>CACSLI010000266.1:0-362899 GCA_902706615.1 Meloidogyne luci | reverse complement strand
TAGGTAGCTGGCCTTCTAATAAAATAACTTATATTCTATTTGTCTTTACTATAGACATCATCTCTATTATAGAGTTTTAGTTTTATAAAATACAATTTAGGTTTTGTAGAGTAGCTGGCCTTCTAATAAATAACTTATATTCTATTTGTCTTTACTATAGACATCATCTCTATTATAGAGTTTTAGTTTTATAAAATACAATTTAGGTTTTGTAGAGTAGCTGGACTTCTAATAAATAACTTATATTCTATTTGTCTTTACTATAGACATCATCTCTATTATAGAGTTTTAGTTTTATAAAATACAATTTAGGTTTTGTAGAGTAGCTGGACTTCTAATAAATAACTTATATTCTATTTGTCTTTACTATAGACATCATCTCTATTATAGAGTTTTAGTTTTATAAAATACAATTTAGGTTTTGTAGAGTAGCTGGACTTCTAATAAATAACTTATATTCTATTTGTCTTTACTATAGACATCATCTCTATTATAGAGTTTTAGTTTTATAAAATACAATTTAGGTTTTGTAGAGTAGCTGGACTTCTAATAAATAACTTATATTCTATTTGTCTTTACTATAGACATCATCTCTATTATAGAGTTTTAGTTTTATAAAATACAATTTAGGTTTTGTAGAGTAGCTGGACTTCTAATAAATAACTTATATTCTATTTGTCTTTACTATAGACATCATCTCTATTATAGAGTTTTAGTTTTATAAAATACAATTTAGGTTTTGTAGAGTAGCTGGCCTTCTAATAAATAACTTATATTCTATTTGTCTTTACTATAGACATCATCTCTATTATAGAGTTTTAGTTTTATAATATACAATTTAGGTTTTGTAGAGTAGCTGGACTTCTAATAAATAACTTATATTCTATTTGTCTTTACTATAGACATCATCTCTATTATAGAGTTTTAGTTTTATAAAATACAATTTAGGTTTTGTAGAGTAGCTGGACTTCTAATAAATAACTTATATTCTATTTGTCTTTACTATAGACATCATCTCTATTATAGAGTTTTAGTTTTATAAAATACAATTTAGGTTTTGTAGAGTAGCTGGACTTCTAATAAATAACTTATATTCTATTTGTCTTTACTATAGACATCATCTCTATTATAGAGTTTTAGTTTTATAAAATACAATTTAGGTTTTGTAGAGTAGCTGGACTTCTAATAAATAACTTATATTCTATTTGTCTTTACTATAGACATCATCTCTATTATAGAGTTTTAGTTTTATAAATACAATTTAGGTTTTGTAGAGTAGCTGGACTTCTAATAAATAACTTATATTCTATTTGTCTTTACTATAGACATCATCTCTATTATAGAGTTTTAGTTTTATAAAATACAATTTAGGTTTTGTAGAGTAGCTGGACTTCTAATAAATAACTTATATTCTATTTGTCTTTACTATAGACATCATCTCTATTATAGAGTTTTAGTTTTATAAAATACAATTTTAGGTTTTGTAGAGTAGCTGGCCTTCTAATAAATAACTTATATTCTATTTGTCTTTACTATAGACATCATCTCTATTATAGAGTTTTAGTTTTATAAAATACAATTTAGGTTTTGTAGAGTAGCTGGCCTTCTAATAAATAACTTATATTCTATTTGTCTTTACTATAGACATCATCTCTATTATAGAGTTTTAGTTTTATAATATACAATTTAGGTTTTGTAGAGTAGCTGGACTTCTAATAAATAACTTATATTCTATTTGTCTTTACTATAGACATCATCTCTATTATAGAGTTTTAGTTTTATAAAATACAATTTAGGTTTTGTAGAGTAGCTGGACTTCTAATAAATAACTTATATTCTATTTGTCTTTGCTATAGACATCATCTCTATTATAGAGTCTTAGTTTTATAAAATACAATTTTAGGTTTTGTAGAGTAGCTGGACTTCTAATAAATAACTTATATTCTATTTGTCTTTACTATAGACATCATCTCTATTATAGAGTTTTAGTTTTATAAAATACAATTTAGGTTTTGTAGAGTAGCTGGACTTCTAATAAATAACTTATATTCTATTTGTCTTTACTATAGACATCATCTCTATTATAGAGTTTTAGTTTTATAAAATACAATTTTAGGTTTTGTAGAGTAGCTGGCCTTCTAATAAATAACTTATATTCTATTTGTCTTTACTATAGACATCATCTCTATTATAGAGTTTTAGTTTTATAATATACAATTTAGGTTTTGTAGAGTAGCTGGACTTCTAATAAATAACTTATATTCTATTTGTCTTTACTATAGACATCATCTCTATTATAGAGTTTTAGTTTTATAAAATACAATTTAGGTTTTGTAGAGTAGCTGGACTTCTAATAAATAACTTATATTCTATTTGTCTTTACTATAGACATCATCTCTATTATAGAGTTTTAGTTTTATAAAATACAATTTTAGGTTTTGTAGAGTAGCTGGCCTTCTAATAAATAACTTATATTCTATTTGTCTTTACTATAGACATCATCTCTATTATAGAATTTTAGTTTTATAAAATACAATTTTAGGTTTTGTAGAGTAGCTGGCCTTCTAATAAATAACTTATATTCTATTTGTCTTTACTATAGACATCATCTCTATTATAGAGTTTTAGTTTTATAAAATACAATTTTAGGTTTTGTAGAGTAGCTGGCCTTCTAATAAATAACTTATATTCTATTTGTCTTTACTATAGACATCATCTCTATTATAGAGTTTTAGTTTTATAATATACAATTTAGGTTTTGTAGAGTAGCTGGACTTCTAATAAATAACTTATATTCTATTTGTCTTTACTATAGACATCATCTCTATTATAGAGTTTTAGTTTTATAAAATACAATTTAGGTTTTGTAGAGTAGCTGGACTTCTAATAAATAACTTATATTCTATTTGTCTTTACTATAGACATCATCTCTATTATAGAGTTTTAGTTTTATAAAATACAATTTTAGGTTTTGTAGAGTAGCTGGCCTTCTAATAAATAACTTATATTCTATTTGTCTTTACTATAGACATCATCTCTATTATAGAGTTTTAGTTTTATAAAATACAATTTTAGGTTCTGTAGAGTAGCTGGCCTTCTAATAAATAACTTATATTCTATTTGTCTTTACTATAGACATCATCTCTATTATAGAGTTTTAGTTTTATAAAATACAATTTAGGTTTTGTAGAGTAGCTGGACTTCTAATAAATAACTTATATTCTATTTGTCTTTACTATAGACATCATCTCTATTATAGAGTTTTAGTTTTATAAAATACAATTTAGGTTTTGTAGAGTAGCTGGACTTCTAATAAATAACTTATATTCTATTTGTCTTTACTATAGACATCATCTCTATTATAGAGTTTTAGTTTTATAAAATACAATTTAGGTTTTGTAGAGTAGCTGGACTTCTAATAAATAACTTATATTCTATTTGTCTTTACTATAGACATCATCTCTATTATAGAGTTTTAGTTTTATAAAATACAATTTAGGTTTTGTAGAGTAGCTGGACTTCTAATAAATAACTTATATTCTATTTGTCTTTACTATAGACATCATCTCTATTATAGAGTTTTAGTTTTATAAAATACAATTTTAGGTTTTGTAGAGTAGCTGGCCTTCTAATAAATAACTTATATTCTATTTGTCTTTACTATAGACATCATCTCTATTATAGAGTTTTAGTTTTATAAAATACAATTTTAGGTTCTGTAGAGTAGCTGGCCTTCTAATAAATAACTTATATTCTATTTGTCTTTACTATAGACATCATCTCTATTATAGAGTTTTAGTTTTATAAAATACAATTTAGGTTTTGTAGAGTAGCTGGACTTCTAATAAATAACTTATATTCTATTTGTCTTTACTATAGACATCATCTCTATTATAGAGTTTTAGTTTTATAAAATACAATTTAGGTTTTGTAGAGTAGCTGGACTTCTAATAAATAACTTATATTCTATTTGTCTTTACTATAGACATCATCTCTATTATAGAGTTTTAGTTTTATAAAATACAATTTAGGTTTTGTAGAGTAGCTGGACTTCTAATAAATAACTTATATTCTATTTGTCTTTACTATAGACATCATCTCTATTATAGAGTTTTAGTTTTATAAAATACAATTTAGGTTTTGTAGAGTAGCTGGACTTCTAATAAATAACTTATATTCTATTTGTCTTTACTATAGACATCATCTCTATTATAGAGTTTTAGTTTTATAAAATACAATTTTAGGTTTTGTAGAGTAGCTGGCCTTCTAATAAATAACTTATATTCTATTTGTCTTTACTATAGACATCATCTCTATTATAGAGTTTTAGTTTTATAAAATACAATTTTAGGTTCTGTAGAGTAGCTGGCCTTCTAATAAATAACTTATATTCTATTTGTCTTTACTATAGACATCATCTCTATTATAGAGTTTTAGTTTTATAAAATACAATTTAGGTTTTGTAGAGTAGCTGGACTTCTAATAAATAACTTATATTCTATTTGTCTTTACTATAGACATCATCTCTATTATAGAGTTTTAGTTTTATAAAATACAATTTTAGGTTTTGTAGAGTAGCTGGCCTTCTAATAAATAACTTATATTCTATTTGTCTTTACTATAGACATCATCTCTATTATAGAGTTTTAGTTTTATAAAATACAATTTTAGGTTCTGTAGAGTAGCTGGCCTTCTAATAAATAACTTATATTCTATTTGTCTTTACTATAGACATCATCTCTATTATAGAGTTTTAGTTTTATAAAATACAATTTAGGTTTTGTAGAGTAGCTGGACTTCTAATAAATAACTTATATTCTATTTGTCTTTACTATAGACATCATCTCTATTATAGAGTTTTAGTTTTATAAAATACAATTTAGGTTTTGTAGAGTAGCTGGACTTCTAATAAATAACTTATATTCTATTTGTCTTTACTATAGACATCATCTCTATTATAGAGTTTTAGTTTTATAAAATACAATTTAGGTTTTGTAGAGTAGCTGGACTTCTAATAAATAACTTATATTCTATTTGTCTTTACTATAGACATCATCTCTATTATAGAGTTTTAGTTTTATAAAATACAATTTAGGTTTTGTAGAGTAGCTGGACTTCTAATAAATAACTTATATTCTATTTGTCTTTACTATAGACATCATCTCTATTATAGAGTTTTAGTTTTATAAAATACAATTTTAGGTTTTGTAGAGTAGCTGGCCTTCTAATAAATAACTTATATTCTATTTGTCTTTACTATAGACATCATCTCTATTATAGAGTTTTAGTTTTATAAAATACAATTTTAGGTTCTGTAGAGTAGCTGGCCTTCTAATAAATAACTTATATTCTATTTGTCTTTACTATAGACATCATCTCTATTATAGAGTTTTAGTTTTATAAAATACAATTTAGGTTTTGTAGAGTAGCTGGACTTCTAATAAATAACTTATATTCTATTTGTCTTTACTATAGACATCATCTCTATTATAGAGTTTTAGTTTTATAAAATACAATTTAGGTTTTGTAGAGTAGCTGGACTTCTAATAAATAACTTATATTCTATTTGTCTTTACTATAGACATCATCTCTATTATAGAGTTTTAGTTTTATAAAATACAATTTAGGTTTTGTAGAGTAGCTGGACTTCTAATAAATAACTTATATTCTATTTGTCTTTACTATAGACATCATCTCTATTATAGAGTTTTAGTTTTATAAAATACAATTTAGGTTTTGTAGAGTAGCTGGACTTCTAATAAATAACTTATATTCTATTTGTCTTTACTATAGACATCATCTCTATTATAGAGTTTTAGTTTTATAAAATACAATTTTAGGTTTTGTAGAGTAGCTGGCCTTCTAATAAATAACTTATATTCTATTTGTCTTTACTATAGACATCATCTCTATTATAGAGTTTTAGTTTTATAAAATACAATTTTAGGTTCTGTAGAGTAGCTGGCCTTCTAATAAATAACTTATATTCTATTTGTCTTTACTATAGACATCATCTCTATTATAGAGTTTTAGTTTTATAAAATACAATTTAGGTTTTGTAGAGTAGCTGGACTTCTAATAAATAACTTATATTCTATTTGTCTTTACTATAGACATCATCTCTATTATAGAGTTTTAGTTTTATAAAATACAATTTTAGGTTTTGTAGAGTAGCTGGCCTTCTAATAAATAACTTATATTCTATTTGTCTTTACTATAGACATCATCTCTATTATAGAGTTTTAGTTTTATAAAATACAATTTTAGGTTCTGTAGAGTAGCTGGCCTTCTAATAAATAACTTATATTCTATTTGTCTTTACTATAGACATCATCTCTATTATAGAGTTTTAGTTTTATAAAATACAATTTAGGTTTTGTTAGCTGGCCTTCTAATAAATAACTTATATTCTATTTGTCTTTACTATAGACATCATCTCTATTATAGAGTTTTAGTTTTATAAAATACAATTTTAGGTTTTGTAGAGTAGCTGGCCTTCTAATAAATAACTTATATTCTATTTGTCTTTACTATAGACATCATCTCTATTATAGAGTTTTAGTTTTATAATATACAATTTAGGTTTTGTAGAGTAGCTGGACTTCTAATAAATAACTTATATTCTATTTGTCTTTACTATAGACATCATCTCTATTATAGAGTTTTAGTTTTATAAAATACAATTTAGGTTTTGTAGAGTAGCTGGACTTCTAATAAATAACTTATATTCTATTTGTCTTTACTATAGACATCATCTCTATTATAGAGTTTTAGTTTTATAATATACAATTTAGGTTTTGTAGAGTAGCTGGACTTCTAATAAATAACTTATATTCTATTTGTCTTTACTATAGACATCATCTCTATTATAGAGTTTTAGTTTTATAAAATACAATTTAGGTTTTGTAGAGTAGCTGGACTTCTAATAAATAACTTATATTCTATTTGTCTTTACTATAGACATCATCTCTATTATAGAGTTTTAGTTTTATAATATACAATTTAGGTTTTGTAGAGTAGCTGGACTTCTAATAAATAACTTATATTCTATTTGTCTTTACTATAGACATCATCTCTATTATAGAGTTTTAGTTTTATAATATACAATTTAGGTTTTGTAGAGTAGCTGGACTTCTAATAAATAACTTATATTCTATTTGTCTTTACTATAGACATCATCTCTATTATAGAGTTTTAGTTTTATAAAATACAATTTAGGTTTTGTAGAGTAGCTGGCCTTCTAATAAATAACTTATATTCTATTTGTCTTTACTATAGACATCATCTCTATTATAGAGTTTTAGTTTTATATTATACAATTTTAGGTTTTGTAGAGTAGCTGGCCTTCTAATAAATAACTTATATTCTATTTGTCTTTACTATAGACATCATCTCTATTATAGAGTTTTAGTTTTATATTATACAATTTTAGGTTTTGTAGAGTAGCTGGCCTTCTAATAAATAACTTATATTCTATTTGTCTTTACTATAGACATCATCTCTATTATAGAGTTTTAGTTTTATAAAATACAATTTTAGGTTCTGTAGAGTAGCTGGCCTTCTAATAAATAACTTATATTCTATTTGTCTTTACTATAGACATCATCTCTATTATAGAGTTTTAGTTTTATAAAATACAATTTAGGTTTTGTTAGCTGGCCTTCTAATAAATAACTTATATTCTATTTGTCTTTACTATAGACATCATCTCTATTATAGAGTTTTAGTTTTATAAAATACAATTTTAGGTTTTGTAGAGTAGCTGGCCTTCTAATAAATAACTTATATTCTATTTGTCTTTACTATAGACATCATCTCTATTATAGAGTTTTAGTTTTATAATATACAATTTAGGTTTTGTAGAGTAGCTGGACTTCTAATAAATAACTTATATTCTATTTGTCTTTACTATAGACATCATCTCTATTATAGAGTTTTAGTTTTATAAAATACAATTTAGGTTTTGTAGAGTAGCTGGACTTCTAATAAATAACTTATATTCTATTTGTCTTTACTATAGACATCATCTCTATTATAGAGTTTTAGTTTTATAAAATACAATTTTAGGTTTTGTAGAGTAGCTGGCCTTCTAATAAATAACTTATATTCTATTTGTCTTTACTATAGACATCATCTCTATTATAGAGTTTTAGTTTTATAAAATACAATTTTAGGTTTTGTAGAGTAGCTGGCCTTCTAATAAATAACTTATATTCTATTTGTCTTTACTATAGACATCATCTCTATTATAGAGTTTTAGTTTTATAAAATACAATTTTAGGTTTTGTAGAGTAGCTGGCCTTCTAATAAATAACTTATATTCTATTTGTCTTTACTATAGACATCATCTCTATTATAGAGTTTTAGTTTTATAAAATACAATTTAGGTTTTGTTAGCTGGCCTTCTAATAAATAACTTATATTCTATTTGTCTTTACTATAGACATCATCTCTATTATAGAGTTTTAGTTTTATAAAATACAATTTTAGGTTTTGTAGAGTAGCTGGCCTTCTAATAAATAACTTATATTCTATTTGTCTTTACTATAGACATCATCTCTATTATAGAGTTTTAGTTTTATAAAATACAATTTTAGGTTTTGTAGAGTAGCTGGCCTTCTAATAAATAACTTATAAATAACTTATATATTTCTATTTGTCTTTACTATAGACATCATCTCTATTATAGAGTTTTAGTTTTATAAAATACAATTTAGGTTTTGTAGAGTAGCTGGACTTCTAATAAATAACTTATATTCTATTTGTCTTTACTATAGACATCATCTCTATTATAGAGTTTTAGTTTTATAAAATACAATTTTAGGTTTTGTAGAGTAGCTGGCCTTCTAATAAATAACTTATATTCTATTTGTCTTTACTATAGACATCATCTCTATTATAGAGTTTTAGTTTTATAATATACAATTTAGGTTTTGTAGAGTAGCTGGACTTCTAATAAATAACTTATATTCTATTTGTCTTTACTATAGACATCATCTCTATTATAGAGTTTTAGTTTTATAAAATACAATTTAGGTTTTGTAGAGTAGCTGGACTTCTAATAAATAACTTATATTCTATTTGTCTTTACTATAGACATCATCTCTATTATAGAGTTTTAGTTTTATAAAATACAATTTTAGGTTTTGTAGAGTAGCTGGCCTTCTAATAAATAACTTATATTCTATTTGTCTTTACTATAGACATCATCTCTATTATAGAGTTTTAGTTTTATAAAATACAATTTTAGGTTTTGTAGAGTAGCTGGCCTTCTAATAAATAACTTATATTCTATTTGTCTTTACTATAGACATCATCTCTATTATAGAGTTTTAGTTTTATAAAATACAATTTTAGGTTTTGTAGAGTAGCTGGCCTTCTAATAAATAACTTATATTCTATTTGTCTTTACTATAGACATCATCTCTATTATAGAGTTTTAGTTTTATAAAATACAATTTTAGGTCTAAATGATCAGAAAAGATTCTGTTCATATAAAGAAAAAATGTCACATCTGAAATTATTTAGAAAATTATTTAGAAAGTTGGAAATCAAGTCTAAATGATCAGAATAGATTCTGTTCATATAAAGCAAAAATTGTAATATCTGAAATGAAATGTTATTATTTAGAAAAGAAGAAATCTTGTCTAAATGATCAGAATAGATTCTGTTCATATAAAGAAAAAATGTCACATCTGAAATTATTTAGAAAATTATTTAGAAAGTTGGAAATCAAGTCTAAATGATCAGAATAGATTCTGTTCTTATAAAGCAAAAATTGTAATATCTGAAATGAAATGCTATTATTTAGAAAAGAAATTTTATTTAAGAAAGAATTTTTATTTAGAAAAGAATTTTAACTTTTATAAGAGACATTTAACTTTTTTTATCTATTTTTTATATCAAATGTCGTTTGAATCCTCTTAAATTATTTTGCTTTTATACAAGTGTTAGTATTTTTCCGGAGTTTTTTAATTTATTTATAGATAGAAAATCCACAAAATATATTTTTTACAACATTAAATTATAAAATTAATCGCTCTTTAAATGTTTTCCGTCGCTTTACAACTTTTGAGAGGCACATTACTGGATAGTATAAAATAAAAAAATATTAGTAAAAATTTATAAAATCACTGATATCTTTTTTATATATTTTTTATATTTTCTTTATAGAAAAATCTACTTAAAAAGTATAACTATTATAATTAAGTTAAGATAGTAAATAAATGTAAATTTATAAAGTAGATTCAAAGAATTTTTAACTTTTCATAAATCATAATTAAAGTGAAAAATTCTTGTTTATTGTATAATTTAAATTTCGGGAAGGATTTAATTATGTTCAATTTTAATTAATATATTAATTTAACATTTCAATCAAAATTCTATTCATTAACTTTTATCTGTTATGATGTTTAAAAATTAACTTCAAATAACCTGTAGATTTGAATATAAATTTGAATCAAACACTTTGACACGGTTTTTTATTAATCAATAATTTTATTTATTATAAATTTTATTAATTCGTATACTTAAATTATTTTATGTTGTCAGAAAGATGTCATTTTTTTGTTTCATTTTGAAAATTTTCAAAGGTGAGTTGGTAAAAATAATTGCAACATTATTGAAATATAAATATAGTAACATATTTTATTTTAATTAGAATTTTTAATGTAAATAATTTGTCATAATAATTGTTGGTTTGTTGTATAGCAATATTAATATTTTGATATAGGATATACGATTTTGAATTTCTCATTTTTTTTCATTACTAATAGTACAAAGCTCACCACCTACGGCGTGTTTTTTCTATCTATTCCTTTTATCATTTGTCTGTAAATCAAATACATATAATAACAATTATTGAATTAATTTTTAAGAATAATTTGACAGTAGGTTTTTTTTCTTATTTTCTCTTCACCATTTTTAAGCTGAAAATTTATTTATAAACACATTTTCAACTTACACATAATATTTTTTGTTGTTTAATTTAAAAAAATATTTATATAAATATTATAACTCTTATCAGTTTGATAAGAATTATTAATATAATTTTTAACTTATATTCTTTAATGAACATTGTACTGAAATGTCCTTCCGCTTTTTTTTAACTTCAATTGATGGAGCTGAATTTTTAATTCAAAATTGAAAAATAAACAAAAACCCTTTTTTCTTCCTTGCCTCAGATGCTTTCTGAGTTTGTTATAGTCGTTTTTCATTTTTATTTTGTCTTGTTTCATCGCCTTTCTTATTCAGTTCTCGGAAATTAAGATTTGTTATGTTTTGCGCAGTTATGTTGATGAGTTAAACAAAAAAAGTGCATGATTTATACGGATATCATTTATAATCTAATTTTATAAAAAATATTTGTATATAGTTTTTTATTAATAATTGTCTGTGTTTCTTTTATAATTTAATTTGCATAAATTTGTTTAATTTGATTATTTTATTTTTAAATAATAAATAATATTGAGCTATTATATTTGTTATTTTTATGCTTAATACTAATTTATCGTTCAATTAATCAATCCTTTCTATTTTTATTTATTTGTTAATTTTAAATAAAAATTTAAACTCTTATCTATAAAATTTATTTATTTTACTTTGTTTCAACATAAAATAACCTCAATAATCATATCATAATTCCAGTACGGCTTGTTGTTTTGCACATGTTCGGGTAAAAATCTTTCACAGAAATTGTTATTTAACATCATTATAATAAATAAAAAATAACTTTTGAATTATATAACGTACCCACCTTCCGGTGGGTACGTTACATTACGAACTCAGACTATACTATATACGGCAATGTGTATATATTATGTTGACAAACAGTCATACTAATTAAAAAATCAAATTTAATGATAGAATTTTGAATTAGCTAAATAATTATTGAGAAATATAAAAACAAAAATTTTGTAAATAAATATATTTTTTATAATATTTTAAAAAATATTTTTTAATTATAGTATTTTATTCTTTTTACATTTAATTTGCAATTCATATTAAATATAATCGTATTTTTGCAGTCCAATAAATTATTTATTTTTATTTCACTATTTCACTATCTATTAACATGCCAAGTTGAATTAATTGGCCATCATTTAAGAATTAAATTATTTTTATATTTAAATCTTTGAAGTTAAAATTAAAATTTTAATTGTTAGTTTATTTTTCATTTTATATTGCTTATTTTTGATATATTATTTATATTGCTATTTATTCATTATTAAGTTTTTATCAATTAATTTAAAAATTAAAAGTTTTTTAGAAGTTAACATATAATTTGGAAATCCCTTCACAACAGATTAATATAACAATATATTATAATAACAATTTTGCTAATATCCAAGATATAAAACAAAATAATAATAACAACCCAACAATTAATAGCATATCGTTGATCACCTATCATTATTATTGTTATCATCTTATCTTTAAGGCTCATTAAAGATAAGCCTTCCACCCTCCATAACAAAATGAGTCAGATTGTGAATTTGAGTCCTCTTACAACCACAAATATTTTTTAATGTTTTATTAAAGAGCGTATTCTATAATAATCATTCCATTTCTGCATTATATGTAAGCTATTTATTCTTCTTTTTAAAATGTTATTAATATTCTCTGTAATTCTGAAAAGCTATATATTGTTTATTAGCGTTGATAAACTATTGTCGTCAATTTTATCCTTTTGTTATTTTGATTTTCGTATGCTCTTATATTTAGTGGCAGCATTATAATCATGAATAAATTTTTACATACTTATTAAAAATTAATTTGCAAAATGAAAATTGAAAGTGAATTATTCATTGAAAGTGAATTAATTAAAAAACAATATGTTTTTATACATATATACTAGAGCCCGGACCGATACGATTTTTTATCGATATTTATCGATATTTTTCGATATTTTTTTTCGATATTTATCGGAAAAATATCGACCGAGAAAATTTTGACTTTTTCGATATTTTTCGATATTCGATATTTTTCGATATTTATCGAAAAAATACCGACCGAAAAAATTTAAAAATCGAAACAATCGACCGACCAAATGATGAAAAATCGAAAAAAATATCGAACGTCATTTTTGTCAAAAATTTTAATTTTTGGCGCAAAAAGGACAAAAATGGAAGAAATATAGCTTCTTGGTCTTCCAAAATTCTTAAAATTTTCGCCTGCGGCGCTGAAAATGGAAGAAATCATGTAGCCTGGTCTTCAAAATTCTCAAAATTTTCGCCTGCGGCGCAGAAAAAGGAAGATTTCTGGCTTGTTTTTTGGATCTTACAAAGGAGATGACACTGTAAATGGAAGAATATTGCCAAGTCAATTACGGGCGATTTCGATGGATGAGAGTGATTTGAAGTAATTTTCAAAGATTTGGGATATGAGTAATATTCACCACCGTCACCGTTAAAACAGCCACATGACCGTAAATGTTGAACCCTAATTTGTAGGAATATCTCCAAATTCCAAGATATCCACTTTATCCCTCTTAATCCACGAAAATCCCATGATATCTCTCCTACCCCCAACTCCACAATATCCTTCTTATTCGCTCTAAATTCCTCTATATGTTAACCATCATAATCCTCCAATATCCCCTTAAAATCTTCTATACATATCTACTGATATACATCTATATCTACTGTTATCCTCTCAATCCATCGATGTCATATACAAATCCCCTGATATCAATATCTCAAATAATCAATCTTATTCTCAAAATTTTACAATTTAAAATATTTTTAAATTTTTTTTGGAAAAATAGACTTTTTTTTCGATATTTTTGGGATTGATATTTTTCGATATTTATCGAAAAAATATCGACCGAGAAAATTTTGACTTTTTCGATATTTTTCGATATTCGGTATTTTTCAATATTTATCGAAAAAATTCGACCGACCCCTCCGTCCGGGCTCTAGTATGTATACATACATAAAAATAACTTTATTATTTTCAGCTTTTATTCAGGCTTACGTATATAAATTTAATTATCTCATCTTTTTTTATTCCGTTGATTAATTTAATTCAATCAGTTTTATAAAATTATTTCATATGATAATATTAATATTTATAGATTTGATTATTAATAGAAATCCAACAGGTAGATACAATATTTAATTTTAATAAATTATTATTTTTTGTTAAAAAAATTTTTTTTATTAAATTATTATAAAATTTTTATTAAATTATTTTTTTATTAAAAAAACTAAATGAAAACTAATCAATTTAATTGAAAGATTATTGACTGCTTTCCCTCTAGCATAAACAGTAAATATTTCATTAATAAAAATTTAAGTTAATAATCTAAATTTCTACATTTGACTAATTGTAAATTTTATTTGATTTAATTATTTATATTATTGTGTTGCATGAATGCTAATAAATTTTTATATTTTAATTCAATTTATATAAAATTTTATCAATTTACATAAAATATAATTGCTTCAATTTATATTGGAAAATACCGGAAGTAGCATTTGATGTTGAGGGAACAAAATAAGGATCAGCAAAAATTTTTTTAACAAAAATATTTTAGAATTTTGCTATTAATAATTAATAAGATAATTGGAATACCAGAAGAAAAGTGCAATGTTTAGTCAAAACTAATAAATAACAAATTTTATAAATATAAACAAATTAATTGGTAATACCAGAAGAAGAGGAAGCCGAATTTGATGGTACAGCAAAAATTTGTTTATCTAAAAATATTTTATAATTTTGCTATTAATATAGACAAATATTATTGAAAATACCAGAAGAAGAAGGAGAAGAAGAAGAAAAATTCCAAATTAAAAAAAAATCTGAATAAAAAAAACTCCAAATAAAAAAAACCACTTTTTAGAGATTACCTACATTTTTATATTTCTTATGATTAAATATTTATTTTTTAAGAATAAAATTAAAAATTATATAGCAATTATTTCTTTAAATAACTAATTGTTTTAAAAACGGTGAAGAGTGATATTTCTTGAAATTTCAATCGAAAAAAATTATAATGATTGTTCCACTTTCTACTCCTCCAAAAAGCCATAATTGCTTTTTCTTACCTTTTTTTCCTTCTAAATTGAGTCACGAGATAACTCAGGAGCCCCTATTTTAAAATAAGAACATTAAAAGTTAGATTCCTTAAAAAATGCATTCGCGGAGTTATGCTAACAGCCTTACTTATCCAATTTTAAATCTTCTTTATTTTTATTCTTTTTTATCTTTTTAAAATACACTTTATTAAAAAATGGTTTTAAAGTTTGTTGATTAGATTTTAAAAAAAGCTTTAAAAATGAAAAAAAAGGGTTCAAAACTTTTATTTAACATTTGATTTTAGTTCAAAATAAAATGATTAATCATAATAATTTATAATTTAAATGAAAAATATAAATCAAAACTCTCCATCAGTTCAACTTAAAATAACCATAAATGTTAAATGAAAAAATCAAATAAAATTTTAAATATAATATTTTAGGTAATGTTGAAAAAAAATTAATAAATAAAATTTAATAAAACCAAACAAAAAGCAAATATATTAAAAATACGCCGAATTATAGAGAGTGTAATACTATGAAAGTAATAATTGTATTATATTTGTTTATAAACTATTTTTACTATATACCAAAATCCTCTATTTTATATTTTTTATATCTTATGTTATAGTATATTCTTATTTTTGACAAAATTGGTGCTACGGAAGAGGCTCAAATTCAAAAATAATTTTTCTGTGTCGGGCCAAATCATTCCAGCTTTCGGTCAAATATTCATGCTGCTGACAGAAATCGACACATTGAAATGTATTTTAGCGACTGTTTTATTTTCGAATGATTAAAAAGAAATTTATCAATTTAATTATGTGATTTATGAGTCGGATGATAAAAGTGTCAATATTCTGACAAATACGATTAAATTAATATTAAAACAAGCATAAAAATTATTGTCTCGTTATACAAATTTTTTAAGTATTAAAAAGTAATCAAATAATATTTAATTTTTTTTAATAAAAATAACCATTAAGTAATTTTAAGGAACTTTTGCATTTTTATATTAATGTATAATACATATCAGGGCTGGGCGATTTCGCATTTTCGCGTTTCGCATCTTTCGCATTTTTCACATTTTTGAGCGCGAAAAGTTTCGCAAATGCGAAATTTGTTTCGCATTCTCATTTAGTATTTTTTAGATATTTAGACATAAAATTGTTTAAAGGAAAAGTGAAGAAATATTTATAATCTATCCCAGAATTACTTTTGTTGGTCTATGGTGTAGTGGTTAAGTTTACTGCCTTCGCGAACTTTTATGTTTTTGGGGCCGGGTTCGAATCCAGAAAAGGGAAATAAAATTAAACAATTTTTCCTTCCAAAAATAAATCTTTTTGGACTTTGATTTTGATTTTAAATCTGTAAATTTATTTTTTTATACATATGTTAAACCTGAAAAATTTTAAAACTTTTTATTTAGTAATGAATTTTCCAAAATTTTCACCTGCTACGCAGAAAATAAAAGAAATCTGAATTAAGGACCTCCGAAATTCTCAAAATTTTCGCCTGCGGCGCAGGAAAGGATTTGAGAATAGGATGGATATCTGGAGATTAAGATGTGAAAAGTTCTATGGAAAAGGGAATCCCTTTTGATCCCTTTATATCTCGACCAAATCCCACAGATTTCTTTATTTACAGGACTGCAGGCGAAAATTTTGAAAAATATTTGGAAGGATTAGAATTTTTAACAAATTTCGCATTTTCGCGTTTCGCATCTTTCGCATTTTTCACATTTTTTGCGCGAAAAGTTTCGCATTCCGCATTTCGCTTTTTATTTTTTTAAAAAAAGTTTCGCATTCCGCATTTCGCTTTTTATTTTTTGATTTCGCCCAGCCCTGATACATATCTCAGTTATTAATCTTCAGTTGAATATTTATTAATATAAAAAACTAATTTAATTATTCAAAATTTGATTATTATATAGCACGGAACTATCATGTAAATAAAAGACTGGCTGATCGTACATAAATGGGTCTAATCAAACAGATTCTTTAAAGAATCATATTAAATTAATAATGAATACTTTATATTAATAACTTTCTCTGAACTCAGTACACCCCCCGAGAGTGAAATATCAAAAACTTAATTTTAAAAAATTTTATAAAATCAATTTTAGTAAAATTTTTAATAAAAATATATTTTATCAATATATAATCTAATATTATAATGTATTAAACTTATGTTTTAATTTCAAGCATCCAACTATATTTCTATGAATAAAATCCTTAAAACTATGAAAAGTACAGGGTGCGGCAAATTTTCCGCCCCTTTTGTTTTGTTTATATCTCGGTTCAAACTCGACAAAAATTAATAATTCTTTTTTTATTTTGTTCACAACTCTCTGAGAAAATTTTTGGCATCAAAATCACCCTTAAATTTTAAGTTTACTCTGAGCAAACTTCTCTCAAAGTTTGAGCAAAATTTTTTGAATAAAAATTGGCCTAGATCCAAGGATGAGATTTTGATATTGGAAATTTTTATATCATTCGGATCAGCTCTTCAATCTGATTCGAATGACATCAAAATTAGGGGGCTACGACAAAAATCGAATGAGATATGGTCCTCTGAATGATAAATTAAGATAATTTTGGTAAAAATAAAATTTTTAGGTGAAATTTTCAAAAATGGAATTATAAGCTATTTCGATGCGCCTGAACGAGATAAGTCGATTGGTACAAAAATCATTGGGATTGAAAGATTTTGGACGAAGTTATGATCAATTAAAATTTGCCAAGAAAAAATGATTTTTGATGCATTTTTATGTTCGGGTCGGATTAACTTTGGCATTTGTGAACCAAATTTCTACTTTTTGGTAACAAAAATTTTCTCAGAGAGTTGTGAATAAAATAAAAAAAGAATTATTAATTTTTGTTAAGTTTGGACCGAATTATAACGAAAACAAAAGGGGCGGAAAATTTGCCGCACCCTGTATAAAATAAAAAAATCTGTTATCATTATGATAAAGATAGCATACAATAATTGTACGACCAGGATAACACTTTGATGTGCATGATCGAGAAGTGGTCAACATAGAAGTGACAAACATAGAAGTTATTATAAATATTTTTCATCTCAACTCTTGATATGTCAGATATTTATTGTAATAATAATAGGTTAGTTTAGTTTACAATATTTATAGATTTACATTTGCTGAAAATTTTATTATTATGCTCTCGATTTAATTTATATTTTAAGTAGATTTTTTATATTAAATTTTAAATTACAAACATAAATCAAATTTAATTTTGTGTATTTAAATATAATGTAATTTTAGCTGATTTCTATAGTAATGATATTTTTAATATTTTTAACATTAATTAAATTTTCTCATTTAAGTAAATTTTACACATCATAGAAGGGTAGACAGTTTAACCAAAACTAAGGTCCACATTTGAAAGTAGGAATATATTTTGCCAAAAATTTTCTTTTCATTTTTTATTTATTTAATGAACTTTGAGATAAAATACTTTAAAAAATAAAACTAACTGAAATAAAAACCATAATTTAAATTATCTAATTTTAGGTTTAAAATGGCATTTTATAGTTGTTGCTGTTATCTTACCAACTTCATTTTGTCCACATGTCCAACAAGCGACTATATGTCATCAAAATTGCGCGATATTACACGTCCATATCTCATCCTGGGTTTACGGGGAATTTAAATTTTCTATGAAGTCATGATGGTATCTTCGGCTAATGTACGTTTTCCCCCTCTTTTTTCTAAAACTGGATTCAAATCTGGCACCATTTTCAGCTATAGTATTTTGTAAAAAAATAAATTACAATATTATTTTCATATTCAACCTATTTTATGCATTTTTCATTAATATGTTAAAGTAATCTATTAAGAATAACTTAAAATAGCATCTACGCCTCAATGTTGCAGTTCCTTAGAATTTTTTAGTTTTAAATAAAGTTTACAAACATAAATCAAATTTAATTTTATGTATTTAAATGTATATTTTAACTGATTTCTGTATTAATGTGCTATTTTTAATATTTTTAACATTAATTAAATTTTTTCCTTTACGTAAATTTTACACATCATAAAAGGGCAGACAGTTTAACCAAAACTAAGCCCACATTTGAAAGATGGAATATATTTTGCCAAAAATTTTCTTTTCAATTTTTATTTATTTAACGAACTTTAAGATAAAATACATTACAAAATAAAACTAAATGAAATAAAAACCATAATTTAAATGATCTAATTTTAATTTTAAAATGGTATTTTATAGTTGTTGATGTTATTTTAGCAACTTAATTTTGTCCACATGTCCAACATGGGACTATATGTCATCAAAATTCACGATATTACACGTCCATATTTCATCTTGGGTTTACGGGGAATTTAAATTTTCCTATGAAGTCATGATAGTATCTTCGGCTACTGTTTTCCCCCTCTTTCTTCTAAAACTAGATTCAAATCTGGCACCATTTTCAGCTATACATATTATTTTATTCAAAAAATAAATTAAAATATTATTTCCATATTAGACTTTATTTTATGCATTTTTCATTAACACGTTAAAGTAATCTACTAAGAATTACCTAGAATAGCATCTACGCCTCAATGTTTCAGTTCATCAGAATTCTTAAAATTTTAAAATAATTTAGCAATGTAAAAACAATTATTTATTAAAATAACAATTAATGAAAGCTTTTTTATATTTAAAAATGAATTTTTAAAAAAATTTTTTGACAATGAGAACAAAATATTTTTTATTTAAACTATGTTTTATTGCTTTTATTTAAATTATATTTGTCCATGCTTTTGTAAAGATAACTTAAAAATAAAAATATTAATTTTAGTTTTTCATCAAATTTTATCGAAAAATTTTTATTTTAATACACAACTCCGACAATTATTTATCATGAAGCATTGTTTTTTCTACTTCTATTTTTTCGGTTTCCTTCTATTGCTAGTGTATATGTTGACGGAAAATAAAATATTTATCAAAGATTATTTATCTTTTTGTTAAAGAATAAATTTTGAACTGTTTTTAAAATTAAAGAACGTATTAAAATAATAAATATTTATATAGGCCGCTGTGAAATATTTATAGAAGTTGCTGTCCACTTTCCATAAAGATTTTGTTTTATTTTGTCCTCGTTTTGATAAATTCAAATTTCATGCGCTTACATCAGTTATTATTAGAATAAATGAAATATATTTTATTTGCCGCTTCCTTATTTATTCGTGATAATTCTATAGATATTCTTGTTATAATGCACCTTGCTTTGTTATTAAGCAATAATTAATTGGTTGAATAAATAGAGATTTAATAAAATTTCTAATATATACATATGTTATTAATTCGTATACAATTGAACTAGTAAAAAATATAACTTAATTGCTTTATTCGAATTAATACAGTTTATAGATAGTGATTAGACTACAGCCGGTTAACACCGGGTTTTTTGCTAAATTAACCAGTAATACATGATTATTAATTTTAATTTCTAAATTAATTTTAATCATTTAAAAAATAATTTTTATATTTGAAAATTAAAGTAAAAAAATCATTGAATCAAATTTCCATTAGAAGTTAAACAAAAACATTAAATATGTATGTTTAAAATGATATTTTATGTAAATAAGAATATTTTTATGCAGAATGAAAAGTGGACAGACCGACCCATAGCCAAATCTAAATAGTTAGCAAAAAACAGGCATGAGGCTCACCATATCTATAATTTATAAAGAATGACAATGAATAAAAGTATTTTGAAACAAAATAACCATCAAAATGACCATCGTAACAATATATAAAATGTATGAATTTGAAAATATTATATATTGAAGGAACAGAAATCTATTCAGACGAGTGGAAAGCGTACAGCGCCATTGAAGTAGCATTATATATATATTTTATAATAATGTGCTAAAATTTTTGTGTATTAAAATAATTTATAAAAAAGATGATCCTAAATACTAAAAATATAAAAAGCACAATTTTTAATAAATTATTTATATATGGATGATTTAATATGGGGTAATATTTTAATCATCATAACAAAACTTTTAAGTCATAAGTGTTTTAATATTAATTAAATTTATAATTTATTATTAATATTAAACTATATTATTGGCTTAAGTCAATAAGTTGATCATTCGTAGTTAATGTAAGTTGACCGTAATCATTTTAATCTTATCAGCAAACATTATTCTATTCAATATTCTTTCGCTTTAAAAACTTTCAATTCTTAGTAAATGAAACATTGGGTAAAAAATTCAAAAATATATAATTTACGATAGATTAGGATGAATTAATTAATATTAAAATAATTTTTTAAAGCTGTTTATAATAAAATAATAAATTGCAATTAAGATTAATTAAAATTATTGAAGTTGAAAAAGAAGAAGGAAAGCATTTTTATTCCATTCCTTATAAATAAATGTACATTTAATACAATGCTTTGTATCTGTTAAAATAGTTATGTGAAGAATTTAAACAATTAAATAAAAAATTTCCGTAAATGGCAAAAAAATGAATGGGCTTAAAAATTGACTTTTTTAAACATACAAAATCATATTTTGAAAATTTAATATTATTATAAAAGTTTATATTTAAAAATAATTAGCGTTTTATTCATTAATTTGTAAATAAGTCATTATTAGAATCATTTAATTAATTGTTTTAAATATAATCAAGTAAATGTTAAATATTATCTAACTTTAATTAACTTTATTATATGTATGCAGTCTAATAGTTTGATATCAGTAATTTTGGATTATTGACCTTTTTGGTATTTTTTCTACAAAAAAGTTCAATTATATCAACAATGGGCGCTTCCTCAACAATCGAATTTGTGATATGCTTCTTCAAGGAAAGGGAAGATAACAAAAAGCCAATCCTGGCTTAGACTATATTTATAGTCGATGCCGAAAGTTAATACTTAATATATAATTAATTGAGTTATTATTAATATTAGTAGCAGTATCGGTAGTGGCAATAATTTAATATAAGAAATATTTTTAAAAGGTTTATAATAATTATTAAAATTATTTGAAATTTTGTTGTTTACAGTAAATAGCGGGTGCTTGAAACATTTTGGTCTCAATCAATAAAAATGCAAATAAATTGAGAAAATTGATTAATTAAAAATAAAATTTTATTGAAATATTATACATAAGGTAATTTTTTATATTATAAGTAATTAAGTTTCAGCAAAGTAAAACAATTTAAGACAAATGTCTGAACTAAAAATATACTTTTAAATTTTAAATTTAGTAATATTAATTTAAAATTAAGTAATATGAATTAGTGACGAGCTAAGGTTGAGCCTAAAATGAGTAACATAAAATTTATATATCTATGCTTAACATTTTCTTCGAAATATGTACAAAAAAATTGAATAGAAAATACTGTAATATAAATAGTTTACCATATTAATCACCATAGCTCCGAATGATTTAAAAATGGTTTATTTATACATGCTTATAATTAATTCGGCAGTAATAATAAAATTGCGTTATGATAAGATTAATAATACTTTTTACAAAAAAATATTTTATAAAAATATATCCATACATGATAAAAAAATATTAGCAATTTTCCTAATAAACTCTTAATAAAATTTGCAAATTAATTTTTTCAACAAATCTAGTGGGTTTGCTTGCTCGAATATTATGGACGCTCAAAATGATTGGGCAAATATTTTATTTTTTAACTTACATTTAAATTTTTTAAAATTTTAATTATAAGCGGAAAAGTTTTTGAAAAGTTTTTGATGTAGTAATTATGAATTATTATGAATTTAATAATTATGAATTTAAGTATTTCGAAGTCTTTAATATTTTAATGTAAAGTTGAAAATAAAAATGAAATTAAAGTTTTTTGTACAAATTGAAGAATAATCAATCAAATATAATTTACAGATTAGTAATTCAATAAAATAAGTAATAATAAGTAGTGCGCGGCAAAATCATTTGGCCCGGAAACCAGATTTTGAATTTCACACTCATGCCGGACCGGATCCGGCCGGATTTTTCCGGATTAATCCGGTCCGGTTTTAATTCGGTAAAAAATAATTTCCGGAGTCCGGCAGGATTTACCCGGATTCCGGACCGGATCCGGAATTTTTTCCGGATTTTTCGACAAAATTTTTTTAATTTTTAGCGTTAAAATTTCGTAAGAATTGAGGGATTTGAAGTGATTAAGATGGTATAAGAGTGTATAGACTTAAGAGGGACATTGGAGAACATAGACGGATTAAGTGAGCTAAGAGATTTATGAGGATATTTGGGATATAGGAGATATAGAGGGATTAACGGTATATGGAGATTTCTGAGGATTAAGTTGGATATATAGGAATAAAGCGGGATATCGGTGATGGCTTATTGACAGAAGATCAAACAAAAGTCCTACAAGGACAAAAGACCCACAGACTACTACAAATATGTAGATGCTATCAACGAGAGATAATGCTTCAACAATGTGGAAGGTTGTTCCGACAGCAGGAAAAGTTGTTCCAATACGGAGAACCTTAGATCCATTAAGTCTCTATATCCGTGGTATTCACTTTAATCCACCGATATCTCCTATAATCCTTTAAAATCCCTTTATACCACTCTACAGTTATCCTTCTAGATCAGCCGATGTCACGCACATCTCCTGATATTCACTCAACCGGCCAAATTAGTGAGTTCACTCATAATGTCCGCACTCAACCGGCCACACATAACTGGTCCCTGCCCCATCTTGGAAGCCAATATAAAAGAATTCACCTTTTTCAGCGACGTAGGCGAAAATTTTTTGAAATTCAGAAGGCCAAAGGTCAAAAATCCACCTTGTTTGTAAAAAATACAAGAAAAATGTGAAAATCTCAGAACCGGACTAAATCCCAAATCCGGTACAAAAAATTTGCCGGATTCGGATCCGGATTTGGCAATAGAGCCGGACCGGATTTTTCCTGATTAATCCGGTCCGGTTTTAGTCCAAAAATTTCAAAAAAATTTTTCCGGACTCCGGAAAAATCCGGCCGAATCCGGTCCGGTGCTGCGCACTAATAATAAGATTAATAATAGATGATACCTTCATTTATTCAGTGTAAAAATTAGATAATTTCAGGAAGTTTTAAATTGATAGCGGTCTTAGTTTTTGCTAAATATACTGCTCCAATGTAAAATTGTGTTATTTGCTTAACGTTTTTGGTGCTTTAGTTAAATATAATTGTTGAATTCAAAGATTTTATCAAAAAACTAAACAACATGTACCTAAAAATAAATAAATATAAAAACTTAAATGTTCTTTTCATAAAAATAGTTTAAATTTACATACATATAAAAATTAAAGACAAATTCTATATAAGAACACAAAAATATATGTTTTTATAAATTTTTAAAAATAAAATTTTACTTGAAAAGTTTTTCTTTTTGACAAGATTAAAACTAATTTATATAATTTCGAAAATAGATGAACATCAAATGATAATATTATCAAAAACTAATATATAATCTGATTTAAAATAAAAATGATCAATCCCCGACAAAACGTAAAATTCCAACAACTTTAATCGATTCTACTCTTTTACCTTTACGACATATTTGAAGCTTAACTGGTTGGAGTTGAAAAGAACAGCGATCTATAAGCAAAGCGAATTTAAAAAAAACATTCAATTATACAATGTTTCACTTTACCTGGCATGCCAAGTGTTATTATTTTATTTTTTAAATACTTTTTTATTTATTTTTTAATTATTGTAGAATAATAGATCTAATGATTCCTCGTTGTTGAAAAAAACTAATACCGAAGATTCTAAATAAATGGAAAATTCCATTTAAATTTATGGAATTATCATAGTTGTTTTTTTCTATATTTAAGTAGATAGAAATTTACCTGAAGAAAAGAAGATGAAAAAGCAGGCATTAAAATTTTAGCCTTAACAGTTCAGGCCTATTCCTTGTAACTGAATAGAAATTGCAAATCAATTAGAAATTTCAAATCAGTTAGAAATTTCAAAATCAATAATAAATTTCACACGGTTTAAGTGCTCCATCAGCACTAGGAATTATAAAAAATCAGAATTTTAAATAAAATGGGAATTTTTTTTAACCCTTCAGCCACGGTATTTGGTAAATTGTTTTTTGTAAATTTTAATAAAATTTTAATAATTTTTTTTGTAAATTTTTTTGAAATTGTAAAATTGCTTTTTATCAATTGCATAATTGATTTAAAAAATATTTTTACTAACTTAAATTTAATTTTCTGACATTTACTTAGTAATTTAAGCTAACAAGTATGTTAATAACTAGTGTTCGGCACGGTACGGTATACCGCGGTATTTTTCCCGGTATACCGCGGTATTTTTTTTCGGTATACCGATACCGAAACCGTACCGGTCAAATTTTGAAAAAAACGGTATTTTTCGGTATCGGTATTTTTTCGGTATACCGATACCGAAACCGTACCGGTCCTCGAAAAAATACCGCGGTATTTTCCGGTATTTCGGTATTTGTGATACCCCTATCTGCGGCGCAATAAGGAAGATTTTTGGCTTAAGGATCTTCCAAATTTCTCAAAATTTTCGCCTGCGGCGCTGAAAAAGGAAGAAATTCTGTTTTTGGCCTTCCAAATTTCTCAAAATTTTTGCCTGCTGCGCTGAAAAGGAAGACTTCTGTATATTGCAGGATGTGAATGGACTTGGGTAGATTTTAGTGATAGTCGGATATTTCAAGGGAAGGATCTGGCCTTCCGGAACTTGGGTGTTCCTCTTGGCCTTCAGAAATTCTCAAAATTTAAGACAGCGGAGCGAAAAGAGAGGGATAGAGCTACGGATCTCGTGATCTAGTTACGGATCTCGCCTCTCACTCGTATCCGCATAACCTACACAAATCCCCGAAATAATATTATCCATTCATTTTCCACCCGGAGCCCGGAGCCAGCATTGATCATGTGCGTATCATGGAATTTTGTCGGATTAAGAGGGATATAGGCGGATTAAGAAAATAAATGGGATTTGGATGATGATCCTCTGCATCACTGTCAACCCAAACCTAGCACTGACTCGGGTTTTTCTCAAATACTCGGACTCGGACATACTCTAGTTTGAATCCTGATATGCAGAAAAAATCGTTTTTCTTTTAATAAAATTTACCATTTCTAAATTACAAATATTAAAATTATGTTCATTTTTCGAATTTTATTGTTAAGATTTTAAAAATAATATTAAAAAAATTCTATAAAATTTTTAAAAAATACCGAATACCGGCCGGTATACCGAAAATGTTGAGACGGTATTTTCCGGTATCGGTATTTTTCCGGTATATCGATACCGATACCGTACCGGTCAATTTTTGTAAAAAACGGTATTTTTCGGTATCGGTATTTTTTCGGTATACCGATACCGAATACCGGAAAAGGTCATTTGCCGAACACTAAAAAAAATATGCATTTGCATAAAAATCCGGTCTCTAGTAATAATGCAGGTAAACTTAAAAAAGACGGATAAATTAAAGCAACCTAAAAGATTTACCTATTGTGTTAGAACAGTCAATGAAATTATGTAGATAATCGTTCGTTAAAACCGAGTAACGTTACACTTAATTAAAAATTTAGAAAATATAAAGGATAAAAAATGTCATGATTGTATATAAAATGTTAAATTTGAAAAAAATCAAAAAATTCGACCGATTTATTTAAAAGTTATATATTTTCTAGCAAGGTAATACTTTTTTAAGATTCTGAAAATAATAGATTTAAAATAATAAATAATAATAAAAAATAAAATTGAATAATAATAAAAATAATAATAAAAAATAATTTTGAAAAATAATAGATTAAAAATATTAAAATTCTAAATAAGTTACTTCAGAAATAAATGAGTGATTTGGTAACAGAATTACATTTTTTAGTTTACTTCTTAAAATTAGGGTTGCCAAAATGGACCGACTCGGACCGAAAGATCGAGTCATGCCTCGATGTTTGGCCCGAAAAAGTCTCGTACCGGCCCGACTCGATAAATTTAGGCCCGAAAAAGACTCGTAACGGCCCGACTCGATAAATTTAGGCCCGAAAAAGACTCGTAACGGCCCGACTCGATAAAAATAGGCCCGAAAAAAATTGTCTCGGAAAAAGTCGGCCCGACTCGAATAAGACTCGATGGTCAAAAATTGAAGAAATCTGGCTCTTTGGTCATCCAAAATTCGAAAAATTTTCGCCTGCGGCGCTGAAAGGAAGAATTTTTAGCTCCATATTTTGCTTCACATCTCGAACTTACTGGCTTTAAGTGGCAAGCTGGATTATTGGGATTTACGGGATATATCCCGCGGGATCCCGTCCCATTTGAACTTTTGAAACTCAATCTTTGAGAGTCTGGAAGTTTCCGCAGTCAGCAATTCTAACATTAAAATCCACAATCGCAATCTTAAATCTACAAGTCAAAAAACACGCAATCTTAGGCAACCCGCAGTCCACCATTCCACCATCCGGGATATAAGGGGTAATCTGAGGATATAAGGTGGTTTGAGGGATTAAGTGTGGATTTAAGTGGCACCAGTAATTTGGAGGTATATCAGTGATTTCATCCTTTTCACCGCCGGAGTCGAAAAGTTTAAGACTTTTGGAAGACTAAGTGGCCAGATTTCTTCCTTTCTACTGTCCCGATATCCCTTCAAATCTCCTCATTCCTTCTAAATCCCATTACAATATATCACCTTAATCATCTGATATACGATCCTGAACCCCTTAATCATCTGATCTCCTTTAATAAAACCAAATCTAGCAATATCTCACATCAATCCTCCGATAATTTAAATCACCTTAATCCCTCAAATCCACTGATATCCATTTCAATTCTCTTCAGCCCTTCCTTTACCCTCCTGATCCATCGATATACCTTTTAATTCAGAGATATCCCTCCAAATCCACTAATTATTTTTAAATAAATCTTTTAAAAAAAAGACTCGAAAATGTCTCGGTGCCCGACTCGATAAAGTCAGGCCCGAAAGTGACTCGTTCCGGCCCGACTCGATAAAGTCAGGCCCGAAAGTGACTCGTTCCGGCCCGACTCGATAAATTTAGGCCCGAAAAAGACTCGTATCGGCCCGACTCGATAAATTTAGGCCCGAAAAAGACTCGTACCGGCCCGACTCGATAAATTTAGGCCCGAAAAAGACTCGTATCGGCCCGACTCGATAAATTTAGGCCCGAAAAAGACTCGTACCGGCCCGACTCGATAAAAACAAGCCCGAAAAAAAATGCCTCGACCGTCGGCCCGACTCGAAAACGGCAACCCTACTTAAAATATATTATATGAAAAATCAGCTTTTTTGACATAATTAATAATAAATGAAATTTTGTCAAAAGTGATGATGTAAAAAAAAAGCAAAATTATCACGATCGATGGACACACGAAAAATGAATACAAATAATATATTCGTATTCAAGAAATTTAATAATTTTCAATTTAATATCTTTCAAATTGAAGAATTTTAATATTTTTCATAATATTTCTAAGAAATTTTTGAGAAGGCTCCCAATAGTTAAAATCGATATATCTTTTCCGTTTTATGCAGAAATTTCAATAACATAAATACAATTTCTTTCCATCTACTCCATTAACTAATGTCAATTAATTTCAAATAGAAAATTGTTGTAATTTAAATTGTAAAATAATTTTAAAGTATTTTATATATGTATAATAAACGATAATTTAAATGTACACCTGCTACGCATAAATTAATTGAACTCTTTTCAGCTTGTTTCAAATTAAATTTAAATAAATAATCACTAGCAAATATACCGCATTTGATTAAATCGTACATATTTAGAAAAAAATAATGAATAAAATTCAATAAAAATTACTAGATTTGTAAAAAATATTTATTAGCTAATATAGATTCGAATACTAATATAACTAGACAAAGACTTAACCAGACAAAGAGAAATTAACAGGCTAATTATTAGCCACTACAAGTCCTAAGTATATATGAAGTTTCTATCACTATTTATATATTTTATTGAATATATATGTATACTAGATATAAATGCCCAAATATTATAATTATTGAGGGAAATGGAAGCACCATCATATGTTAGCTTTTAAGTTTCAAAAAATATTTTTATGGTTCCAGTTTTTCCATTTTTTCTTATATATTTTTTAAATAAAAACATAGTTTTTTGGAAATTGATTTGAGGAAATAAGAGAATGAAACGAAATCTTATTAAAAGTAAGCCAACACACAAATATAATCAATTTAATACAACTCAAATAGCAAATATGTACATACATTTATCTCCTTAAATATTTGTGCATTTTTAAAAGAAGTATTGAAAAAATGGAGAAAAGAAGCTGGAAAATTTTTTGCCTCAATAGCGTAAAAAGAAAAATTAGTAAAATTAAAATAAAAAAAGTTTAAATAATGCATTTACGCTTAATGATAAATAAATAATCGAAAAATGGAAAAAATGTTTTATCTAATTTTTTAAATTATATATTTTGTAGTAATATGAACTTTTTATAATTTACATATGAATCTATACTAATATTAAAAATTCAATAAATAAATTTACATATATTTTATCCCTTTTATAATTTACAACAAATTTAAATTTTATAATTAATTTACTTAATATTTTTCCGATTATTTAATATAACAATATCAAATTCAAAGAAAAATTAAAAAAATATATTTAATTATATTTTAATCAAAATTGAATTAACATTTATACGGAAATGGAAGTAATTTAATTCAGCAATATAAAAAATTGATACGGCGCAAAAATCTTAATATAAATGAGTTGTGGAAAGAATATTTGTATAAAATATAATAGAAAGTTCTGGCTTCTTTCGAAGGTCATCAGTTTAGCTCCAACTAGAAGTAGGTTCGCCGATAAAATAGTTAGCCCTGTATATCAAACTGATATTGATCATAAAGCAAAAACTCACTAAATAATTACAAGATAAATAACATTGATAACCAAATAATGAAAATATAAATATTCTACATATTCCTGGTGGAAGCTTCGCCAAGTGATGTTTATTGGGGCGTGGATTAACTTTATTAAATTAATTTGGTAATTTAAATTTAAGAATCAAAAATTTAAAATATAATAATTTAAAATAATAAACTGCAATAATTAACCATAATTATATAAGTTATGGAGAATCAAACATTAATTGAATTCAGCATAATGTAGAATTTCCGCCCCTGGGCTACAATAAAAATCTTTTTTAGTTATTTTTAAATTTTTAAGTATTCAACTACATAAGAGGGTTTCAAAAATTTATTATTTCAATAGGATTCAAGAGATATTTAAATTTAAAAAAATTATTTTTAAAAATTAAATTAGTTTTTATACATAAATACAATAAGAGTAAAAAATTAAATTTGTGAATCTATTAAAATTAAAATTATTATTAAATTATTATCCAAGTTTACCTAGTGATGTATAGAATTGTTAATATAGTTGATTAAAATATCAAGATATATAAGACATATTTAAAAATATCAATTTATGAAATAGTGGCATCATTAGGAATGCACTACGATGAAATTTTGGTAAAAAATTTATTAATTATCTTTATAAGATTTTTAGATATCTCTTGAAAATATTTGTTATCAGGATCGGAATCAAAAACTTTGACAAGGTTAAAATTATTTTAAAAAATTTTAATTATTATATTTTAAGTTGAGAAGGTTTTGAAGTTTTGCCGAGGTAATGGAATTATAAAAGGAAAAGAGAAAAAATTGATAAACCTTATGAAATATTGCTGGATACTTCACCAGTACGAAGTATTAAATTATTTCAATAATTTTTTTAGTGTTCACAGTTTTCATAACCTACAAAGAAAATTGCAAGTGACTTCTTTCTTCAGAAAAGTGATTTATTCATTTCAATTTTTTATCATTCATTTTCTTTAAAAACTTTTTATATTTTTTACTTTTATTATATATATTATGCAAATCTGGAATTAGAAAAAATTAAGATTACATAAAGACAAAAGAAAAACTTTCAGGAGCTTTTTGTGCTTTAGCAAATTTATATTAAAACAATCAGATAATAATAATTAATGTTAAATGACAGCAGATTTTTAATTTTTGATAAAATGTTAATAAAAATAGGAAAAAAGACTATTGAATAATTATTTTTATGATCTAAATCGTATATTGTAGCAGCGTAAAAATATTTTGATTATAGAAATTTAACTATTACAAATTTAAAATTTTTTAAATAATATTAAAGAAATAATTTCTAATCAATCAAAAAATTATATCATTAGAAATTTTTAAATATTTGCCACAAAAAGTAAACGAATTTGCAGTTTATATAAATTAAAAAAAATGAACAACATTATAAACTTATATAAAAAGTATCTTAATTAATTATAGGTATACTAAAATTGCAAAAAATTAGCATGTAGCAAGTAAATGTGAGTCTAAACATTTTATGATTTTTGCAAATGCAAAATTAGAAATTCAAATAATTGAGCATCCTTCTCGCAATTTAGAAGATCCTGACAACGATTAATGGAAAAATATCGATATGTCTATGGACTTTTTTGCAGAAATGAAAGTAATTACTTTACATATAACATTATAAAATTTATAACTAAACTACTGCTAACTAATTACAATATATTAAGCCATATATTCAAAGACTATATCAATAGTAAGCTGTCATCAGTTTAATTTTATAATTTTGTAAGCTTTTATGATTTTTGATAATATTATTTTTGCTTATCAATTTTTAAAATGATAAAGGTTTTATGTGAGCAAGAGGTAATATTAATAATAAGTTTAGTTTTTACAGAATAAGAAGCCGAAGAGTGAAATTAAATACATTCTTAAAATTAAATTTCTGTTAATGTTGTTAAAAATAAAATGATTTTAAAAACAGACAGTAAAATATATTTTTTTTCAAAATTTTGAAAATTTATAATATATGACTGTGAAGTATACTTGATATAAAATATTTCAATTTATAATTGATAATAACTTATAAATAGTTAAATAACAAATAGACAATTAATCATAAATATAGCTAAGAAGATGACAAAATAATAAAAATAATAAATACTATACAACTTCTATCTAAAATTAATATGATTAAATAATATTATTAAATATATTTTATTAATAATTCAAATATTTATGTAAAATTGTTATAAATAAATAGAATTTGTATATAAATCTAATAGATTTATAAATGATATGTACTAATAAGATTTAAAATTATATTTAAAATCACCTGAAGTTATATCACTTAGAGCTGAATTTTCTGAAGGCAGACGTAAATATTAAGTATTTATGGAGTTAATTTAATTGAAATTCTTATAAATTTTGGAAGATTATATTAAAAATTAAATTTTAATAGTGAAAATTTAGAAATAACTTTTATATAATTAAAATTTTTAAATAACTGAATTTTAAAACACATATTTTGCGCAAATCCCAGTTAAATTTTAGAAACTCTTACTTTTTATACCAAGTCGGAATATAACGAGTCCTACCGAGTCCAAAACTCTGAGTCCTAAGACTCAGAGTTTTGGATAAATATATTTAAATATATTAGTGATTTTGTTTTAAAAACCTATATACGAAAAAAGGATAATTTATTAGCTATCCTGATAATTTATTATCTATTTTGTTGTTCGAAGTGATTTAAAATCCTAACTATTTCTTATGGATTTGAGATTGTAATTGACTAATAATAATTTATTTTGACTAATAATAATTCATTTTTTACATGATACATCTTACACAGTGAAATTGTTTAATTAAGCAAAATAATTTTTAATTATTTTATTATTAACTAATATATCTATATGAATGGAAGGGGAGTTTGAATAAGCAGTGTGCTGTAAAATTGAATTAGAATTGATTCAATTACATCGGCCAGTGAGTTAAGATCATGATTTAGAAATTCTCCTTTACGTACAGTTGGTAAAGCTTAATTAATTAATACAAACTGCACAATTTCATCTGAATTATTAAGTTAGATTCAAGTAAATGTACATACCGCCTGACCATACGAAAAATCTTTTAACAACGAAATAATTTTTATTTGCTATATTTAATTGATTAAAATTGATTAAGATGTATATAGTTTAAGATGTATATAAGACGTATATAGTAAGATGTATATAGTTAGTTAATAAAATTTTTAGTACAGGGTGCGGCAAATTAGCGGCCGCTTTTCTTTTGGCTAGAACTTTTTTCATTTTGAATGAAAATCGATAATTCTTTTTTTCCTGAATTCCTGATACTCTAAGAATTTTTTTGATACCAAATAAGAGGAATTTTGTTAACATTTGAATTTTGTTAATTTTTAGTAAAGATAAGCCGGTCCAAACATTTAAAAGCATCGAAAAACATTTTTTCTGGTCAAACTTTGATTGATCATAACTTCGTTAAAAATTATTCAATCCCGATGATTTTAGTACCAATCGACTCGTCTCGTTCAGGAGTATCTAAATAGCTTATGATCTCATTTTTGAAAATTTTACTCAAAAATTTTATATTTTCCAAAATTATTTTATTTTGTCATTCAGTGAGCCATATCTCGGTTCATTTACGTGATAGACGTCTGATTTTGACGTCATTCGAATCAGACTGGAGAGCTGATTCGAATGATATATAAATTTCTTATATCAAAATAATAGCCTTGAATCCAGGCCAGCTTTTATCCAAAAAATTTTGCTTAAACTTTGAGAGATGATTAATCAGACTAAATTATAAAATTTAAAGGCGATTTTGCTATCAAAAAAATTCTTAGAGTATCATGAATCCAGGAAAAAAAGAATTATCGATTTTCATTCAAAATGAAAAAAGTTATAGCCAAAAGAAAAGCGGCCGCTAATTTGCCGCACCCTGTAAATTAATATAGCATATCACCTCATTTAGGGCAATTCCTAATTTTATTATAACAATTTTTAAAATCGGTATTTTTTTTATTAACTTACAAATAAGCATAATATTTGGTCATTTTTGACTGGTTTAATTGTATATCTTATATTTTGATGTTTTATTTATTAGGAGCCCTCGAGCCGATAAAATTATTATTGGCATATAAATCCTGTTGATTTATACGCCTCCAACATAGGTGTCCTACTAAACGAGTGTTTTTTACACTTCCGGTATTAAATTCTTATTTTTTATGTTTATGCATAATTTTTAATTTTACGTTTTTCGAAATACTGCAAAGATATATTTTCTAATTATATAATTCGCTTTTAAGATGCTTCATGAGATAATCAACGATACTTTTCCATTAATCATATTTAATTTCTTGAAATTATTGAGATGTATATTTTGGTAAAATTATAAAATCATGTACTATATTGCTCGAATTATAATAAAATATGAATAGTATGAAAGAAATATTTATAATTCCATTTAATTAATAATATTTTGTTGAGCTTTTGATCATACATTTTTCTACAAGTTTATACCGTTTTTCATTTAGAGATTTTATTTTATAATAGGCTGGCTGTTACAATTTATTATATGAAATAGGTAAAAATCTTAACGGTTTATAATGCGCTTCATTGATTAAGATAATTTCAAATAATATTATTTTTATTTCTGATTTTATTTGTTAATATAAACTTTGATTTTCTCTTCATAAATGACCGTCTGAGTTCTATTTCAATAATTTCAATATCTTTCTTCTATGTCACATTATCTCCCTCTTTTGTTTAACATTTATTCAAATAAATTGTCTCATTATCTACCAATTTTTATTTCGTTTTTCAATTAAATTATCTCATTTACTTTTATATTAGCACAATTTTTGTTATCTAAAGTTGTTTCACACAGGTCATTTAATGACTTATGAATATTATTAAATTTGAACCACTTATGTAGTACTTATCAGCTATATTTTTTTATTATCAATTAATTGACCTTGGAAATAGTATCAGAATTAAATGAGCCACCATTTTCTATACAAAATTCTTTTAATTTTTAGTTATATATCTTCTATCTGAGAATAAAATATATAGTAATTAATAGATTTTTATATAATTTTATAATTAATTTTCTCTTTCGCATATTCCTCAAAAATTATTTTTATTTTATCCTGTTTATATATTTTAATTATAAATTGTTAAAAATAATTTTATTCTATATCTAATACACTATATTATTTTTTATTTATTATCTTGAATAATAATAAAATTATTTTATATTATTTCAAGCGCATTATATTCAATTAAAATTATATTGTTGATGCCTATGTTTGGTGCAGATCCAAAACTGAACTTCTTTTTCTAATGCTTAAGTAGATTTGTTTATTTATTGGATTTTTTATAATAATTTAAATTAATCATTTTTTATTTCTGCATTTAATCCTAGATTACTCTTTGATTTTCATAGTTATATTTTTAACTAACTTCTTAAATTATTTAAATTAAGTTCTAATTACTAAATTCTTTTACACTAGCTTTGATTCTGCAGTTATATTTTAATAATTTAGACCTTTGATAATTAGAAATTTTTATTTGAATTCGATACAATGGTAAGAAATTTCAGTTTGTGATAAATTAAAAATTTAAATTAAGTTCATTTGATAAGTTCATTTTGAAATTAAATTAATTTAATCGATTCAATCAATTCAAAGATTATTTTGTTGTACTTGTTATTCAAGTTCAATATTATGAGTTACATTCAAATTATTAATTCTTTGAGGTGGACCGGGTGGTCGTCGGTTGACGATATATGGTTTGCACCAACGACCAGCTGAAAATATTTTAAATTTATTTTTAACTCTGATAATCATCATTATTTTGAATTTGATAAAAAATTTACATTTATATAATATTCGAGTTTTTTATTTCTGTATACAAGATGTGTGTCTAATATTCATTTATACTGTTGGCGAGGCATTGTTGTCTCTAACACATTAATTCCATCATCTAACAACACTAACTTCATTAAGCATTTATTAATTTATTATACATTTACCACAGTATGTAGATGTTTAGCAGTTTATTTTCAATTTTTAAACTTACCATAATAATTTAGTATTTTGAATAATTTAACGCCGAAGCAAGAATAATAGACACAAAAATTGAACACATTTGGTATTAGATAAATAAAACTATATTAAAATGTTTTATTATGTTTTCAAGTATTGAATTTGGTATTGAATTTGGAATTTTAATGAGTACAAAATTTTTGATAGTTATTAAATACATTTTCTGTTAAAAATTATATATTTAACTTTAAGCTACAAAATATAATATTTTATATTTTATAATTCGCAGCTTTATATTTTAGATTTTTAATGTAATTATATGTTCCATCAAGTTTAATTAGTAAAGTACCAATAGGGTTGTCGTAAAACCAATTTCTACGTTCATCGTTCTTTTTTCCAAAGCGATTCCAAGGTTATATTTTTTACAAGGCGATAATTAATAAATTTTTCTTGATTAAATTTTTTACATTTTTGTAAATAAAACTATTGTAATTTAGCAAAACAGTTACAAAGCAATAATTTATTATTAATCAAATTTATTTTTAATAATTCATTTATCTTAATTTATACTTCATTTATTATCACTTTTTGCCAATCTTCAGTTTTTTATAAAAAATTGTATTAAATTATTAGTGTTGTAATTTATAATCAAATGTTATTCTTTGCTTTGAATATCTAAAACTATTCAAGAATTTCTAAACTAATAATTAAACTTAATTTATTCATGGAATATATATTTTTACCACATTTTTGCCATTCTTGTGCAATTTCTGCGACTAACATGGGATGAATTGTTAATATAAAAGGGTTATTTATATTAACGAATTATATTTTTATTAGCTTTTTTCTGATATATTTTTGATTCTTTGTTCCACATAAGTTTTATTGAATAATTTTTCTATAATTGACATAATTATTTTTAATTTAACGTCTATTCACTTGCTGCTACTATCCTTATCAATTTTATTAAGATATATAGATTTAGGGTAGAAGTTCTGTAAAGTATGGTTTCGAATTTGTTAAAGCATTATTGCATTTATCTGTTTTCTATTTTTTTAAATCTTGATAAATGGGTCGTGGCATCATATTCAAAAGTTTGCACCGGGTCGTGGCACCATATTAAATTTCCCCAATAAATATTTTATTCATGTTAAAAATGAAAAAATGATGAATGTAGAAATGAAAATTATTTCTCTTTTAAACATATTATTCGTCATCAGCAAAATAAATATTATTTAATTTTTCTTTAGTTTATAAATAAAATTATATTTTTACATTAAACAATTTTTGATGAGTGAATGCAAAAACTATCACTTTTTGAGTGGGATTTATTTTTTTGGAAAAAATTTAATTTGATTAGTTTTAATTTTCTTGACTCTATGTATATAAGTTTTGGACTACATATGCTAAGTTCAAATGAAATGAAGATATTAGAGTAGTCAATAATTTCATTTAATTATTAAATTTAGACTCCATTGTCAATATCCTGTTTAAAATTGATTTTTTAAATTTTTTTTCGATAATATTCTACCAGCAACTAGCCTTTTTAATCTTAAATTCTTCTATTTCATATTAATCAATAAATTCCATCTATCGAATCTTAATAACTTTAATTCCCTTAACAACATGAAAACATGAAATTATGACCCACGTATATGGAAATAAGAATAAAGTTTGGTATGCTTTGAATTCTTTCATTATGAATAATTAATATTATATAATTAAACATCGGTTCTAAACAACGAAACAATTGGTTTTAATATTTTCTATAAAAATTTTGTCTGCTTGCACATCCTTTTTAAGGGAGGATGTCAGTATTTTTCACATCATTCTTTGTCACAGAAAAATTTTCTTTTATTTTTATTGATTTCTTTCAATTTTGTGTTAATCTTCCTCAACGGAATTAACGAGACTAAGCTGAAACCTCAACAGGTTTAACTTAACAACAAGAAAACATGAACTCGTTTACGTAAAAAGACCGCTAAACCGAAAAGATGATTGGAGCTTCCCTCGGTAAAGGTACGCCAAATTATCTTTTACATATTATTTAATTACATATTACAATTAATACAACGATTTTAACATAAACAACTAAATAATTAACAGTAGTTACCCCACCCCCTGTGTCCCCAACGTCCCATTTGAAAAAATGGGGGTTGGAGGAAAGGGGGTGAATAAAAAATGGGGGTTGGAGGAAAGGGGTGATTGACAAATGGGGGTTGGAGAAAGGGGGTGAATAAAAAATGGGGGTTGGAGGAAAGGGGGTGATTGACAAATGGGGGTTGGAGGAAAGGGTGTGATTGAAAAAATTTGGGTTGGAGTAAAAGAGGTGACCTTGGTCACCTCCGTTGAAGTAATTGAGGTACCACCTTTCCGTCCCCAAAGATAATAATGGGAAGTGTGGCAAGGGAATAACTTTGCCAATCTATTGCTGAAGAAAATGTGCGGGTAATGCGGAATGATCAAGGGGAGGTTGGGGAAAGGGAAATAAAAAATAATAATAAAGTGACAAGTTTTGACTGTACAAAATTTTCTCACCTATTGTTTGCTTATGGAAATTTTTTATAAGTTAAAAAATTAAAAATTTTAAAATTTCGCAAACTATTCCGAATTTTGACATAAAAATTTTAAAATAAAAAGAATTTAAAATAATTTAGCTTTATTATTTAAAAATTTATCTTTATTATTTTTTAAAGTTAATTCTTAATTACCTATATTTAATTATTTTTTCAGCATTAATTTTTTAATTAGAACTTTTGTTTTTAATTAAACAAAAAATAAAAATTTGCTTTTTAATGAAAAAACCGTAGATACTGGATTTAGATAAATTTTGACCTTAATTCTAAATTGTTTCCTTTATTTATTTTTTTCATTCTTTTATTTATTTTTTACATTCCTTAGTCTATTTTTTAACAAATGGACTTTTTTCAAGTGAATTTTAATTAAAAAAATATGTTTAACCTTAAAATTCTCAAAATACGGACTCTTTACGGCCTTCGAGAATTCTCAAAATTTTCGCCTGCGCATAAAGTGTCTATCCTGAAAATTTTACCGCCAGAAAAAATTTTGAAATTTTTTAATGTAGTTATAGGAAAATTTTAAATATGTACTTTCAAATAAACTTTTTGTATTTAAACATTGCATTTTCTCGATAGCTTGGCCTTCCAAAATTCTCGAAAATGTTGCTAAGTTGGGGGGCTCCGTCCTAAGGTAAGAGCTCCGGCCTGTGGTGTGGAGCTCCGGCCTCAGGTGTGGAGCTCCGGCCTCAGGTGTGGAGCTCCGGCCTATGGTGGAAGTCAAAACTTTTGGAAGGTTAAATTTCATCCAAGAAGCACCAAATTCTTCCATTTTTGCGCCGCAGGAAATAATTTTGAGAATTTTGCAAGGCCAAGCACCAAATGTCCCTCAACTTTAACAATTAGAAAATAAAATTCACGTAAAGTTTAGCAATAGAAAAAACAATTGATGAAATTAAGCAATAAAAGAATTAAATTAAATTAAAAATTAATTAAATTAAATTAAAAATTAAATTAAACAATTAAGCAATAAAAGATATTATAAGAGAAAGATGGTGAAGATTTTTGGGGATAGAAAAGCAAAGTTAAAAATCAAAAGATACTATTGATGTAAACTTAAGCATTAAAAGATAAAATTGATGAAAAGCTAAGCAATAGAAGATAAAATTGATTTAATGTTAAGGGTTGGAAGATGTAGATTTTGAGGGTAAAATTGCAAAGTTAAGCAATAAAAGATATTATTGTTGCTAAGTTAAGGATTAGAAGATAAAATTATCTTAAAGTTAAGAGTTTGAAGATAAAATGTGTGAGAAGTTAAGGATAGAAGATAAGATTCACGCAAAGTTAAGCAATAGAAGTAACAAATGATGTAATGATAAGTGATGGAAGATGTAGATTTAGGGTGTAAAAATGCAAAGTTAATCAAAAGATACTACTGATGTAAACTTAAGGATTAAAAGATAAAGTTCTTGAAAAATTAAGAGAGATAACTAACATTTTCAGTAAACTGGTCACTATATGGTACTCACGTGATAGTATACACGTGCCTAAGAGAAATACACCCTATTGGATTGTAAGGGTTAGCTCATCATCTAAACAGGTATAACGTATCCCCTTGAAAATCAATATTCATTTATAGCAAATACCTAGTTTATTAAAAATAAATCTTTTAAATTAAATTATAATTTTACACACCTGAAAAACCATATTCATTTATATCAAATACATATTCTAATTAAAATAAAATTAATTCATAATTAACCAAAAAATAATATATAAAATTATAAAATTGAATAATAATATATATAAGTACTGAAAAACATTTACTTTCGTCGAGACATTAAGCACCTAGAACTAGCTATGGTTTATAATAAAAGTCTATTAATGTCTAAAATGTTAATGTTTAAATTTATATTAATTACTATTATGTCCTTATTTGCAGACAGTTTTGAAAATAAACCCTGGAAGGGAGAAGAATATGTGTCTACATTATTTCGAAGAACACCAATCCCAATATGGCGGAGGACACCGCCAACGATACTTCCTAATAAAACCGAGAATAATTTGATACCAATATGGAGGAGGACACCGCCACCAATACTTCCTAATAAAACTGAGAATAATTTGATACCAATATGGAGGAGGACACCGCCACCAATACTTCCTAATAAAACTGAGAATAATTTGATACCAATATGGAGGAGGACACAGCCACCAATACTTCCTAATAAAACTGAGAATAATTTGATACCAATATGGAAAAGGACACCACCACCACAAACATTATTTTTAAACAGAGATTTAAATAATTCATGGGTGCTTCAACAAGGTGATAAATTTAGAGTTAAAACATTGAATAAAACTGATGACGAGAAAACTATGAAATGGATTATAAGGGATATATATTATCCAAAAAAGAGAGATTTAGCTAGACAATCAGAAATAAAAAATATGGGACGTTGGATTCTGCGTTGGGACCTTTATGACAACAAGTTCAAATTTGGAAAATCTAATAGAACAGATTACATAATGTATTCAAGATGGCGATTCTTATATGAACCTCCTATTTCAAACATTATCGATTTTTTCAAAAATTTGTAAATTTATTTAAAAAAATATTTTTAAATTTTATCATTTTTTTCATGTAAATTTATAATATATTTAATAAATATGTAAAAAAATAAAATTATGAATAAATTAATCAAAATATATCAAAATATTTCGTTTTTCCCATTGATTTGGTTTACCTTCTATTTCAATCCAAGCTATTCCTCGCTTAGATCTTTCATTGGTGGGCGTAGGAGGTAAGCTTCCGACAGATATCGGAATACTATTGAGAGTAAGTGTTGATGATGACGAAGTTGCATGTGTACGTCGATCCCCGAATTCTGAACAACTTTCTGAATGGGGTGATGTAGGGAATGGGGTGATGATAATTTTTCTTTAGTTTATAAATAAAATTATATTTTTACATTAAACAATTTTTGATGAGTGAATGCAAAAACTATCACTTTTTGAGTGGGATTTATTTTTTTGGAAAAAATTTAATTTGATTAGTTTTAATTTTCTTGACTCTATGTATATAAGTTTTGGACTACATATGCTAAGTTCAAATGAAATGAAGATATTAGAGTAGTCAATAATTTCATTTAATTATTAAATTTAGACTCCATTGTCAATATCCTGTTTAAAATTGATTTTTTAAATTTTTTTTCGATAATATTCTACCAGCAACTAGCCTTTTTAATCTTAAATTCTTCTATTTCATATTAATCAATAAATTCCATCTATCGAATCTTAATAACTTTAATTCCCTTAACAACATGAAAACATGAAATTATGACCCACGTATATGGAAATAAGAATAAAGTTTGGTATGCTTTGAATTCTTTCATTATGAATAATTAATATTATATAATTAAACATCGGTTCTAAACAACGAAACAATTGGTTTTAATATTTTCTATAAAAATTTTGTCTGCTTGCACATCCTTTTTAAGGGAGGATGTCAGTATTTTTCACATCATTCTTTGTCACAGAAAAATTTTCTTTTATTTTTATTGATTTCTTTCAATTTTGTGTTAATCTTCCTCAACGGAATTAACGAGACTAAGCTGAAACCTCAACAGGTTTAACTTAACAACAAGAAAACATGAACTCGTTTACGTAAAAAGACCGCTAAACCGAAAAGATGATTGGAGCTTCCCTCGGTAAAGGTACGCCAAATTATCTTTTACATATTATTTAATTACATATTACAATTAATACAACGATTTTAACATAAACAACTAAATAATTAACAGTAGTTACCCCACCCCCTGTGTCCCCAACGTCCCATTTGAAAAAATGGGGGTTGGAGGAAAGGGGGTGAATAAAAAATGGGGGTTGGAGGAAAGGGGTGATTGACAAATGGGGGTTGGAGAAAGGGGGTGAATAAAAAATGGGGGTTGGAGGAAAGGGGGTGATTGACAAATGGGGGTTGGAGGAAAGGGTGTGATTGAAAAAATTTGGGTTGGAGTAAAAGAGGTGACCTTGGTCACCTCCGTTGAAGTAATTGAGGTACCACCTTTCCGTCCCCAAAGATAATAATGGGAAGTGTGGCAAGGGAATAACTTTGCCAATCTATTGCTGAAGAAAATGTGCGGGTAATGCGGAATGATCAAGGGGAGGTTGGGGAAAGGGAAATAAAAAATAATAATAAAGTGACAAGTTTTGACTGTACAAAATTTTCTCACCTATTGTTTGCTTATGGAAATTTTTTATAAGTTAAAAAATTAAAAATTTTAAAATTTCGCAAACTATTCCGAATTTTGACATAAAAATTTTAAAATAAAAAGAATTTAAAATAATTTAGCTTTATTATTTAAAAATTTATCTTTATTATTTTTTAAAGTTAATTCTTAATTACCTATATTTAATTATTTTTTCAGCATTAATTTTTTAATTAGAACTTTTGTTTTTAATTAAACAAAAAATAAAAATTTGCTTTTTAATGAAAAAACCGTAGATACTGGATTTAGATAAATTTTGACCTTAATTCTAAATTGTTTCCTTTATTTATTTTTTTCATTCTTTTATTTATTTTTTACATTCCTTAGTCTATTTTTTAACAAATGGACTTTTTTCAAGTGAATTTTAATTAAAAAAATATGTTTAACCTTAAAATTCTCAAAATACGGACTCTTTACGGCCTTCGAGAATTCTCAAAATTTTCGCCTGCGCATAAAGTGTCTATCCTGAAAATTTTACCGCCAGAAAAAATTTTGAAATTTTTTAATGTAGTTATAGGAAAATTTTAAATATGTACTTTCAAATAAACTTTTTGTATTTAAACATTGCATTTTCTCGATAGCTTGGCCTTCCAAAATTCTCGAAAATGTTGCTAAGTTGGGGGGCTCCGTCTTAAGGTAAGAGCTCCGGCCTGTGGTGTGGAGCTCCGGCCTCAGGTGTGGAGCTCCGGCCTCAGGTGTGGAGCTCCGGCCTATGGTGGAAGTCAAAACTTTTGGAAGGTTAAATTTCATCCAAGAAGCACCAAATTCTTCCATTTTTGCGCCGCAGGAAATAATTTTGAGAATTTTGCAAGGCCAAGCACCAAATGTCCCTCAACTTTAACAATTAGAAAATAAAATTCACGTAAAGTTTAGCAATAGAAAAAACAATTGATGAAATTAAGCAATAAAAGAATTAAATTAAATTAAAAATTAATTAAATTAAATTAAAAATTAAATTAAACAATTAAGCAATAAAAGATATTATAAGAGAAAGATGGTGAAGATTTTTGGGGATAGAAAAGCAAAGTTAAAAATCAAAAGATACTATTGATGTAAACTTAAGCATTAAAAGATAAAATTGATGAAAAGCTAAGCAATAGAAGATAAAATTGATTTAATGTTAAGGGTTGGAAGATGTAGATTTTGAGGGTAAAATTGCAAAGTTAAGCAATAAAAGATATTATTGTTGCTAAGTTAAGGATTAGAAGATAAAATTATCTTAAAGTTAAGAGTTTGAAGATAAAATGTGTGAGAAGTTAAGGATAGAAGATAAGATTCACGCAAAGTTAAGCAATAGAAGTAACAAATGATGTAATGATAAGTGATGGAAGATGTAGATTTAGGGTGTAAAAATGCAAAGTTAATCAAAAGATACTACTGATGTAAACTTAAGGATTAAAAGATAAAGTTCTTGAAAAATTAAGAGAGATAACTAACATTTTCAGTAAACTGGTCACTATATGGTACTCACGTGATAGTATACACGTGCCTAAGAGAAATACACCCTATTGGATTGTAAGGGTTAGCTCATCATCTAAACAGGTATAACGTATCCCCTTGAAAATCAATATTCATTTATAGCAAATACCTAGTTTATTAAAAATAAATCTTTTAAATTAAATTATAATTTTACACACCTGAAAAACCATATTCATTTATATCAAATACATATTCTAATTAAAATAAAATTAATTCATAATTAACCAAAAAATAATATATAAAATTATAAAATTGAATAATAATATATATAAGTACTGAAAAACATTTACTTTCGTCGAGACATTAAGCACCTAGAACTAGCTATGGTTTATAATAAAAGTCTATTAATGTCTAAAATGTTAATGTTTAAATTTATATTAATTACTATTATGTCCTTATTTGCAGACAGTTTTGAAAATAAACCCTGGAAGGGAGAAGAATATGTGTCTACATTATTTCGAAGAACACCAATCCCAATATGGCGGAGGACACCGCCAACGATACTTCCTAATAAAACCGAGAATAATTTGATACCAATATGGAGGAGGACACCGCCACCAATACTTCCTAATAAAACTGAGAATAATTTGATACCAATATGGAGGAGGACACCGCCACCAATACTTCCTAATAAAACTGAGAATAATTTGATACCAATATGGAGGAGGACACAGCCACCAATACTTCCTAATAAAACTGAGAATAATTTGATACCAATATGGAAAAGGACACCACCACCACAAACATTATTTTTAAACAGAGATTTAAATAATTCATGGGTGCTTCAACAAGGTGATAAATTTAGAGTTAAAACATTGAATAAAACTGATGACGAGAAAACTATGAAATGGATTATAAGGGATATATATTATCCAAAAAAGAGAGATTTAGCTAGACAATCAGAAATAAAAAATATGGGACGTTGGATTCTGCGTTGGGACCTTTATGACAACAAGTTCAAATTTGGAAAATCTAATAGAACAGATTACATAATGTATTCAAGATGGCGATTCTTATATGAACCTCCTATTTCAAACATTATCGATTTTTTCAAAAATTTGTAAATTTATTTAAAAAAATATTTTTAAATTTTATCATTTTTTTCATGTAAATTTATAATATATTTAATAAATATGTAAAAAAATAAAATTATGAATAAATTAATCAAAATATATCAAAATATTTCGTTTTTCCCATTGATTTGGTTTACCTTCTATTTCAATCCAAGCTATTCCTCGCTTAGATCTTTCATTGGTGGGCGTAGGAGGTAAGCTTCCGACAGATATCGGAATACTATTGAGAGTAAGTGTTGATGATGACGAAGTTGCATGTGTACGTCGATCCCCGAATTCTGAACAACTTTCTGAATGGGGTGATGTAGGAGCAAAACATACAAGCTCAAGCGGGAAGTATCTTTCGCAAATTCCATCCTTTGTACAAGTTCTTACTATAACACATTGATGAAATGGATATTGGAGTTTTATTTTGTGATGCGCAAAGAAATATGCCGCAACCGATATATTAAATGGATAACTTAAATCGCCGAAGGCCTTGATTAAATGAGCTCCTGATGTTGTAATTCCGTCACATCGAATTGTATATTTCAACCCATTCCTATCTGAATAAGTTGTTTCTATCTTTCCTTTTTCATTTATAAATTTTGCGATTAAATCGGCATTTTCTTGATACATTAGTTTAAATCTCACCAAATAAAGTGGACAATTTAATTTTTTAGAAATATCCTCCAAAATGGAATTCATTTTATCGATTAATTCAGATATTTATTAAATAATCAAATTGTTTAATAAACTGACACGATAAAAGAAAATCTCAGCTTTTTATACTCAAAAAATTTGGCTTGAATATTGGCAACTCCTACAAAATTAAAAAAATGGGCGGGACTTGGAGGAGTATATAAGCCGATAGATTTCCCAACTATCATTCATTTCCTCATTCATAATTTAAAAATATTTAAAATCAATATATAAAAATGAGTGGATCAAAAAAAGAAAAGATCCCAAAGCTTGAATTAGCTATTGAGGCAAAAAATGAAAAGGATGAGGAAGATATAATTGAAGTAGTGGAAGAAAAGGAAAAAATCAACAAAGCAAAACCTACTACTTCAAAAGTAAATAATGAGAAAATCAACAGTATAAATCCACGTATTCTGTGGAAACTCGTGCGTATGAAAGATACACCGAGGATTGAAATTAGAATTTGCAGAAAATGTGCCATTGCACTCTATAATAATAAGAATAAGTTCTCTCAAAAGGATAATGGAAATATTGGAATTTGTTTTGAGATTTGTGAAGCATGTGCAAAATTGAACATGCATCTGAAGGATTTTGTTGCTGACTGGGATGAAAAGAATATCCAGAAAATGAAAAAGTGATTAAAGATTTATATTTTTTCATTAAAATTGTTTTTACCTTATTTATTTTTATTTCATTAATTGTAATAATTTAATCTTAGATAAAAATTTTTGAAAGGTTATTTTATTTATTAACATAGAAGAAATTTCTAAAAAATTTCAAATCTGACTTTTACTTAGGCCACGCCCATTTTCAGAGTATAAATACAGAAATATTTCCAATTATCAAACTTCCACCCAAAATTTGAATTCATTTATAAATTTCATAGAAAATGTCTGTAATTGAAAATAATAGTCAGCTCTTGGAAAAAGTGATTCCTGAGGTTTTATTTACGTTGTCTTCTTCTGGTGTGACAATTTCGTCACCACGGCTCTTAACTACACGTTTTGTAGAGTTTGACATGACAGGGAAATGTAAAAGTTGCAAGGGAGAAAATGTGGACATAGATTTTATTGTTACTCCGAAGGATGTAACTTTATATTGCAATCGCCTAAAATCAGAAAAAGTAGTAATGTTCGATCATATTTACGAGATTCCTCAACAGTGTGTCTTTCGGGTTAAATCAAAAGGCAAGAATTTCAATATTTTACACAAGGAACAAATTTGGAATAAAAAACAGTTTATCAACGGAAATGAACAAATGACTGTCAAGGAATTTTTGTCAAAGTTCTCACAGAAGCAGGTGCAAGTAGATAAAGAAGAAACAAAAGGAAATATAAAGACGGATGATAAAGAAAATATATCAGAAGTAAAAAAAGAAAAAATTATCACCTCGTAACCATTTATTATTTTTAATTTTCAACAAATAATTTGAACATGAATTTTAATTTATTTTCTAATAAAGATTTAAAACTAAAGCTTCCATTTGGTTGTATTATTAGCGGGCCAAGTTCAACTGGTAAAAGTACATTTGTACGAAAATTAATTTCAAATTCTGATCAACTTATTGACCCTATCCCAAAATCTATTCTTTACTGCTATGGTGAATATAATTCTCTTGTTCCCGAGCTACAGCGAGTTGGAATCTCAGTTTATGCCGGAGTTCCACCTGAGGATCTTATTAAAAAACAAGAAAAACCTTCTATAGTCATTCTTGACGATTTAATGTACACAATTGACGAAAAATATTTATCGGAACTTTTTACAAAGAAATCACATCATCTTAATTTTGGCATAATATTCATAACTCAGAATCTATTTGAGAAAAAACTCAAAGTCGCACGTCAAAATTCTATGTATATTGTATTAACTCGCGCACCTAATAGTGCATTGGCCGTTCGCAATTTAGGAGTCCAACTATTCCCAGGAAGATTGAATTATTTTCTAGACGCATATCGACAAGCTACAAGCAGCAGTAATTATTCATATCTTTTTATCGATTTACACCCCTCATCAGATCCGATACTTAGGCTAAGAACAAATATATTTATAGACAAAGAATCAGAAGACATCTACAATTCACCAAACATTATATTTTTATCCAAAAATTCCTCTAATTAAAATCATGCCTACAAATATTAGCCAACTTGTCAAGGACAACCTACTTTTTCTCAAACAACTCGCAAAAACACGATCACTAGCTAAACGAAAACACATTTTAAAAAAAGCTTCAACTGACCAGTTAATCTCTCTCACTGAAATTTGTTTCAATATTGTACGTGATCAATTTAAACTAACGAAAAGACAAAAATCTCGTCTTCTACCATTTGCCGATTTTGTTCGTCGTGTGAGTAGGCTAAAAACAGAAAGAGGAGCAAGACGTACAGTTATACAAAGAGGAAGCGGTTTACCAATAGGATTGTTTCCTGCCCTTCTAACCCCAATCATTATCGAATTAACAAAAACTTTAACAAGCAATTAATAAAGATGGCAAATAAATTTATATTAATTCCTGAAGATATATATCGCGGACTACTTACTCAACCCTTACCAGAAACAGGAAATATCAATTTGGATTTTACTAGAGAAAGTTTGGAAAATATCAAAAGACAAAGTGGTGACTCAGAATTAAAAAACATAAATTATAACCAGGAATTAAGACGTTATTTACACATGTTGAAGGAGCAAAATGAGAGACCAATGAATGTTTCTGTAAGACAAATGGAAGATCCTGCCCTAGAGCAAATTAAAAAATTATTACCACTACTCCAAACAAACACCAATGAAAATCGTCAAGTTACCGAAAATGCACAAAAAGATTTTAATCAAAATATTGCCACACCAAAATTTTCCCAGTTAGATGAAGGTAAAAATATAAAAGAGGATAATCTAAGTATGCACAATGCCGAGGAGGAACTACCAGAAACTAAAGGGAAAATTGAGCCAAATAGGACAAAAATAAAAGAAAAAACAAATGAAATTTTTGAAAGTATGAAACATGAGAATCTTGATAAATATGATGTGAGAACAGATGGGAAGATTTTAAATAAGGGAGGAAAAGAAATACAGGGAAGTAATGCAGAAAAGTCTATAGAGTGTATTCTTCGAACAGGAATAATTGGGAAATTGAGATGGGGTGAATTGACACCTCCAGGAACTTCAGTTTTAGAAAATAAACTAAAAAGTGATAATAAAATTTGGCCACTGATAGAGAAGGCACGAGAAAGTTGTACTCCAAAAAGAACTAATACAAAGCAAAGTAGAAAAATTGTTGAAACAAAAGAAATATCTGAATCAAAATGGAGACCCCCAGCAGAGTGGAAATGATATTGGATAAACTTTACAATGATCCGGCGAATCCGGCAGGATTTGCTGGTGTAAACCAGTTATGGACAGAGGCAAGAAAGAAAGATGCAAGTATTAAGAAGAAGGATGTTGAGGAATACTTGGAAGGACATAGAACTTATACAATTCACCGTCCTAGACGCGTACACTTCAAAAGATCAATAACATATCCTTCTGGATATATGACAGATGTTCAGTGCGACTTGGCAGATTTTCAAAAATTATCGCGGCAAAATAATGGAAAGAAATATGCACTTGTGGCAATAGATGTTTTAAGCAAAAGAGTTTTCGCTGAACCTGTTCGCACTAAAAAATCAAATGATATGATTGATGTATTTGAAAAAATTTTGTCAAGAATGGAAATGCACCCCCACCGTATTTTTAGTGATAAAGGAACTGAATTTTGCAGCAAAGAAATTATGAATTTTTTCAGGAAAAAAGATATTGAAAAATACACGGCAACTTTCTCAGAAGTTAAAGCGTCCCTAGCTGAACGATGTATACGGAACATTAAACAGAGATTATACAGATTTATGAGCGAGAAACATACATTAAAATGGACAGAAGCTTTACCTAAAATAGTTGAAGCAATAAACCATTCAAAGTGTAGGGTTTTAGGTGGATTAAGGCCAGTTGATGTAAGCTTTAACAATGCAAAGGAAATTAGAGAAATGGTATTTGGCCCTGTTGGCAAGAATAAACCTAGAAAAAATCCACGGTTTAAAGAAAATGATCATGTGCGTATGAGCAGAAATAAAAATATTTTTTCGAAGGGTTATCTCCCAAATTATAGCGATGAAATTCTTCAAATAGATCTTGTTAAAAAGAAGGCTAATCCCAACAGATACCGTGTCCGAGACGATAATGGAGAATTATTTAAAGGATACTTCTACCCTGAGGAATTAATCAGAGTGAGGAAGGATGAGAATACCAGCTACAGGATTGAGAAGATTATTAAGAGCAGAAAGAAAAAAGATGGAGGAAAAGAATTTTATGTTAAATTTTTTGATTATCCCCAGCCCCAGTGGATAAATGAAAATCAATTTGTATAAAAGGCCAATTGTTTCATTCCCTTTAAATCATTTGTAATCATTTTTCACTTCTATTGTTCAAATTATTATTATTTTTATCGTTAAATAAATAATGGCTAATACATTCTTTGTTGTTCTTCCTAGTAATGTTAGTGACTACCCAGATAATAAACCCAATAAGTATCGAGTGCATCTCCCTAAGCCAATAGAATTTCAAGGTGGAAACTGGTTATGTGGGCTCTACAGTATACAATACCCACAGTCATGGGCTGCAACTATTGGCACTGACGTTAAACAATGGATCGAAATTAATTACAATAACAAAAAACCACATAGAATTGGAATTCCCAAAACAACACAATTAACACCCAACGGACTCAGCTTCTTTTTAAAACTTGTATTATCAAATAAGGAAAAACCTAGGAAAAGACGTGATTTATCAATAGATGCTTTTGGTGATGAAATTATTATTGACCCAGAAATTAATTTAGTTGTGGACCCAGCTAAGAAAAGACGAAGAAGGGAGGCAAGTGAAGTGGATTCTGTGCCATTATGGATGAAGGAATTTTTTAATCAGTATCCTCACAATTATTGGGAAGCCATACGCGATTATGAGCAAGAATTAGAACAACATAAAGTTAAGGTTGAAGAAAAAACAAACCAAGTCCTTAATGAAGAGAATGTTATAAAGAAGGAAGAATTTCAACAAGAACTTGATCACCTTCATTCCCTTTCAGAAGATAAAAAGAAAGAAATTCGTCTTTTAACAGAGGAAGCTAATAAGAGAGATAGGCGTGATGATCGACTTATAGCAAATCAGTTTTTTGAACAACACCCAGATGATTATCACGAGCAGGTGATAAAGATGGAAATAAATATAATAGTAAGATACATTGAACTAGAAGATAAAGTTAATGAGAGCAGGGAGGAAGGCGGTAAAAATGTTCGTTCTGGAGAAGAAATTCAAAGGTTTATAAATTCAATAAAGCGTATGCGAAAAAACTTGGAAGCATTGGAATCTGCCATAATTGAAAGAGAGATTAAAATTAGTACGGATGAATTTCATCAGCAAAATTCAAATACACACTCAGAATTTGTCCAAAAATTTTTTGACGACCATCCTGTGGATCATTGGACAGCTTTAAAGAAAAATTTAGGAGATCTACAGGAATTGCACAGGCAGATTAGGGAAAAACGAGATTTGCATTCACAAGAACAGGATAAGGAAGAAAAGAATAAATTAGGGAAGGAAATTGACAATTTAAGTAAATTGGCTTCCTACAGAAGAAATAGATTTACAGCGATACATCATGCGGCCTACAAGAAATGGAAAAATTTTGAGCTGCCAATTCCGCCAACTAAGAATGAAATTAAGGAAATGCAAAAAATTGAAGAGAAAACTCATCCAGAATATTTGGAAGATGCCTTAAAAGTAAACGATCAAGGCAAACCAGTGCCAATTCCTGCTCCCGTAATTACAGATGAAATGGTTGAAGTTGTCAAAGATAGGCATGGGTATGAGCAGGAGAAGGCCAGAGAGTCAGAGGAAAATGAAAGAAAAGATAAAGAGTTGAAAGAAAGCAAAGAACAATTAAAGCATGCTAGAAGAATAGATAAATATGGGCAACCTATACCCCTTGAGCAACCAATAGATGAAGAGGAAGATACAGTACCTGATGAGGAAGGTTTCGAAAAAGAGGAAGAAGTTTGGGATGAGAAAAGTAGGGAAAGCCAAGTTTTAGATTTGGATTCCTCAGAAGAAATTATACCGACAGAAGAGATATTTGAGGAGCAAAAGGATGAGCAAAATACTGACGATCTGATAAATGAGAAGACAGTTACTATGATTGAGGAAAAAGAATCTCAGGCAAAAGATTTGTATTCTGACATTGAATTTGAATATTTGGACAGTATTGATCGATTTAGAGTAGTTTTCAACAATCCTGAGATTAGAAATATTGTTATCTCTTCACAATTATGCTATGTTCTCGGCTTCCCCATGGGGCCTTTGGTAAACGGTCAAATTGGAAAATATGGAATTGATCTCAAAGGAGGATTTACCAGCTTTGCTGTTTATTCAAAAGGGTTAACAAACACTGTAATTATGGGAAATTCGGTCAGTTCATTACTTAGAATTGTGGCTGTTGAAAATAGGTCTGGCGGTGTTGTAGAAAGAGTATATGATCAACCAATGTTCATACAAGTGTTACCCAGAGAGATTAATGAAATTGAAGTTGAACTAAGATGGATGAACGGAAGTCTTGTAAAATTTGATCATGGAACTGTAATCATTACTCTAATGTTTAAAAGAATGATAAGATTTTAATTAATTAATAATATTTTTTAAAAATGTCAAATTTTATTTATTTTTTATCATTTTAATAATAAAAGAAAAAACAAATTCGTCTGGATTTGAATGATTTAATAATAGGGATAGAAATTTTTTATAAGAAAATCCAGAGGAAATAAAATAAATAAAAGTGATACAATGTTGACCACAAGTGGGAAAAAGAGGGTTTTGAAGGGGTACATTATTTATTACACGATTTGGAAATTTGGATATAAAATTTTTTATTGAAATGGGGGGTTCGGGGAGTAATAATGAATCAAATATTAATATTTTTTCTTGGTTTTCTATGAAAAATGCAATCCAATGTGATCCATTTTGAGAAGACTTCTCAAGGTTGACGACCATTGAACAAGGGTATTTTCGGACTTCCTGTGGGATTTTATCTGAGGCAAAGCATCCAATAAAATAACTTCTAGTTATTCTGTTGTGGAACAGAATTTTCTCGATTTGTAAAGTGTCCATTTCCGTCGAGGAAGGGAATGTTTGAATCTTTTCTTCGAATTTCTCCAAGTTCAATGTCAATGTTGTTGTTGTTTTTAATTCTTATAAATTTTCTCAGTTGATAGGTTAAGGCTGTTGCTAGCAATAGAACCCAGAGTACAATTAATGTATAACAATAAATAGTTTGAGCGATTGATGTTTCTGATGAAGGAAATTCGTTGCAAGGGGAAGGAAATTGAACATTTTCCACGTGTTCCATAGACCAAAAATCCAAAATTGTAATATTTTTCTCAGGGTTAAACTTAGATGCTAGCCCAATTGAGTTTTGTACTCTTTCAGGAATTCTTGGGAATTTTGATGTAGAGGAATTAATAATTTTATTTGATATAGGTGGAATAGTATTAGCGTAATAGCCTATACGTTCTCTTAATTTTTCTCTATACTCTGGATTTTCATCCTCATTGGACATATAATATTGATGTGTGAATTTATACAGAAAGGAAAACAAAATTATACAAACAAAGCATAAATCAATTTTTATAGTAATGTGACACATTTTTAAAATGAAGTTGGAGATTAAAAATGAGGAAAATTATGGGTATTTATACTGAAATATCTGTGGAAATAGTTCTATTCCTATCTAACATTAGCAGCGAATCGATTTCTCCCATTGCTACAAGTACAATCCCACCACTTGGAACTGGTTCGTTGAAGGTCATCCTTATACTTGTTGTACCATTCTTTATTAAATCAAACATTTCTGGTCCATTATCTTCCTGACTATTTGTGAGGTTAAATACGAAGAAGCAATATCCTGCATATGCATACCGAAACATTGATATACCGTTACTTTCTAGCGATCCCGCGTACCCTACTGCCTCTTGCATGTCATGATAAATTCTGGCGTAGTTTCCTTTTGAAAAATCAAGGGAATAAGGGGCTGCTGGAAAGGTTACTCCCCCAGCAGTTATGGAAATATCTCTCAAATTAAAATGTTGGAAATAAAAAGGCGTTGTTCTTTGACGTCCTACAAAATCTTTATTATCAACCATTCCCAGTATGATTCGTCGAGGTACTTGATCCGTCCATAGGTTAGCATTAAATTCTGTTCTATTTTCACTGATGAATAAGGATTTGAGAGATGTTTTTCTTATCGGGTATCGCGCTGGCTTTATTTCAAGTTTCTTAGCAATATCAAAAGCTAAACTATCCATCAACTCAATCTTTTTTACATATAATTTGCAAGCCACAATTTCTAGATGATATTTTGGGGCAGTGTCCCAGGGAGCACTAAGTAGGAAACTTGATTCATTGGGTAGGAGTTCAATATCAACTTCACATTGATTCACTAAATATCTTGGTTGATTGCAAATATCAACATCCAATTTAGCCATAAATTGTGCACTACGAGGATTTCCATCTTCGTCTAAGAATAATTTTTTCCTTGATTTAATTCCATATCCATTTGAATCAACTCCAGGATAGGTTTGTGTGGCTCCATCATCATAATATCCCGCAACAGAAAGATAAGAGTTCTTCACACTTTGTGGGTAGGTTAGTTCGTAGTCAAAAATACTTTTGTAAGCCATGAGGGAGTTCCCTTCAAAAACCTGAGTTCCATTAATATGCATGCGACAATTTTTCCAAATTGTATGACCTATAAGCTGTACTGTGGCCACATTATCATCTTTTCCTATATCAACAAGTTTCCCATCTTTATCTTCTTTCCTAATCCTAAGTTCAGTAAAAACATAAGTTTTGGCTAAATCAATATAATTTGTAGTCGCATGAATTTTAAAATGAAATGGGGTGATATTTACAGGGTTAAGTGTGAGTAATTCAATAAATGATGAGTTGCTAATACTAACATTCGTATGGGGAGTTTCGAAAAACGATAAGGCATTTGTTATTGCGTTGCCAGAATCGCGATCTATTTTCTGATGAGTAGACATTTTTATTTAATAAAGTCCGAATGTATCTATTTTTTGACGTTTCTTTTTTGTGGTACCAGAGGGATGTTTACCAATAATGAGTTGATGACCTTTTTCTTTCGAAAATGTTTGATGAGGTTTAACTTTTCTTTTAAGTCCTTTTTGATTAGCCCTAGCACGCAATCCTGTTCCAAACTGCTTTGGAATTCCACCCTTCTCAAGTAATCTGTCCAATCCTCGTTTTCCTTCACTTATAACTGTTTGCTTAAAATTATTATTAGAATTTTCACTACCATATTCTGGATTCCCCACACTTTCTAATATTCTTCCACCCGTATCCAAAGCTTCTTTTGCTACAGCTGTACCAGCACGTTTTGCATATGGTAGAAGAAAACGCCAAAAATTCCTAAGTACATCTCCAACACCCCCACCTGCTTGTCTCCCGTATCCACGCTGATAAGGATTAAGTCCGCGAAAATAGTAATAATTTTCATCAGCTCCTCCACCTGTTTGACTTGTAGGTGCATGATGGTCATCGTATCCGACTGTCCGAGGGTCAAAGGGAAAATGGACCATAATTAATTTAGAATAAATAAGATTATAAGATAAAGATAATATGAATATTAATAAATTAGGTTAAGTAAAATTATGAATAGAACTTTAATGTTAGACAAAGTAAGATAATTATAAAATCGAATATATTTAAATTAATTACTGATTTAAAATTTTTAATTATTGTGTTAAAAGAATATAGAAAATACGTCTTGAATTAATTACTTAAATTAATTTTATTTTTATTCCTTAAAATAATTTTAAATTTGCAATCACAACCAATTGTAATAGTCACACCCAGTTTTAAATAGTAAAATTTTTTAATCTTAGATTGTATGAAATTTTAAAATTTTTGAAAATTTTTTAAATCTATAGAAAATGCCTTAAGTAAACTAAAAAATGAAGATTTTACTGTAAAAGCGTTATTTTTTTAAAATTTTCCCGAAACTGACCTTGGGGGAGACAAGTAGTCAATTATTTTTTCTTTATTTCTTCTTTCTAAATCGATTCCGTCAGAAATTTGATTATTTTAAAATTTAATAGGTTCTATGATTTTTGATCAAAAATGTTGCTTATACCCCTTTCAATAGCATCTCACCTATTAATTAATTTACTATCACTTGTAACTTGTCACATGTCAATCAAACAACTTGTCACTTTAAAATTTCCCGCTTTCCTGTAACACTTGGATTAGTTTTAAGTGGGAAAAGAGAAATATATTAGCGGGAGAATATTTGAAATCCTTAGTTTTCCTTTGATTTGCCAACATGTACCACAAAATATCAGGTAGAATAAGTGGAACAAATAGAGAGATTTTAAGTGGGATCGGCAAAATTGCCAACTTTCCCCTTGATCTTTCCTCATCTGCCGCACATTTTCTTCAGCTATAGCTTGCCAAAGTTATTCCCTTCCCACACCTTCCAATATTCTTTTTGTGGACGGAAGGGTGGTACCTTAATAACTTCAAAGGAGGTGACCAAGGTCACCTCCTTTCCACCGACCCCCTTTCCTTCAACCCCCATTTGTCAATCACCCCTTTCCTCCAACCCCCATTTTTTATTCACCCCCTTTCCTCCAACCCCCATTTTTTATTCACCCCCTTTCCTCCAACCCCCATTTTTTCAAATGGGACGTTGGGGACACAGGGGGTGGGGTAACTACTCACTGTGCTACGCAAATGCTTAATACAGTGTTTTTATTTCAAAATTTAAAAAAAAATTGTGGAAAATTTAATATAAAAAAATAAAAATCTAAAAAAATTTTTTTTAATTTAATTATTTTAAATCTATATTTAGTTTAGTCTACAAATTTGATCTCACTGCTGCTTATAGAATATATAATTTGTTAAAACCAATTAAATCATTTTACTTTGTTCAAAAAATAATTACAAAAATAAAAATAAAGGTTACAAATAAAAAATAAATCTATTTTCAATTCAACTTGTTTATACACGATAATATATAAATTTATTATTTACTTGATTAAACATCTTTACATCTCAATAAAAGTATCTATACATGATGATTCTAAAATGTTACACTATAAATTAAGCGTTGTTTGTTTTTTCCACGATTTAATTATTTTAATTAGTTAATTATTTATATATTATACAAATCATATTATGTGATTTGGTTTGGTTTCTCAAGAAACTTGCTTCTCTAGCCACGAGAAGGGGGTTTCCTAACATTACAGTTTACAAACTTTAATAGTAAAGAATAAAAGACTAATGGTCATGGCTCTAACAATGACCATTAGTCTGGTCATGGCTCTAACAACAACAACAATCAAATTCAACGATTTGTTTAAAACAAATTTATTTTTATACGTATTTTTTATATATGATTTCTCTGTTTAAACCCAAAGAGACGTTTTTTTAACTGATATATTTTTTTAATTAAATTATATGTTCGGATGTAATATTTTAGTGTTTTAACTAGGGTTTATTAATATTCTAAAATTTCTACTCTTTCGTTCTTTTATTTATTTAAATTAAATATTGCATGTAAAATACAATATTCAAAATACAATAAACAAAAATATTAAAAATATTTAATTATAAAATAATTCTTTTTATTTTTGTAACTGTAATAAATGTTTTTGTAACTGTGTTTTGTAACTGTAATAAATGATAATTCTGATGGGATGTCTGGTCATGGCTCTAACTTCATCAAATTAAAAAGAAAATTTGCCTTAGATATATACTTAAAATAGAATGAATCTTTTTATCAAAATGAATGATTCTCAATATTTTCTCCATTGCTTCAATTTCAATGAAAAATTCTCATAAATTTATCTAAAAAACTTTATAAGTTCAACAATCTTGAAATAACCCGCTATATCTAATATATTTAAATATTATTAAAGATAATAATTAACTAAAAATTGAGTATTTAAAGTTAAATTAATGATGTAAACCATTGGTTAATATATGTTAGAAATAGATATACATCTATTAAAAATTAACTGAAGACATAGTTTGAAATGTATTGTTTAATCAAAAAATTTCTACAAAAAATTTCGATTGTGGTTATATGCCTGTAATCATAACAGAATGGATGTTTTCCGAATGAATCTTAAAGATTGAAATGAATTGATTTATTTTTTAGTCTTTGCAATATTAAAGATGTATAATTTTATTTAAATTTAAATAAATAACCCTACAATTTTAATTTAAATATCCAACACTTGCCAACCCTTGCTAACTCTTGTTTTTCTTATTATTATAATTTTTATTTTGAAAAAGGTTTTTCACTCCTCGATTTCCCTCCCTCATCTTTTCTACCCACTTCCCCCGTTCCCTTCTGCTCTTGTTAATATTTTATCAGAATAAACTTCTCGGATCAAATGAGTAGTCTTAATTTAAATTAAGTTAGATCAGACTTAAAAATAAAGTAATCACTAAAATAATTTTTAAGCTAATAATACAATTAAAAACTTGGAAGGAAACTGGTTGTGCCCAAAAGGGCATAAGCCCTCCACTATTTTTCCATTCCTCTCACCTATTTAAATTTACCGCCCAAAATTTATTTTGTTTAACCACGCCTACTTTTGGCTGTCAAGTTAGCGCTCGGCTGTCCCTAAAATCACTTCTTTCAACTATAACCAATTTCCAACTTTTCCTAACTTCTCTTTAATAAACCAACTTTTCTCCCTTCAATTGGGAGCAGAATAGCGGAGCACTAACTTATTATTTGTTCGCAATTTTCACCACATATTTTAATCACCAATTTACCACACCGCGGATTCCGAGCTGTTATCGGACCGCTAAATTTATTTGTTAATTTAAATAAATCTTTTCTTCTTTGGTGTGTTTAATTTTGGGGATTTTTGGGTAGGCTGTCGTCGTCATCATCGCTTATAAGCCTAAGAGAACTTTCCGTTCTCTGTCCTCCCTTTATAAGCGTCCGTCCCTCCTACTACCGGAGGCCGTACAAATTGTGTCCACCCGAAAGGGCTTTTGGGCACACTGGTAAACAATTTTAATTATTAACATTGTTAATAAATTAAAATTTAATAAATTAAAATTATAAAATATGCACATTCTGTTTTAAAACGGTTTATTAATTTACTAATTTAAAAATTAAACAATGAAATTAATCACCTAAGTGTAAAAAAATTATTTAATTATTTATTAAAAAATAATTCAATTATTATAAAATTTTTAATTCTTAAATTTAATTATTAAATTTTTTAAATGTTATCAACGAAACCACTTTTAAAGAGAATACCAACTTTAAATGATTGATTTAATTTTTTTTTTTAATTTTACCATATTTTCTCAATTTTGCTAATTTTTTCCTTTTCCATCTAAGGGGCAATAAGTTGGGGTTTTGCCTTTTTCTCCATAATGGTCCAAGAAGTGCAAAACTTTTTAACCGAATCTTCCTAAGTTTTACAATTTACTTCTTTATCTTTTTTATATCAATCTTCAACAATTGCTTTCCAATCTGAAGAGTTATCCTTCGATTCATTATTTTTTAAATTTCCCTTTTTATTATTTTTCAAAAATTTTAAATTTTCTTTTCCGTTTCTTATAACTTTTTTTTCTCTCGTTAAATCATAGAATTTTTTGTTACATTTTACTTTGCTTTTCTCATTCCTGTCAACACAAATCCCTAACGTGAGGTATGCACTCCGTATGCCAATAAAATTTTTGTCATAAAATGCTATATAATTAAGGTCCTTATGGTTTAAGGTGCACATGGTTATATGTCTTATTTTTATTATATTATTTTTGTTTATCATTATTTTGAAAGTTTTTATAAGGTTATTATTAATTATTACAGAAATAAAGGTTAAAATCATCGAGGGGTTACTGAAGTAAACATCGAAATTAACATTTAAATTTGTAATTAAAATTCAATTATCTAATTTCTATTATTGGTATTAAAAATGTTGTTTTGCTCTGTCTCTGTGTATTATTAATTATATTATTATAATTAATTAATTTCACTATTTAATTGTTTAATGATTTAATTATTTATCTATTTTTTTGTTTTTGGCAGGTTATGCATTTTTTAATATTTTTATCTATATTCAAATTCTAAGTGGATACTGTTGCGATTCCAATTTCTTCTTCTCAATAGCAGTTTGTTTTGCGTTCAATTATTTATTTACAACTCCTTTGAAGTCACTTTTGTGTCTATTGATGTAGTATAATGGACATTATTTGCTTGTCTATGTTTAATTGCAAAGTTTCTGTTTTAATTGTAAATTTTAAGCAGCACATTCTTCCAGCTACCTTAATTTTTGTTTCTTTATTTTAATTTATTATTCTTATTTCTTATTATTAATTTTTTGGATCTTGATCACTATTAACATCGGCTATTTATTATTTTTAATTATTATTTTCCACCCCACTATATGTTTGCCCGTAACAATAATGGGTGAATTATCTCTATCCTTTCATTTGCCAGGCATTATTATAATCTGAAATGTTATCATGTTTCTTAACATTTTAAATTAGTTGAAATATTTTATTATTAAACATATTTATTAAATTATTTGGTAAAAATTCTTTTATTTAATTTTTGTAATGTGTTGAAAATTATCTAATTGTAAATTATTATTTCATAAAAACTAAAATATAACTAGCTGAACGTAGTAGATTTGGCGCTCATTTATTTAATTTATTTTTAATTGTTGGTTAATCAATGTTAATTTGATTAAAATATTACTAAATAGAGCACATTTACTTCATAGAATTACATATAGCATTACATTAGAATTACATTATGTGGAATCTTTTAGAATTTTTTAAAATTTAAACTTTTAAATTTATGTAAGATTATATTAACTTCAATATTTTTAGTTTTAGCATTATTTTTATTTAATTTTTGTTGCTCTAGTCAAGTGAAGGAGAATGCCAATTCCTAACCACTTTTATCACTGATGATGTTGCCGAATTACGCGAATATATACAAAATCGTTCTCTTAAATTGTCAGCAATTGATGTATTTAATGTGGATACTATTATGATTCGTTATGAATTCGTGGATACTATTATGATTCGTTTATTCTATATTTATTCAATGCTTTTATTATTTTTTTTATATTTTTATTCGATGCGTTGATAGTATTAATGGGTGAATAACTACAGTTTTCGAATGTTGTACTCCTTAATTTATACAGTTCTGAATATATTAACATTTGTTTTTTATTTTATTTTTTAATTTATCGCTTTTATAATTTTATTTTTTTTTCTCATTCATTTTTAAAATTATTTGCATCTAATTTTCCAATTTGTTGGTCAAACTGTTGGCTTTGTTGGTCTATCTTTTTATTTAATCGTCTGTCTATTAATTTCTCTAACTTTGCCAATTTTTCGAGCATATAATGCCTATTTACTTTTTATTTTATATTACTTTTATTTTAACGTTTACTTTTATTAAAGGCTTATGGTTTGTTATACATATTATCACGAAATATTCTACATATAGTAAAGCGGTTGGTCCCGTATCCCAGTTGCCTCGTTGTTCAATTGTTGTTATAAGCAAAGGCGCGCATGTTGCAGAAGTGTGAACTCCGCAGAGTATAGAAATAGGTGAATCGCTCGCAGTGGGGGAAATATAGGGAGATCTTCCCTACAAGGATGGATTGGCCGGCAGGCAAAGTGATCTGCCTTTGCCTATTCCATTGAAGCTTATAAGCACCAGCTTACTTCTTTATCGCTTTCCCAAAAATAAGTTAGTGGCGATGTTTAGCTTAGATAATGTGCGGCTAATAACTCTCTAATAACTCTCTCCTTTTGTGGCGTTCTTTGCCTTTTCTTTGGGAACTTCCGTTACTTAGCGCAAAGTTTAAGCGACATTATTGATCAGGTGATTTCAGGATGATCCCGGCCTTACAATAATTTAAATAAAATTTAATCAGAAATACAAATATAAAAATCCTATAGTAAAAGGATATTTTGCTGTTATTAAAGTTCAAATTTAAAGATTAAATAAGAAAATATTTGCTATGATATTTATATTATTGTAATAAATCATTCAAAGATCATATAATTCCGAGCGCTATTTTATAAATTATTCATAGAATAATTAATTAATTCTGTGCATATTAAATTAATAAAATACATTAAATAGTATATTACCTCATATATTATTTTATATATAATTTTAGTTTTAGATCCGAAAAAAATTTTACAAAGCGAAAAATTTAGGTTTGTTTATGAAAATTGGTATTAAGAGAAAATGCACTTACTCTGTCGTCAGTTGAAACATTTTCATAAAGTGCATTTATTTTGTATTTTTCTTATTTATTGCCAAAATGTTTGAATAAAATAAGAAAATACTACTATTGTTTTTTAGTATTTTACCTATATAATAATGAAACATATCTCATTATATATATAATAATGAAACATATCTAAAAAAATAATGAAACATATCTAAACTTATAAATTTTTATATAATATTTAACGATCAATTTTAAAGAATTCTCTTGTCAAAATACTTGTACATTAATTAGATTAATTAAATTTATTTAAAATGCGATTGTGATATTTATTATGTTTATTGTCTAAATAAATGATACAAATTAATTAAAATTTGTAAATTTAAGTTATTTTTAATTAAACTTTTAGTTACTAACTAAATTCATATATATTATATTTTTGAATAAAAATGAATATAATTTTAAAGATCTATTTATTTGAAATATCTTTTAAAAGCATTAGCCTTGATAAACCACATAAACCATTAACTAAATTATGTTTGAATTTTATTAAACACATTTTTTCAAAATAACAATAATTCTGGGTGAAACATCCCGCGTGTAATTTACTAATGACATAAAGAAACATCACCCGTCGGACCGATTTTATAATAATAAAATATTTTCTAAAAAATATTTTTTGATCTAATTTTTTATTCGACAATTAATATAAACAATAAAACGAATAGATTCTGCATAATAGAATACAAATCTAATTATATGTATATTTCGGAACTTATGTGGTTTGGGTACTCTTTTTTTTAGCCACACCCTTTTTTCCTTTTCCATCATCAATCAACCTTAATAATTGCAGAATGGTCAGCATTTTTCTTCCTCGATTTAACTCAATTTTCTCTGTGGCTTGTTCATTGAGAGGTATTTACAGAGAAAATATTCAACCCCTATTTGAGTCCCAGATTAATTTTCCTTCTTTACTGTCAATCATTCTTTCTCCAACATATTAGTATAAGTAAAAGACAAGTTTATAAAATCTATTGAAAAAATACAAAAAGATTTTCTTCGCTGGGTTTTCAGACGAAATCATCCTTTTACAGAATCTCCACTGTATCACAGCCTCCTCAACATTTTTCACCAAAAATCACTTTTTCACCGACGAATAAAAGCCGATTTTAATCTATTTCACCAATATATTTGTGGGCAAATCTCAATCAAACATAATAATTCTTATTTAATTTCGAACACCAAAACCAGAAACTTTCAAAATATCTTGCCTATTAGAATTGTTTTAAAAATCAAAACTTATTTAAAATCTGAAAAATTCTGAATTTTAAAACGATACTGATCCTTGAAATCTAATTTTTACAATATTCCGTGTTTTGGTCATTTCGTATTTTGTTAATTACGTGACTTGTCGTTTCGCGACCTGTCTGTTCTGAGTTGGAATTCCTCGAGTTAGCCCACCAATAAAAAGTCTGAATTTATGGCAAAAAATTTCCTCTCAAAATTTCGCCATCGACGCTAGACTTCTGATCAAAAAGACTCCCAACTATCAGACACCTTTAGTATGTAAATGAAGAGAGAGGAAAGAACTAAATATTGGCTGGCTTTTATACTAACATAAGTCATTTAATTGCTCTCGCAAGAGCTTCACCGGAAGTTCAGGTAGGCCGAAGTTCCGGAATTTTTTGGTTCCGGTTCCGGTTTGCCTGTAAAGTTCCGGTTCCGGCCAAATTTGCGGTTTCGGTGAAGCACTAGCTCTCGCCCATACACAATGTAAGGCACACATTTGGGTATTTAAATACTCTATCCGATATTTTATTTCAAAGAAAAGAAAAATATCATGAAACTATTAAAGTTATTAATATTATAATTCATTTTATTCATTATTTTTTGTTAAATTTATAGCGAGCCGAATTTTACATCACTCATCTTTCCAATCATCAAAAATTATAGTGGTGCACATTTAAATAACTCTCTAGCTTTAATGTTACAATTATTATTCTTCTCCCAAGTATAATTCTTTAAAGTAAAAAAATATAATTGTTTATACATTATATTTATAATTGGGAGGACTAGGACGTTTTGGCGCGAGCTTATAAAAGAGTTGGTTGCTTATCAAAAAGATAAATTTTAAAATAATAACTCTCGTGCCTTTACTAAGTTCGCCAAAAGTTTCAGAATTTTTGATCAAGAATTGGTCAAAAATTTTGTGGCCATATTGATTTATTGAAAATTGCCTAATTTTTCTAGGTCTATCGACTATATCCTCAGAAATATTTTATGAAAAATTCTGAAATTTCTGGAGGGGTATTCAAGAATGTTATTGAAATTTGAAAAAAGTTTCACGAATTTAGGTTCTGCCTAAGGTCAGTTTTGAGTCTCGCGCCAAAACGCTACGGAACCAAAACGTCTTCAACTCATAAATTCAACTCAGAAATCGAAACTATATAACGCAGCCTGTATATCGCACCCATTATAAGACTCCTATATATCGAATCGCTTTATATCGAATTACACTATATATCGAAAGTTGGAAACAACAATCAAGTGAAATGTTGTTTCATCAAAGCAGAGGTTGTTTAAACGCAATAAAATCTTGTTCGAAGCGTAAAAATTGTTCCAATGAAGAAAATTATTCCAATATAATTATTCCAACACTGGGAATACAAAACAACACAATCCCGCTGTTGGGACAACATCTCCTGGCATTTTAACAACCTTCTGCGTAGTTGGAACAACATTTCTCATAATTGGGACTTTGTTTTCAACTTTCCATATATAGTGGTATTCAATATAAAGCGATTGATATACAAGAGACGATTTATAGGGTTTCGATATATAGGGGTAGATATACAGAGGTTCGATATACTGGGGTGGATTTGTATAAGTTATGCATGTTAATATTTATTTTATTAATACCTCAACGCATATACATAGGTCACCGCGTTTTATGATCTCTGCCTTGCAACATGAAAATATAGACTTCACTAAAAATTAAAATACTAGTAACAAATTTAATAATGCTATATTATAGAGTATACAGTAATCGATAAATGGTCTAAAACTAAAACGTAAACGGATTTTGACGATAGCGAAATTTTTTAATTTTTTTTAGAATTTTACGTATTTAAAGGTCTATAATTATTAGTGTGGGGAAAACCATGCAAATTAATGTTTTGCATGCGAATATGTTATGATGAGAAAAGTGCAAGAGTGATACTTTTACATTGATAACTTTAAGACCCAGTTCCAAATGCATATTTTTACTATTTCGGCCCTCTCGGTCATATATGCATATCGATCTTAATTTGTAATCTTATATGCTAAATTAGTGTACTTTAATTAAAGTAGTATTTTTAAGGCACATTTTGACTATTTTTTGATGCATATATATGCGCATATTTGGCGATTTTGGGTGCATATCTGTCCCCACCCTAATAATTATATAAAATGATTTCTGTTCTCTAATCTGAATTTTGGAAAATAAAATTTGTTAAAAATTTTTCTCAACTAATGTTTCAGGCTGATAAGGGAGCCTGAAACAAACCAAACTTTAATTTAGATTTTAAAATATTGTTACATTTATAATCTGCGCATTGATTGACAAATCCGAACTGAAAAATATTATTTTTAATTTTATTAATTTTAATTTGAAAAATAAGAGACAGCCCAAAATGGCGCACGGCCATAACGGCGCAAAGCATAACCTGCTGGAAAGTTTTAGCCCTTATCAATTTATGTACCAATCGCCTTAGCTGCTGAGAGCGAGTTAAATACTAAATTTGGTAGTATTAAGAAATCATGAAGCAAGTTATGGCTTTGCGCCGTTATGGCCGCGCGCCGTTTTGGGCGTGTCCCGAAAAACAAACTTTGTCTTTTTGATAGCATGGATGATCCCTGGGAACAGGCAGGTCCTCTAACGGTGTGTGAGCTTCAAGTTGATACAAAATTGTCGATACAAAATAAATGATAAAAATAAGGAAAATAATTTTGTTTGGCATTTTGTTTAATTTTAATTTTAGGGGAGAATTATGAGGCTTTTTTGTTGGAATATGTTAATTAATTTGAATATTTCCCGCAATAGGGACTCTGTTTATATATTAATAAACGGAGACAATGACGTTAAATATTACGCAGAATTAAATTTTAATAAATGTTCATTGATTAAATTGTGTGTGAACAGCAGAAATTTTTTCAATGTAAAGCTTAGCTTCATAGCTATATTAGCAATTTTAGCTAGACGAAAAACGGCAGATTTGAATTAAATTGTAACTACAATTTTATTAATGAATTAAATTTAATAAAATTAATCTTGCCATTTTATTTCTAAAAACGTGGCAAATTTTAAAAATTACATGGTTAACTCGTACAGGAATAGAGAAAATCGCTAAGGTTTATACCTAAAAATAAAACCTTAGAGATTTTTTAAAATATTTAGATTTTACATTAATTAGTTAACATTATTAATTAAATTATAAATTCGCTGGAATATTTTGAAAATTAAATACAATAAGTTGACTAAATATCGAATAAATATATATAGATCTTTAAATGTTTTTGTTTGATATTTACATTAATATTGTATAAGAATTTTATTTTTACTTACGAATAAAAATTTTACGTAAGACTATTATAATAATATAATTAATACCACAATATTCATTATATTTTACTAAAAAAACTCTCAAATATTTGTATGTAACAGATCATTAAAATAAAAATTTTAAAATTTAGTAAAATTTCAAAACGAGGATGAATTTTCGGAAGGAGAAGTTGTGGTTAAAGAATTTAAAGATTATGATATTTAGAAATAATAATCACTAACATTTAATAAATTATACAATAAGTACAGCTTATTGGCAAGTCAATGTTGTTCACAAGTCAATGTTATTATTAATATTAAACTTAAAAATTTAATTGAAAAAAAAGTTTTATTCTGTAAAATAATTTAAAAAATTGACATCTTTAATTTTATTTCAAATTTATTATTCTACGATATTAATCTGAAATTATGTAAAATAATAAATTATTTTTGTTGATATAATATTTTAATTATAAAAATTATATAAAACAAATTGGTTTTTCTATATTGGTTTCCTGGTTGCTTCACATCCCTTCATTCACCTAAATTTATTTTTAACGCCACCTTCTTTACAAATATAATTTTAAATATTATTTCATTTATATAAGAAATTATTTTACGTATGATTAAGACATTTCTCATCATAATATTTTTCACAAGAAAAAAATTTAATAATAAGAAAAGAGTTATGAAGATGATCTTGTTTAAATAATCTTTCTAATTAGAATGAGAAATTAGAAAGATGTAAAGTTTTACTAAAAAATTGATACTTTTTGTTGGGTATGTGCTTAGTATAAAAGGCTGCGGCTTTAGCCATTCGGAGTTAGTGTTTATTAGTGTTATTCTATTCAGTCAGTCTTATTCTAGTGCTCCACATATTCGGCGTTAGCCATATTCCTATTGTTCGCTACTATTGTATTTAGTCTTGTAGATAAAACACAGTCGTTAGTTACTGTCTTATCTTATTGTTATTCTTGTTAGTACGTAGACATACAAGTCACGTACATAACAGTGGCGCGGTCGACAATTGTATTCGAACAGTTGTATTCGGACAGGTTTATTCGGATAGTCGTATTCGGATATTCATTCTATATTCAGTAATTCGATATTCATAATTCGTGATTCAGTAATTCAGTATTCAAGTTATTCAATTCAAGATGGATGAAAAGTTTGTGAAGATCTTCAAAGCTCAGATGGAGCATATTAGTCAGCAGTTTATTCTATTATTCAAAGGATTGTGCGAGATCAATCCTAAATTCGGAGATTCAAACGGAGAGTCAGCGGAATTGTATGATAAATTACAATCGCTATTCGAAGAAGTCAAGATTCTAGCATTCGTTGCAGCTATTCCGGAAGAAATGAAAGAGATTCAAGAGATTAGTCGTAAATTCGTGGAGCGTTATTCTAGGCCAGACGAGTGTAGTCTGATGATTCTATTAGAGGAATGTTGCAATTATTCAGAAAAGAAAAATGAGGACAAAACGTTCGACAGTCATTCAAAGGTCAAGATAGAACCTGAGAATTATGTGAATAATGTTAGTCGAGTCGAACATATTCAGAGTAGTCAATTCGGAAATTTGAGAAATAATTCATGGCAACGAAAAGGCCAATTCAATATTCGAGATTCACGTCAGTGTTACAAGTGTGGCATGATTGGACATATTAGTCGAAATTGCCGGAAACCAAAGAAAAGGTTGAGCCAAGGCAAAAGTCCAGAAGTCAATCATGTGAAAGTAGATTCTAGTTATTCAAGACCACATTGTCTGACGGTAGAAATTCCGAGTTTGATAGATTCTAGTCAAAATAGTCGTAATATACTATTCAAAAAGGCAGGAAGCCAATTATTCGGAAAAGTAATAAAGTACAGAAAGGTCAAGATTCGAGAAATTCAAATTATTCAGTAGATTCTAATTATTCGGGAAAGTCAAAGTATTCAAATGATTCGCGAAATTCTATTCTATTCAGAGAAGACATGAAAGTTTTTGTATGGAACAAAAACAGAAATGGTAAAACAGTCTGGTTGCCAGGGACAATTCTTAGTAAATTCGGAGATGATTATAAAGTCGAAGTCCCTTTGCTGAAAACCGTAGTCAGTAGAGAAAAATGGCAGTTAAGAAAGCCAAATTCGATGAATTCAAAAGGAAGTTATTCAGATTCGACAGATTCGAGGGCCAGTCTAAGAACTCAAGGAAGTTCAATTCGAAGTCAGATTCTTGAAAATTCCAGGTACAATTCGAAGAGCGCAGCGGAGACGAAACCAGGTCATGGCGCTGGCACACAGGCCAAAGAAGAAAAGAAGTCTTGGATTCATAAGATGATTTGGGGAAATAAATGTGATAAATTGTAGATTTTGTTGTTTTTTTTGTCCCCCTTTGGTTTGTTGTATTGTAATTTTGGCCCTTTGTATGTAATTTGTTGTTGTTGGAGTAAGTATTCGAGCACACCCACATTTCTAAAGGCAGATTCAGAGATAATTCATTCTTTTTAAAGGAGGGAGATGTTGATGGTCTTCGCTACACGAAGACCATCAACTACTGAACTCTTATCTACCACTGAACTCTTATCTACCATTGAACTCTTATCTACCATTGCCAGACTTATCTACGCAGTGTCTGAATTTTTTCCTACACAATGTCGGGGTCTTACCTCCCATTGGTAATACTATTATATACCTTTTAACTTAACCCTTATCTACCTATTGTCTGCTTTTGTCAGACCGCTGGGCAAGATTAACAATCAGTGTTTTATAATGTCAGAAAAAGTACAAAATGTTCGGAACAAAATTATCAATCTAAAAGAGATGAAATTAAAAAATGCAAAATAAATGAAAAATTAACAAATGTATATGTTGGAAATAAATTTGTTTATCTGGGATGAAAAACTTGTAAAAACACAAAGTATAAATCAAAAGTACTCTTTTCCATTAAAAATGTAAATTTGAATTCTATACATTGTTTCATCATATTTGACCTTTACTTGCAAGTAAACAACCAAAAATCTTTTTTTTTATTTGTTTTTTTTTGAACATTTTTTCTTCTTTTTTAGTTTTACTGCTTTTTTAGTAACCGACACGCCCCTTTCTTTTATTTTCTTTTGTTACGCCCTAATACATATCTGCGCCGAAATGACCCCTCGGACAGACAGACCTGAATACACAAATTATATATAGGATAATACTTGATTAAATGTATTACAAAATTAAAAATAAACTATTATTTATAATTTTTATAGTTAATATATTTTTAAATTCTATCCTCATATTATAATTTTAAAATTAGTTATGATGAAATTTATAATAGTTATTAGATAGTAGGCCGTTATTAGTTAGTATATTTATTTGTTAGTAATAGTTATTAGTTAATAAACGAAAGAGTTAGCGTTACTGTAACTTACTGTATACTTAACTTTAACTTACTTTAAAATTAACTTACTGTAACTAAGTTACTGTAACTTAAAAGTTTTGTTTTTGTAACGAAAATTAATTTATAAATTTTTATTTTTAATCTTTGAATTTTCTATTAAATTAATTATTATAAAATATGAATAATTCTATTTGCTGGTATTTGAAATGCTTTTTATTTGTTGAAAGTTTATATAATAGAATCTATTAATAATATAATTTTACTTAATTTTTAATTTTTTGTTAATTGATTCGTTTATTGTCGATTTTTTGTATTGTTACGATGAGATATTTTGGTCTAAAAATAAATTAATCAATTTAAAATTGTTATAAATTTTGTTGAAAAATTTTTTTAATAAACATATATGATATTAATTATAGATGTTAAAGCTGATTTTACCTTCATTTAATTCCTAATAGCTTCGAGATCTTTCACTGAAAGTTTAAGGTTCATCATGAAATCACGTGAACAATAATGTTGCTCTAAACTTTGTGCAAAGTAACGGAAGTTCCCAGAGAAAAGGCAAAGAACGCCACAAACGGCCATTCCCAGAGAGTTATTAGCCGCCCATTATCTAAGCTTAACATCGCCACTAACTTATCCTTGGGAAAGCAATAGGGAAGTAAGCTGGTGCTTATAAGCTTTAATGGAATAGGCAAAGGCAGATCACTTCTTCATTCATTCAACAGTTGCCGGCCGGCCAATCCATCCTTGTAGGGAAGAGCTCTCCCTATTTCCCCCACTGCGTGCGATTAACTTATTTCTATACTCTGCGGAGTTCACACATGATTGCAACATGCGCATCTCTGCTATAACATCAACTAAACAACAAGGCACTGGGAAACGGGAATATAGTGAAATAAACAAATTCATGAACTATTACATTTAGAAAAAAACAACAGGAAGTAGAAAATAAAAGACAAAATATTAGAAAAATTCCTAAGCTATTTTCATTAAACTAGAATTTTTCATTTTAATTAGTTAATATTACAAATAGTTAAAAAATTAATAATCAAAAATTTTGTTACATTAATATATTCAACGACATTTGTGGACATTTGTTATTTGTTTTGCAGATACTTTTTACTACAATTTAGTTTCCAAAGGTTGTTTGTATTATCGGTAGATAAGATCAAAACAATGAGAAGATAAAAGTTCCGACACAGAGTAGATAAGAGTTCCGGTCACGGGTAGATAAGAGTCCAGACAAGGGGTAGCTAATATCTAGACAATTTGTAGATAAAAGCTTAGACTCTGGGTAGATAAGAGTTTAAACAATTCGTAGGTCACTTAAATTATTTCTTGTATGGGACTGGGTTCGAATCCAAAGTTGGAAAGTCGACTTATTTTTATTTTACTTCCAAAAACTAAAAATCTTAAACTTTAGTTTTTATTTTATACTAGAAATTTATTTTCATTTTTAAAAAAAGTGAAAAAAACAAGTCAAAATTTTCAGTGGAGTCCTATAATTCTCAAAATTTTCGCCTGCGGCGCAATAAAAAGTATGCACTATCTTTTCACTTGCAGCACTATCTTTTCACTTGCGGCTCTAATTAACAAAATTTTCGTTGGCTGATCTGTAGAATATTTCAGTAAAGCATAATAATGGGATAAAATATGAATTGAATATTCTGTATGGCAAATTCAGGCATAAACCGGTTTCGGTTAACCAAAAACCGGGGTTCAATCGAAAACCGAAACCGAAAACCGGGGGTCGTAAACCGGCCAAAACCGAAAACCGAGGGTACCGGTTTTTAACCGGTCGCCAACAACCCTAGTTAAAAGGTTATAAAGTTATGTTTTATTTTATGTATATAAATTAAAAATTATTCGACTAGATTAATTTTAATTCAAATTTAACCAATATAAGTTTGATTGATTCAATGTATCTTATATATATCTTTGATTGATTCATTGTATCTTAAATTAAAAATCAAATTTTAAGTAAATTCTAAAAATAGCATATTTACTATTCATTTCTAAATGATCGTAATATCATGATAAAATTTTTTATAATTCATTTTATTCTTAAACTATTCCATAATTTATTCAAAACATTTTATTATAAAATTTGTAAGTATTTATAATAAAATGTTATAAATATTTTGTACAATATATAAAATCTAACAATAAATAGGTAAATATTACGAGTGTATTACTTACCGAATGAACATTTATTTCACCTCGCGCACTTGTCTTTCGGCCCACAAATGCTCTACCTTTTGTTGGCGAGTGAACTTCAGCCTAACTTCTCTTACTCTCCTACTTCTAATCGTTCTCGTAGCGCTAAAATTTAAGAAGATGATGAAGAAGAAAAATAACTTTTAATTTAAAATTAGTTGTTTTTTATGTAAAATTGTTTTTATGTTAAATTTTTCTGTTTTCTATATTTATAATATCTAATATAAATTGTATGTTTACGGATAATTGGCTTTAATAAGAATATTTAAATATTGAATTTTACATTTTATCATTTTAAAAAATTCATATTCTTAAATTTTACATGCAGCGTTTTTACTTAATGATCTTTCGACACGCATCTCAATTAGTTTTAACTTTTCCAATTATCCTCTACCTTTACATTATTAGTGTATAGATTGCAAATCAATAGTTGTATTGAACAAATAAATTCAGAAAAGCTTCTTCCAATAAATTCAAATATGTATGAATTTTAATTAATATTTTTTAATTTCAAAAAATTTTACAATTTAAAAAATTTATATTTAATTTTTTTGATAAGTATGTAAAATGCAATTTTTTATTTTAAAAATTTTTATATTTTAATATGATGGACAAAGAATAGAATAATTTCTATTTTGAATGGCATCACCTTCATGTGGTTTGCCTTATCTACATATAAGCATTTATAATACAAAATACTAAACACGAGATGATTCATTTAATTAAATTTAAATTAAAAAATGTTTTTATAGATTTTTTAACTCGTAAAAATTTTTAATATTCTAAATAAATTAATTTAACATAAATAAATTAATTTAATATAAATTAAGTTAAAATTCTCAACTCGAACAAATAATTTTTAGTTTTTGTGTCTTTGGTTTTGTTTTTTTGGAAATTTTTGGTTTTGGTTAGTTTCTGCTTAATCTTAAGCCGATAGCTTGAAATAATATTAATAGTGCAGTATTAGTGCTGAAATTTATTTATTAGTTGATGTAAATGAGGATATTTTAAATCCTGATCTCTCAAAACACTTATAAAGACTCAGATCATAAATTATGTCCTTCGAAAATTTAGAGAGATTATACAATTTATTATTTTTAGTATTGTTTTTTCCATACAACATTGCTAACGACAGATTAAAAAAATGTTTTATGTATATATGATTATTTTAATTTCAAATTTACTTTCCCGAGATCACAGGACTGAAGTTAATAATTATTACACCTTTACTACATTCTTGAAGACAGTTATTTGTACAAGAAATTAATGGACCTTCATCTTATATTAATTACAATTTTATTGTTTAATATATAGGCTTCATTTTTATGATTTTTAATCAACTACATATATTTATTTCTACAAGCAATATTCATTAAAAGGCAATATTTTTTGGAACCTTTGTCGTAGTTTTATTTCAAAAACTTGTTTATTAATAATTTTAAACAAAGACCTTTTTTAATTCAAATTACAATGCAATTCAGAGCTTATTTAATTTTCCAATTCTTCGATAAATCAAGATTGTAAACAAATTATTTAATATGTAGATAATTAGTCTATTATGTAGCTTTGAGCGCCCAAATTAGTGTAGCACTCTTCAAATTTCGAAACTGATAATTGATCGGAAACAAATTGTGGAAAAACTATTACAGCTTAATTAAAAGAAATATGAAAAGACAACGGAATAAAAATGAGCCCATAAGTCTGAATAATACAAATTTTTATTTTTTTATTTTTTTATTAATGAATTATTGAAAAGTAAAGCACCCAAAAAGTGAACTCGGCTCATTAAAAATTTTATTTAATATTTTGTAGTTAAATAGAAATATATAAACAGAATCATTATTTTTATTTTAAGATATGTATTTTGTAATGAATTATGTTTTTCTTATATATTTAAATTTACTATTATATTTTATATTATATTTTTTCTATTTATATCTAAAATATGTATATAAATAAATTAACGATATATCGCCCAATTAAATAATTTATAATAATACAACGTTCACTATCGTTTTACGTCCTTTGTTTAATTAAAAACTTGTTATTTCCGAACTATTCACAAGAACACATCTAATTTTCACGAGAATATACAAATTATTATTTTATTTAAATTAAGCTATAAAATGGTTTTGAAATGTTTACAAAAAATAGTTTTAAAGATATGCATATTTTCTTAATCTTGAATATTTTATAGTGATATTATTGTACCAATTTTATTAAACCTGAGTCTAATCGCTTATTAATAAATTAGTGAAAGCTGTAACGTCAAAAATAATTTTATTAATAAAATTAATAATTATTTCTAATAATCCTCTTCTATACCATCATATGCATCAAAAGTATTTTCTTTTTCCACCACATTAACTACACTGGTAGTTATTTTACTTAATTTGTGTTGTTGTATAAAATCAACAACACTCGTTCGTTAATTTCTGAAAATGTTGTCCAATAATTCTTATCATTTTCAAAAGAATGTAAAATAATAGAATATTTTATAGGATTTGGCTGAACAAATTGGGGTTCTTTATATTTTTTGCATATGTTGAGTAATTATGCGATGCGTTTACAGAATTTTAGGATAATTAAGTTTTTAGCCTATTTTAAGCCTGCTTAACGTATGCTTCTTAAATAAGTAATTCAAAATATTTATAATTTAATTTGCAAAGGAATGTTGGAAATAAATTTGTTTATCTGGGATGAAAAACTTGTAAAAACACAAAGTATAAATCAAAAGTACTCTTTTCCATTAAAAATGTAAATTTGAATTCTATACATTGTTTCATCATATTTGACCTTTACTTGCAAGTAAACAACCAAAAATCTTTTTTTTTATTTGTTTTTTTTTGAACATTTTTTCTTCTTTTTTAGTTTTACTGCTTTTTTAGTAACCGACACGCCCCTTTCTTTTATTTTCTTTTGTTACGCCCTAATACATATCTGCGCCGAAATGACCCCTCGGACAGACAGACCTGAATACACAAATTATATATAGGATAATACTTGATTAAATGTATTACAAAATTAAAAATAAACTATTATTTATAATTTTTATAGTTAATATATTTTTAAATTCTATCCTCATATTATAATTTTAAAATTAGTTATGATGAAATTTATAATAGTTATTAGATAGTAGGCCGTTATTAGTTAGTATATTTATTTGTTAGTAATAGTTATTAGTTAATAAACGAAAGAGTTAGCGTTACTGTAACTTACTGTATACTTAACTTTAACTTACTTTAAAATTAACTTACTGTAACTAAGTTACTGTAACTTAAAAGTTTTGTTTTTGTAACGAAAATTAATTTATAAATTTTTATTTTTAATCTTTGAATTTTCTATTAAATTAATTATTATAAAATATGAATAATTCTATTTGCTGGTATTTGAAATGCTTTTTATTTGTTGAAAGTTTATATAATAGAATCTATTAATAATATAATTTTACTTAATTTTTAATTTTTTGTTAATTGATTCGTTTATTGTCGATTTTTTGTATTGTTACGATGAGATATTTTGGTCTAAAAATAAATTAATCAATTTAAAATTGTTATAAATTTTGTTGAAAAATTTTTTTAATAAACATATATGATATTAATTATAGATGTTAAAGCTGATTTTACCTTCATTTAATTCCTAATAGCTTCGAGATCTTTCACTGAAAGTTTAAGGTTCATCATGAAATCACGTGAACAATAATGTTGCTCTAAACTTTGTGCAAAGTAACGGAAGTTCCCAGAGAAAAGGCAAAGAACGCCACAAACGGCCATTCCCAGAGAGTTATTAGCCGCCCATTATCTAAGCTTAACATCGCCACTAACTTATCCTTGGGAAAGCAATAGGGAAGTAAGCTGGTGCTTATAAGCTTTAATGGAATAGGCAAAGGCAGATCACTTCTTCATTCATTCAACAGTTGCCGGCCGGCCAATCCATCCTTGTAGGGAAGAGCTCTCCCTATTTCCCCCACTGCGTGCGATTAACTTATTTCTATACTCTGCGGAGTTCACACATGATTGCAACATGCGCATCTCTGCTATAACATCAACTAAACAACAAGGCACTGGGAAACGGGAATATAGTGAAATAAACAAATTCATGAACTATTACATTTAGAAAAAAACAACAGGAAGTAGAAAATAAAAGACAAAATATTAGAAAAATTCCTAAGCTATTTTCATTAAACTAGAATTTTTCATTTTAATTAGTTAATATTACAAATAGTTAAAAAATTAATAATCAAAAATTTTGTTACATTAATATATTCAACGACATTTGTGGACATTTGTTATTTGTTTTGCAGATACTTTTTACTACAATTTAGTTTCCAAAGGTTGTTTGTATTATCGGTAGATAAGATCAAAACAATGAGAAGATAAAAGTTCCGACACAGAGTAGATAAGAGTTCCGGTCACGGGTAGATAAGAGTCCAGACAAGGGGTAGCTAATATCTAGACAATTTGTAGATAAAAGCTTAGACTCTGGGTAGATAAGAGTTTAAACAATTCGTAGATGAGATTTGTCAATGGGTACAAAAGATCCAGACAATTTGTAGATAAAAGTTCAGACACTGGGTAGATAAGAGTTCCAACAATTGGGTATATGAGAGTTAAGACAGAAAAGAGTTATGTATGGCTAAATAAAAGTTCATTCACTGGGTAGATAATATCCAGACAATGTTTCGATAAAAGTTTCGACACTGGGTAGATGAGTTCTGGTCATGGGCAGATAGGAGTCAAGACAATGGGTAGATAAAATGTAGATAATGTATAGAGAAAAGCGCAGGGACTGGGTAGATAAGAGTTCAAACACTGGGTAGATAAGAAAGAGTTCAGACAATGTGTAGATAAAAGTTTTGTTTATTGGTAGTTAAGAGTTCAGACAACGGGTAGATAAGAGTTTTGGCAATGGGTAGATAATATCCAGACAATGTTCAGATAAAAGTTCAGACACTGGGTAGATAAGAGTTCTGGTCAGGAGTCACAGCTACTAAAAAGGACTATTTAATAATTTTATGTATTTTTCAATAATTTATTTTAGATTAAAATAGGAAAAGCACATTAATTTTAAATCTATTTACGAGTCATTATTTTTTTTAATATAAAGCGTTGAATTTTATTGTCTCTAATTTTATTAATATAAAAAATGAAAAAATAAAGATTGAAAAATGTTCATAAATTCATAAAAAAATGTTCATTCAATATCAAACATTTCTATTAATTAACATTATACATAGTAGTCATTAATCTTTTATATGTGCTAAAAATATTAATGAAATATCATTATTAAAATATTGAATAAAATGTTGAATTACACAAAAAAATGACAAAGAAAATTATAAATTTAAAACTGGAATAGCGTACCTATTTCCTTGTCATTGCTAAAAAATTAAAAACTTTAGAAATAATAATACTAAATATAAATTTTGAATACTTTTTTATAAATAACTAGCGAAAAACAGGAGTTGTTTGTTTACAAGTGAATAGAGAATTGAAGATTAAAAACAGTCAGAAATATTTTTTATGTCACCTGAGATTTAAAATTTTGTGAAATTATTTTATTATTGTTTAACGGAATGTTCTGAAGTTATTCTAAAATTTATCACTTCTTAAAAGTATGAAACTATTAAATTAATTAATGAAACTATTAAAAATTAATGAAAATTAATGAAACTATTAAATTAATAATAAAAAATGATGGAAACACGCCTGAGAAGTTCAACTACGCTTATGAAATTTTAAAATTTTTGCACAAAGTTAAAGAAATTCACTTAAAATTAAAACTTAAAAAGTTATGGTTAAAAAGTTTATGGTTAAAAGTAGGGTTGTTGGCGGTCGGTTAACCGAACCGAAACCGAAAACCGGTGTTTTTGGCCAATAAACCGAAACCGAAAACCGGGGGTCTAAACCGACCGGTTTCGATTTATAAAATACACCCCTAAAGATGGGATTTTTTGGGAAATTTTTGGTCATTTGAATTCCCAAAATACACTTCGCCAAAATAATTTTCCTAATTTCTCCTTCAATAAAAAAGTTTTTTCACTGCTTCGCATGACATTGTGTGTAGTTGAGTGGTCACTTGATGAGGTCACTTAAATTATTTCTTGTATGGGACTGGGTTCGAATCCAAAGTTGGAAAGTCGACTTATTTTTATTTTACTTCCAAAAACTAAAAATCTTAAACTTTAGTTTTTATTTTATACTAGAAATTTATTTTCATTTTTAAAAAAAGTGAAAAAAACAAGTCAAAATTTTCAGTGGAGTCCTATAATTCTCAAAATTTTCGCCTGCGGCGCAATAAAAAGTATGCACTATCTTTTCACTTGCAGCACTATCTTTTCACTTGCGGCTCTAATTAACAAAATTTTCGTTGGCTGATCTGTAGAATATTTCAGTAAAGCATAATAATGGGATAAAATATGAATTGAATATTCTGTATGGCAAATTCAGGCATAAACCGGTTTCGGTTAACCAAAAACCGGGGTTCAATCGAAAACCGAAACCGAAAACCGGGGGTCGTAAACCGGCCAAAACCGAAAACCGAGGGTACCGGTTTTTAACCGGTCGCCAACAACCCTAGTTAAAAGGTTATAAAGTTATGTTTTATTTTATGTATATAAATTAAAAATTATTCGACTAGATTAATTTTAATTCAAATTTAACCAATATAAGTTTGATTGATTCAATGTATCTTATATATATCTTTGATTGATTCATTGTATCTTAAATTAAAAATCAAATTTTAAGTAAATTCTAAAAATAGCATATTTACTATTCATTTCTAAATGATCGTAATATCATGATAAAATTTTTTATAATTCATTTTATTCTTAAACTATTCCATAATTTATTCAAAACATTTTATTATAAAATTTGTAAGTATTTATAATAAAATGTTATAAATATTTTGTACAATATATAAAATCTAACAATAAATAGGTAAATATTACGAGTGTATTACTTACCGAATGAACATTTATTTCACCTCGCGCACTTGTCTTTCGGCCCACAAATGCTCTACCTTTTGTTGGCGAGTGAACTTCAGCCTAACTTCTCTTACTCTCCTACTTCTAATCGTTCTCGTAGCGCTAAAATTTAAGAAGATGATGAAGAAGAAAAATAACTTTTAATTTAAAATTAGTTGTTTTTTATGTAAAATTGTTTTTATGTTAAATTTTTCTGTTTTCTATATTTATAATATCTAATATAAATTGTATGTTTACGGATAATTGGCTTTAATAAGAATATTTAAATATTGAATTTTACATTTTATCATTTTAAAAAATTCATATTCTTAAATTTTACATGCAGCGTTTTTACTTAATGATCTTTCGACACGCATCTCAATTAGTTTTAACTTTTCCAATTATCCTCTACCTTTACATTATTAGTGTATAGATTGCAAATCAATAGTTGTATTGAACAAATAAATTCAGAAAAGCTTCTTCCAATAAATTCAAATATGTATGAATTTTAATTAATATTTTTTAATTTCAAAAAATTTTACAATTTAAAAAATTTATATTTAATTTTTTTGATAAGTATGTAAAATGCAATTTTTTATTTTAAAAATTTTTATATTTTAATATGATGGACAAAGAATAGAATAATTTCTATTTTGAATGGCATCACCTTCATGTGGTTTGCCTTATCTACATATAAGCATTTATAATACAAAATACTAAACACGAGATGATTCATTTAATTAAATTTAAATTAAAAAATGTTTTTATAGATTTTTTAACTCGTAAAAATTTTTAATATTCTAAATAAATTAATTTAACATAAATAAATTAATTTAATATAAATTAAGTTAAAATTCTCAACTCGAACAAATAATTTTTAGTTTTTGTGTCTTTGGTTTTGTTTTTTTGGAAATTTTTGGTTTTGGTTAGTTTCTGCTTAATCTTAAGCCGATAGCTTGAAATAATATTAATAGTGCAGTATTAGTGCTGAAATTTATTTATTAGTTGATGTAAATGAGGATATTTTAAATCCTGATCTCTCAAAACACTTATAAAGACTCAGATCATAAATTATGTCCTTCGAAAATTTAGAGAGATTATACAATTTATTATTTTTAGTATTGTTTTTTCCATACAACATTGCTAACGACAGATTAAAAAAATGTTTTATGTATATATGATTATTTTAATTTCAAATTTACTTTCCCGAGATCACAGGACTGAAGTTAATAATTATTACACCTTTACTACATTCTTGAAGACAGTTATTTGTACAAGAAATTAATGGACCTTCATCTTATATTAATTACAATTTTATTGTTTAATATATAGGCTTCATTTTTATGATTTTTAATCAACTACATATATTTATTTCTACAAGCAATATTCATTAAAAGGCAATATTTTTTGGAACCTTTGTCGTAGTTTTATTTCAAAAACTTGTTTATTAATAATTTTAAACAAAGACCTTTTTTAATTCAAATTACAATGCAATTCAGAGCTTATTTAATTTTCCAATTCTTCGATAAATCAAGATTGTAAACAAATTATTTAATATGTAGATAATTAGTCTATTATGTAGCTTTGAGCGCCCAAATTAGTGTAGCACTCTTCAAATTTCGAAACTGATAATTGATCGGAAACAAATTGTGGAAAAACTATTACAGCTTAATTAAAAGAAATATGAAAAGACAACGGAATAAAAATGAGCCCATAAGTCTGAATAATACAAATTTTTATTTTTTTATTTTTTTATTAATGAATTATTGAAAAGTAAAGCACCCAAAAAGTGAACTCGGCTCATTAAAAATTTTATTTAATATTTTGTAGTTAAATAGAAATATATAAACAGAATCATTATTTTTATTTTAAGATATGTATTTTGTAATGAATTATGTTTTTCTTATATATTTAAATTTACTATTATATTTTATATTATATTTTTTCTATTTATATCTAAAATATGTATATAAATAAATTAACGATATATCGCCCAATTAAATAATTTATAATAATACAACGTTCACTATCGTTTTACGTCCTTTGTTTAATTAAAAACTTGTTATTTCCGAACTATTCACAAGAACACATCTAATTTTCACGAGAATATACAAATTATTATTTTATTTAAATTAAGCTATAAAATGGTTTTGAAATGTTTACAAAAAATAGTTTTAAAGATATGCATATTTTCTTAATCTTGAATATTTTATAGTGATATTATTGTACCAATTTTATTAAACCTGAGTCTAATCGCTTATTAATAAATTAGTGAAAGCTGTAACGTCAAAAATAATTTTATTAATAAAATTAATAATTATTTCTAATAATCCTCTTCTATACCATCATATGCATCAAAAGTATTTTCTTTTTCCACCACATTAACTACACTGGTAGTTATTTTACTTAATTTGTGTTGTTGTATAAAATCAACAACACTCGTTCGTTAATTTCTGAAAATGTTGTCCAATAATTCTTATCATTTTCAAAAGAATGTAAAATAATAGAATATTTTATAGGATTTGGCTGAACAAATTGGGGTTCTTTATATTTTTTGCATATGTTGAGTAATTATGCGATGCGTTTACAGAATTTTAGGATAATTAAGTTTTTAGCCTATTTTAAGCCTGCTTAACGTATGCTTCTTAAATAAGTAATTCAAAATATTTATAATTTAATTTGCAAAGGAATGTTGGAAATAAATTTGTTTATCTGGGATGAAAAACTTGTAAAAACACAAAGTATAAATCAAAAGTACTCTTTTCCATTAAAAATGTAAATTTGAATTCTATACATTGTTTCATCATATTTGACCTTTACTTGCAAGTAAACAACCAAAAATCTTTTTTTTTATTTGTTTTTTTTTGAACATTTTTTCTTCTTTTTTAGTTTTACTGCTTTTTTAGTAACCGACACGCCCCTTTCTTTTATTTTCTTTTGTTACGCCCTAATACATATCTGCGCCGAAATGACCCCTCGGACAGACAGACCTGAATACACAAATTATATATAGGATAATACTTGATTAAATGTATTACAAAATTAAAAATAAACTATTATTTATAATTTTTATAGTTAATATATTTTTAAATTCTATCCTCATATTATAATTTTAAAATTAGTTATGATGAAATTTATAATAGTTATTAGATAGTAGGCCGTTATTAGTTAGTATATTTATTTGTTAGTAATAGTTATTAGTTAATAAACGAAAGAGTTAGCGTTACTGTAACTTACTGTATACTTAACTTTAACTTACTTTAAAATTAACTTACTGTAACTAAGTTACTGTAACTTAAAAGTTTTGTTTTTGTAACGAAAATTAATTTATAAATTTTTATTTTTAATCTTTGAATTTTCTATTAAATTAATTATTATAAAATATGAATAATTCTATTTGCTGGTATTTGAAATGCTTTTTATTTGTTGAAAGTTTATATAATAGAATCTATTAATAATATAATTTTACTTAATTTTTAATTTTTTGTTAATTGATTCGTTTATTGTCGATTTTTTGTATTGTTACGATGAGATATTTTGGTCTAAAAATAAATTAATCAATTTAAAATTGTTATAAATTTTGTTGAAAAATTTTTTTAATAAACATATATGATATTAATTATAGATGTTAAAGCTGATTTTACCTTCATTTAATTCCTAATAGCTTCGAGATCTTTCACTGAAAGTTTAAGGTTCATCATGAAATCACGTGAACAATAATGTTGCTCTAAACTTTGTGCAAAGTAACGGAAGTTCCCAGAGAAAAGGCAAAGAACGCCACAAACGGCCATTCCCAGAGAGTTATTAGCCGCCCATTATCTAAGCTTAACATCGCCACTAACTTATCCTTGGGAAAGCAATAGGGAAGTAAGCTGGTGCTTATAAGCTTTAATGGAATAGGCAAAGGCAGATCACTTCTTCATTCATTCAACAGTTGCCGGCCGGCCAATCCATCCTTGTAGGGAAGAGCTCTCCCTATTTCCCCCACTGCGTGCGATTAACTTATTTCTATACTCTGCGGAGTTCACACATGATTGCAACATGCGCATCTCTGCTATAACATCAACTAAACAACAAGGCACTGGGAAACGGGAATATAGTGAAATAAACAAATTCATGAACTATTACATTTAGAAAAAAACAACAGGAAGTAGAAAATAAAAGACAAAATATTAGAAAAATTCCTAAGCTATTTTCATTAAACTAGAATTTTTCATTTTAATTAGTTAATATTACAAATAGTTAAAAAATTAATAATCAAAAATTTTGTTACATTAATATATTCAACGACATTTGTGGACATTTGTTATTTGTTTTGCAGATACTTTTTACTACAATTTAGTTTCCAAAGGTTGTTTGTATTATCGGTAGATAAGATCAAAACAATGAGAAGATAAAAGTTCCGACACAGAGTAGATAAGAGTTCCGGTCACGGGTAGATAAGAGTCCAGACAAGGGGTAGCTAATATCTAGACAATTTGTAGATAAAAGCTTAGACTCTGGGTAGATAAGAGTTTAAACAATTCGTAGATGAGATTTGTCAATGGGTACAAAAGATCCAGACAATTTGTAGATAAAAGTTCAGACACTGGGTAGATAAGAGTTCCAACAATTGGGTATATGAGAGTTAAGACAGAAAAGAGTTATGTATGGCTAAATAAAAGTTCATTCACTGGGTAGATAATATCCAGACAATGTTTCGATAAAAGTTTCGACACTGGGTAGATGAGTTCTGGTCATGGGCAGATAGGAGTCAAGACAATGGGTAGATAAAATGTAGATAATGTATAGAGAAAAGCGCAGGGACTGGGTAGATAAGAGTTCAAACACTGGGTAGATAAGAAAGAGTTCAGACAATGTGTAGATAAAAGTTTTGTTTATTGGTAGTTAAGAGTTCAGACAACGGGTAGATAAGAGTTTTGGCAATGGGTAGATAATATCCAGACAATGTTCAGATAAAAGTTCAGACACTGGGTAGATAAGAGTTCTGGTCAGGAGTCACAGCTACTAAAAAGGACTATTTAATAATTTTATGTATTTTTCAATAATTTATTTTAGATTAAAATAGGAAAAGCACATTAATTTTAAATCTATTTACGAGTCATTATTTTTTTTAATATAAAGCGTTGAATTTTATTGTCTCTAATTTTATTAATATAAAAAATGAAAAAATAAAGATTGAAAAATGTTCATAAATTCATAAAAAAATGTTCATTCAATATCAAACATTTCTATTAATTAACATTATACATAGTAGTCATTAATCTTTTATATGTGCTAAAAATATTAATGAAATATCATTATTAAAATATTGAATAAAATGTTGAATTACACAAAAAAATGACAAAGAAAATTATAAATTTAAAACTGGAATAGCGTACCTATTTCCTTGTCATTGCTAAAAAATTAAAAACTTTAGAAATAATAATACTAAATATAAATTTTGAATACTTTTTTATAAATAACTAGCGAAAAACAGGAGTTGTTTGTTTACAAGTGAATAGAGAATTGAAGATTAAAAACAGTCAGAAATATTTTTTATGTCACCTGAGATTTAAAATTTTGTGAAATTATTTTATTATTGTTTAACGGAATGTTCTGAAGTTATTCTAAAATTTATCACTTCTTAAAAGTATGAAACTATTAAATTAATTAATGAAACTATTAAAAATTAATGAAAATTAATGAAACTATTAAATTAATAATAAAAAATGATGGAAACACGCCTGAGAAGTTCAACTACGCTTATGAAATTTTAAAATTTTTGCACAAAGTTAAAGAAATTCACTTAAAATTAAAACTTAAAAAGTTATGGTTAAAAAGTTTATGGTTAAAAGTAGGGTTGTTGGCGGTCGGTTAACCGAACCGAAACCGAAAACCGGTGTTTTTGGCCAATAAACCGAAACCGAAAACCGGGGGTCTAAACCGACCGGTTTCGATTTATAAAATACACCCCTAAAGATGGGATTTTTTGGGAAATTTTTGGTCATTTGAATTCCCAAAATACACTTCGCCAAAATAATTTTCCTAATTTCTCCTTCAATAAAAAAGTTTTTTCACTGCTTCGCATGACATTGTGTGTAGTTGAGTGGTCACTTGATGAGGTCACTTAAATTATTTCTTGTATGGGACTGGGTTCGAATCCAAAGTTGGAAAGTCGACTTATTTTTATTTTACTTCCAAAAACTAAAAATCTTAAACTTTAGTTTTTATTTTATACTAGAAATTTATTTTCATTTTTAAAAAAAGTGAAAAAAACAAGTCAAAATTTTCAGTGGAGTCCTATAATTCTCAAAATTTTCGCCTGCGGCGCAATAAAAAGTATGCACTATCTTTTCACTTGCAGCACTATCTTTTCACTTGCGGCTCTAATTAACAAAATTTTCGTTGGCTGATCTGTAGAATATTTCAGTAAAGCATAATAATGGGATAAAATATGAATTGAATATTCTGTATGGCAAATTCAGGCATAAACCGGTTTCGGTTAACCAAAAACCGGGGTTCAATCGAAAACCGAAACCGAAAACCGGGGGTCGTAAACCGGCCAAAACCGAAAACCGAGGGTACCGGTTTTTAACCGGTCGCCAACAACCCTAGTTAAAAGGTTATAAAGTTATGTTTTATTTTATGTATATAAATTAAAAATTATTCGACTAGATTAATTTTAATTCAAATTTAACCAATATAAGTTTGATTGATTCAATGTATCTTATATATATCTTTGATTGATTCATTGTATCTTAAATTAAAAATCAAATTTTAAGTAAATTCTAAAAATAGCATATTTACTATTCATTTCTAAATGATCGTAATATCATGATAAAATTTTTTATAATTCATTTTATTCTTAAACTATTCCATAATTTATTCAAAACATTTTATTATAAAATTTGTAAGTATTTATAATAAAATGTTATAAATATTTTGTACAATATATAAAATCTAACAATAAATAGGTAAATATTACGAGTGTATTACTTACCGAATGAACATTTATTTCACCTCGCGCACTTGTCTTTCGGCCCACAAATGCTCTACCTTTTGTTGGCGAGTGAACTTCAGCCTAACTTCTCTTACTCTCCTACTTCTAATCGTTCTCGTAGCGCTAAAATTTAAGAAGATGATGAAGAAGAAAAATAACTTTTAATTTAAAATTAGTTGTTTTTTATGTAAAATTGTTTTTATGTTAAATTTTTCTGTTTTCTATATTTATAATATCTAATATAAATTGTATGTTTACGGATAATTGGCTTTAATAAGAATATTTAAATATTGAATTTTACATTTTATCATTTTAAAAAATTCATATTCTTAAATTTTACATGCAGCGTTTTTACTTAATGATCTTTCGACACGCATCTCAATTAGTTTTAACTTTTCCAATTATCCTCTACCTTTACATTATTAGTGTATAGATTGCAAATCAATAGTTGTATTGAACAAATAAATTCAGAAAAGCTTCTTCCAATAAATTCAAATATGTATGAATTTTAATTAATATTTTTTAATTTCAAAAAATTTTACAATTTAAAAAATTTATATTTAATTTTTTTGATAAGTATGTAAAATGCAATTTTTTATTTTAAAAATTTTTATATTTTAATATGATGGACAAAGAATAGAATAATTTCTATTTTGAATGGCATCACCTTCATGTGGTTTGCCTTATCTACATATAAGCATTTATAATACAAAATACTAAACACGAGATGATTCATTTAATTAAATTTAAATTAAAAAATGTTTTTATAGATTTTTTAACTCGTAAAAATTTTTAATATTCTAAATAAATTAATTTAATATAAATTAAGTTAAAATTCTCAACTCGAACAAATAATTTTTAGTTTTTGTGTCTTTGGTTTTGTTTTTTTGGAAATTTTTGGTTTTGGTTAGTTTCTGCTTAATCTTAAGCCGATAGCTTGAAATAATATTAATAGTGCAGTATTAGTGCTGAAATTTATTTATTAGTTGATGTAAATGAGGATATTTTAAATCCTGATCTCTCAAAACACTTATAAAGACTCAGATCATAAATTATGTCCTTCGAAAATTTAGAGAGATTATACAATTTATTATTTTTAGTATTGTTTTTTCCATACAACATTGCTAACGACAGATTAAAAAAATGTTTTATGTATATATGATTATTTTAATTTCAAATTTACTTTCCCGAGATCACAGGACTGAAGTTAATAATTATTACACCTTTACTACATTCTTGAAGACAGTTATTTGTACAAGAAATTAATGGACCTTCATCTTATATTAATTACAATTTTATTGTTTAATATATAGGCTTCATTTTTATGATTTTTAATCAACTACATATATTTATTTCTACAAGCAATATTCATTAAAAGGCAATATTTTTTGGAACCTTTGTCGTAGTTTTATTTCAAAAACTTGTTTATTAATAATTTTAAACAAAGACCTTTTTTAATTCAAATTACAATGCAATTCAGAGCTTATTTAATTTTCCAATTCTTCGATAAATCAAGATTGTAAACAAATTATTTAATATGTAGATAATTAGTCTATTATGTAGCTTTGAGCGCCCAAATTAGTGTAGCACTCTTCAAATTTCGAAACTGATAATTGATCGGAAACAAATTGTGGAAAAACTATTACAGCTTAATTAAAAGAAATATGAAAAGACAACGGAATAAAAATGAGCCCATAAGTCTGAATAATACAAATTTTTATTTTTTTATTTTTTTATTAATGAATTATTGAAAAGTAAAGCACCCAAAAAGTGAACTCGGCTCATTAAAAATTTTATTTAATATTTTGTAGTTAAATAGAAATATATAAACAGAATCATTATTTTTATTTTAAGATATGTATTTTGTAATGAATTATGTTTTTCTTATATATTTAAATTTACTATTATATTTTATATTATATTTTTTCTATTTATATCTAAAATATGTATATAAATAAATTAACGATATATCGCCCAATTAAATAATTTATAATAATACAACGTTCACTATCGTTTTACGTCCTTTGTTTAATTAAAAACTTGTTATTTCCGAACTATTCACAAGAACACATCTAATTTTCACGAGAATATACAAATTATTATTTTATTTAAATTAAGCTATAAAATGGTTTTGAAATGTTTACAAAAAATAGTTTTAAAGATATGCATATTTTCTTAATCTTGAATAGTTTATAGTGATATTATTGTACCAATTTTATTAAACCTGAGTCTAATCGCTTATTAATAAATTAGTGAAAGCTGTAACGTCAAAAATAATTTTATTAATAAAATTAATAATTATTTCTAATAATCCTCTTCTATACCATCATATGCATCAAAAGTATTTTCTTTTTCCACCACATTAACTACACTGGTAGTTATTTTACTTAATTTGTGTTGTTGTATAAAATCAACAACACTCGTTCGTTAATTTCTGAAAATGTTGTCCAATAATTCTTATCATTTTCAAAAGAATGTAAAATAATAGAATATTTTATAGGATTTGGCTGAACAAATTGGGGTTCTTTATATTTTTTGCATATGTTGAGTAATTATGCGATGCGTTTACAGAATTTTAGGATAATTAAGTTTTTAGCCTATTTTAAGCCTGCTTAACGTATGCTTCTTAAATAAGTAATTCAAAATATTTATAATTTAATTTGCAAAGGAGATAAGTTGTTTTTGCATTTTATTGAGCAAGATATTAATTATTAATTTATGGCATTTTGTTTTTGCTTTTTGACTCTAATTCTATAGCAAATTCAAAATTTTTTGGGTTTGAATAAATAATATTTTTGGAAAACATTTCACTTTTTTCATTTCATTTTACACACTGCCTAATAACAACATTTTTATATTTTCACTCTAATTACGATTAAAGAATCATTTAACGTAATATTTTCTATTATTTATCTGAATTGTTGATGCCCTTTCGTACTATATTCTCAGCATTATTGTCATTTATAATAAAAAATATAAATATTTGCTAAATTATTTCTAAATTAATTATTAATTTAAAACGGTTTTTAAAAATCCAATAATTTCTTAAAGTTTAAATGATTTTAACTAATTATTGTAATATTGTTAATCTTTACTTTAAATATAAATAAAGAAAAAAATATTTTAAATAAAATAATTATTTTAATAAATTAAAGATCTTAAATTTATGTATTTTTGTTTTTAATTTAAATATAAATTAAATTTTAAAATTTTACACTTTCATTTGCGTTTGTAATTTTAGCGACAGATATTAAAAGCTAAATTATTTTAGTTATTCTCTAATTATTCTTAAAAAACTTTATAGGCTTTTTGATAAATAGAATTATTAGATTTCTAAATTAATATTATATTAACTTTTATTTAGTTTAATTATTTATTTTATTCTTTGTGGAAAGATTAAAAATAATCAGTAAATACAAGAAAAAAAATTTCCCTATTTATTGGAGATATTTTGCTGTAAACTTCGTTTCTATCGTCCCAACCCAAATAAGTAATTAAAACTATCATTTTTATTGTTATTTTAATAAGACAACACACGTATCAAACCAAAAAATTCTTTCAGGTAATTTGAAACTAAAATGCCATTGAAATTGGCGCTGCATTTCATTATGAATATCAAGATTCTGATGTTTTAAAATTAGCTAAAAGAAACGAAAACAAGATCGCTTTTATTCTTTTTTATTTTTTTTGTATAATTTATTATTTTTTATATCAATTTAATTTATATTCATTTTAACTATTATTCTGACAATATACTATATAAATAAATTTAACTTTTATCAAACGTTTATTCAATTATGTTTATATTCAATACACTCAATATAATATTTTTATCTAGAAACAAAAATTAGCAAAAATTTTTATTATTTATATTTTATGATAATACAAATAATTATTAAAAATCGATAAATAATCTATAGGAATAATTGAAAGACTATTTTTTATATATTTTTATTATAAATAATGCGAAAACGAATAAAACCTCATACGAGAAGAGTAAGCGTAACTTAAAATATTTTTAATTATTTAATTTTAAAACTTTCGCGAATAGATTGAGTTTTAATTTGAGAGATCAATATAACAAATTTATTTTTTAGAAAATAACTAAAACAGGTGCTGACTTAAAGTATACATGTAAAACCAACGGTGGAATCGTTTAGCACAAAATTAAGCTGTAAAGCAAAATGCACTTAAGATGAATAAACACAATACAGAAAAAATTTAGATTCTGCAAAGTTAAATTAAAATGTAATGTTCAATGTTTAGGTGGAAATTACGACATAGAAATAAAAGAAACTCTATTTTTGATTAATTTAAATAAATTTGGAAATGATCGTTTTAAATTAATTCTGAAAATAAAAATAATCAATTAGAAAATTTTAGTTGACGAGTATCTTAAATTATTTATTGGAAAGTATTAAAGCTTTGAAATTAAAATATAATACAGGAATTACTACTCGAAACACTTTTGTAATGAAGTACTTATAATATTACAGTTACATTACTTGAATATAATTCTAATAAATTTTGATAAAATTAATATTATGAACGTTACCCAGTACTCACACAAAATTTTTATACTGGTAGCGATACCAAATTTTATAAAAAAATTCTTTCCTGTTATTTATGAAATTATCTTTTATTCCTTTTTAATAATGTTTTAAAAATTCTTTATTTTTAATAATTTTTTAAATTATTAATTTTGTTTTTATTAAATATTTTTGCCATGAAATAGTAAATCAAAGTATTCTGAAATTTTATTACTTTAAGTGATGAAAGTTCTATATCAACGGGGTGCCGGAAAATTGGGCTCTGGAAAATTGGGCTCCAAGATTTTTCGGAAATTTGGGCTCCAACTTTTCGGAAAATTGGGCTCCAGCGGTAATTTGGGCTCTGCGTGAAAAAATCGGAATATTGGGCTCTAAAATTTTGGGCTCCGGAGGAATTTTGGGCTCTGAGGAAAAAAGTCAAATTATGCAAACCTACGGAGCGAAGTCGAGTTCTGGGTTCGGAACCTACGGCCAGTTGGTCTGGGTGAGTACTTGGCCCTATTCCTTTAAAGTATACTCAAATTGGTTCAAATTGGTCGGTCCGATTCAGTGAAATTTGATAAAGAAATCCTATTCCTTCCAAGAACAGTTGGGCGTACACGCAAAATCTCCCGATTTCGAAGAGTCATCTCTAATTTTTGCATAATTTGACTTTTTTCCTCAGAGCCCAAAATTCCTCCGGAGCCCAAAATTTTAGAGCCCAATATTCCGATTTTTTCACGCAGAGCCCAAATTACCGCTGGAGCCCAATTTTCCGAAAAGTTGGAGCCCAAATTTCCGAAAAATCTTGGAGCCCAATTTTCCAGAGCCCAATTTTCCGGACACCATATCAACGTTTAAAGGTTAAAATAAGTTATATTAACAAAATCAAAAAATTTTATTGTATTAGCAATTCGGATTCGGGGGGAAAATGTGATAGTAACTTATGAAGAAGATTAAATATAAATAAATTTTGTCAAGAAAGAAGACAAATAAAGACTGAAGTAAAAAGGAAGAAAAATAAAAAAACTGAAGTTTAAAAAAGTAAAATATAAAAACTGAAGCTACAAAGAAGAAGAATATAATGACTGAGTTTAAAACAAAGTAAAATAAAAAGAATGATAATTAATTTTTTAATCTTATTCTAATAAAAATATATAATTTTTTAAAAATATGAAACAAACAGTTGAAAACAGTTTATTTTTGAACTAAAAGTCTATTTTGAATAATAAGTTCTATGAAAATATAATTGAATGAAAAACTAGAAAACTAAAAAAGCAAATGATTTTGAAGAGGAAGAAAGTCTAGCACTAAAAAATGTTAGTGCAGCAAAAAATTTGACTAATGTTATTATAGACTCTAATGCAAATTATTTCTTCGATAAAATTAATTTTAGAAGCATATTGTTGTATTTCTTTAAATGAAGCTAAATTTAACTAAAAACTCCTCGATCATCTTCAATTGCATCGGTTATCATTACTTGATAACCAATATTTGAACATGCAAGCTACAGAAGTGCTGCCATTTGTTTAAGCATTTGCTGCTCATAAGGTGTTTTTCTAATTTTTTATATGTATTATTTTGCTATATTACTTTTAATTAACATGTTTGGAACCATTATTAGTCTTTTAGTATTAATCGGGATTGATTGTTTAACAAGGTTCATTAATCATTAATTTTAAAGATTGATGTATAACTATTGAATTACTAATTGATTGATTACTGATTAAGAGGCTTAAGAGGATTACTGATTAAGTGGTTAAACTGATTAAGAGGTTTAATATTAAGGGTTTAATATTATAATTTTTTAAATATATATAATTTATCCTGATTTAACTTGTGGAAGCCGTTATGTGACTTGCTAAATAGTTAATAATGAGAGTACACATTGTTTGTGTGCATTATTATCTAAATTAATCTTAGATATTATAAAATATATTATTATAATATAATTATTCTTAAGATATCTTTAAGTCAAGTATATCTTTTTTGCAAACTGAGCAAAGAGAATAGTAAATATCTTTGTTAGCTAATTGTAATAAATTTATTTTGAATAAAGTTGTGTAACTTTTAGAGTTTTGTTTTATTTAATTAAAATATTAATTTACATAATTTATCCATTTAAAATTCTTAAAATAAATTACTAATGCAAAGATTCAATTCAATATTAATATTTATAGTTTTTAAATATGTATATAAATTGTTTAAATATATGATATGTATTAATTTAAATATGAAATCCATAAATGGAAATTAATTGTAATTATAATAAAGATTCTGAAATTATCTGAAAGTTTAGCGGCTGATGAGAGCCATAAAGAAAACTATAAAATGTAGAGTTGCAAGTTCAAAAAATTTCTGTTAATGAAATAAAAGGGTTGCTTTTTTAATAGATTTATTATTTAAATTAAGATTTACATATAAGTATTTTGAATTTTTAAATATTTAATAAATTTTCAAAGGTTCAATTTTAAATTAATTTTGTTTATATAAAATTATAATAATTAGTGGATAAATATGAGGAGCAATATCTGCCAATACCAATTCATTTAATTTCAGTATTAACTTGACGTAATCTTTCATCATTTAATTAATAATATTATCTAAGTAATAATAATTATATTTTATAAATGAATTATTTGCATACGATTTTCCTTTTTTTATAATTATATTAAAAAAATAAATTTATATTCTCTTATTAAATTTATATTAACTCGCCTATTATCCTCGTGTGGTGGAATATCGTTCGGTTGCTGTACCTCTTCTTCCATATCAGTTTCATATAACTAGACACTTTCCATTCTAACTTGAATATATGAAACTTTTTACTATTCTTTAGAATTTATTTTTCAGAAATTTTCAGAAATTTATAATATTATTTTCACAACATTTTTTCATATTTCGCCAAATACATACATGAGTCAAATTTAAAAAATAATTTTATTTTATTTATAATTTTACAGTAATTGTATTTTTGATTGATATTATACTTTTTTTATATATTTTGAAAAATTATAAATTTTTTGTTATTATTGATAGAAAGGCAAATTTTGTGCTGATTGTTAATCTGTAATAAGTTAAATAATTTAACGAGTTTTATTAGTTAAATTTGAATTATATGAAATAATTTTGATGAAATAATTTGAATTTTTCGCGTTTGCGACACTCCCCATGGCGAGTTATTAGGTAAATATATGTATTATTTTATTAGTTTTTCTTAAATAACACTTCCATATTCACAAATATTCTTTATATCATCAATCTTACAGGTTAGAATAAATAATTATAATAAATTTACATGTTAATGCATCGGGCATCTATATTAATAAATATATAAATATTTATAATAATTATATAATTAAAATAATCATTCATAATGAAACATTTAGTGTTATTAATTTTTTTCTTTTGTCACACGGTTAAATTTATAATTATAACAACTAAATTATTAAATTAATTAAATAAACGTATTTAAACAACAGAAATTAATCTTAGTTTTTGCCCATTCAACGGTGCCCATTACCTTTTAAGCAATAAAACGATATATTTATAAAGAAACTTTAGGTTTATACTATATTTTCACACTTTATTTTTTAAGCTTACTTAAACTTTAAACTAAAATCTAAATTTATTTTTAAAATTTTTATTTTTTTCCATATATCAATTTTTCCGGTTTCCAGCAATTATATGTATTATTGCTAAAGTCCTTCAATTTTACATTAATTGATTAAAGGATTTATTAAAGAAATCTTTTTAAAAATTTGCTTTATACTTTAAATAATCATCTAGCATTTTTTTGATGAATAAAAGCGTACACTATTCTAATTTTTAAATTTGCAACATTTATTATTTAGGAGCCTGGTTATTATTTTTATTTGAATTAATTTAATTATTATTATTGTTACTATACTTGCGCATGTTATCCATCAGTCTCAAAGGTGCATGAAAGTGTTACCTTTTGATTATTGTTAAACATTCGGCATTAAAAATGCTCTAATCTTTTGTTGAATGATAATGTCTACTTTTTCATTCTCAAATAAACCATCAAAAAGGATCTTAGATTTTTTCATCTCATCAATTGTTTATTTGTTAAATTAATTTAAGAAAGACTTCTCAATATTAATTTACTATTTAATTTTTCAATCTTTATTTTGCTCAAAATGTCCTTATCTTACTATATAGTTATATAATTATTTTACTTTTAAATAATATAACAAAATATGTCTTGTATCCTGTCAATAGATTCAAAATGAAGACCATCATCGTTGATAATAAATTTTTTCATATTTATAAATATGTAAATGAAATTATAAAAAGTTTTTTTTATAATATATGTTTTTGCCAGGTTTATCAAATTTTTATCTATAAATCATCAATTATTAGATTTATCAACAATAATTCTAATATTAATAATATTAATCAGACTTAAAAATATCAATCAGACCTTCGTAGTAAACACTAAAATGGCAACATAATAAATGAACAACACAAATTGGGAATAATTGAAACTGTTAAAAATCCATCATTATTTAACTCACCATTAAATTATTTAATTGCAATAATTTGCGATATTGAAAAAGCATTTTTACAAGTTTCTATACACCCCACTCATCGTGATTCAATGAGATTTTTGTGGGTTAAAAATACCGATTTTCCTCCCTCTCGAAATAATATGAAAATTTTACGCTTTACTCGTGTCACTTTCGGATTAGCCCCTTCTCCCTTTCTATTAGCCGCAACAATCCGTTTCCATTTGTCCAAATATTGGTTATAAAAATTTGAGTTCAAAGAATAACTCAAAAATTTTAATTAGATTATATAAAAACATTGAACTATATTTATAAAAAATACGTCATGCATATCTATCAAATAAGGATTTTTAATTTTATGAAAACTTAATTATTGCTAAAAAATAATTTATTAAAATTAGACTTATTAAAAATCACTTTTAATCTTTTAATTAATAATTTCAATTATTATAAAAATTCCCTTCAATAGCATGCATATTAAACCAAAAAAGTAAATAACGAATTTATATCGATTTATGAAAGAAAGATCACTCACTGTTTTTAGATTCTTATATTTACTATTAAATTTTCAGCGGAAATATTACACTTCGATCAGTCATAATCTATGTCAACTCGATACAACTGGAGAATTTGATTTTTTGTGATATGTTTTTCAACATTTTTCAATATAATTACATATAATATTCTAACATTTTTTACGTTTGAAAAAACTTTTATTATTCAATTAGTGATATCAATTATTGATATAAACTTTTAATTCTTTAATTTAAAATATTTTATACTATAATACAATTTTATACTATAATGCATTTTATACTATAATTCTCAAATATCATATTTTTTTGTCATTAAATACATATAATTATAAAAATAAATAAGATTATCGGTATTGAATATTAAATGAATTGTCATTTAATTTAAATACTATATTTTAATCCCTTGTATTTGTTGCATTTGTTAAAATTCTATAAGTTTTATACATTTTATTAATATAAAAATATTAACATTGGAATTTTCCGGAATGTATTTAACATAAGAAAAACAAAACTTCAATATGTAATATCAAAATATTTACCAAATGGCTTGGAATTTGGTCAACCCACCACCTGATTGCGTGATTCTTTGTCGACCAACAACTAATGGCTTAGTCATCAGATGATGATTTTGTTTATAAAGTCAATTTTGTTTTGAAATTTTGTTCATAAAGTTCAAAAAATTTTTCAAAAAATTCAAAAAATTTTCAAATTTTCTTTATAAAGTTCAACCTCATTTAATTTTTCAAAGAGCAATCAAAATAATAATAGCTTGTGTTAAAATATTAAGCTAAATTTCAGTATATTTTAATTGCTCTCTTGCCAAGTATGTCTTTTATACTTCTGTTATAATGTTCCGGTGACAAAGAATGTGTCTCTCTTTGATTTACATTTTTTGAAATGTTGAAAAGAATAGTTTTTCAACAATCTAACTTTTTGAAGTGAGAAAAGAAAGAAAATTGATGAGCTTTTATATAACTTTATAAAACTCATTAAGAAATACTCATTAAGAAATTACTCATTAAGAAAATTATGTTAATATTTAAAAGATGCCAAAGTATAATTTAATAAATTTCTGTAAATACATATTTTTATTACGCATATATTTTATTTTATTATTTCAAATTATATAAAAAAAGTAAAAAAAAACGTAAAGTTGGTTTTCGTTTTGTATTTATTTGTTTCTATCGATTTATTATTTAATTATTTTTTTTAAATCTCAAGATTCTACATGACAGAATTTAATTTTTTTAAATTATAACAAATCAATTATTTATAGTGAAGAGCTTTTAGAAAAAACTTCTAGAAAAAATTCATAGAGAAGAGCTTTTTTTAAAATTTTATGTTATAGTTTTCACATTTAAAAATTAAGATTCGTATGTTACAAGTTGGGATTTTAATTAAAAAATTACTTTTTTAAAAGATTGTCGAATCATTTTTTGATTGTTTCAGCCTCTCTTTTTAATGAACGGCTACCATTCAAATAACTTTTGGTAAAATGTTCTGTTGAAACTAGTCATTTTTAACTATTAGAGAATAAAAAACTTTAACCAGATGGTTAACACCCAATTGAAGTTAATTATTTAAGCGCTGTTGAGCGGTTAATCTATACCATCCATTTTATAATATTACAGGTAAAATAAAAATTGAGTATTTTCCAAATTTCGTAAATTTTTAACAAAAAATTTTTGTTCATATAATTTACAATTAATATTATTTCACAAATAACTTTAATTTTGCTTTTGCAAAAAACATCATCTAGCTAAAATTTTATAAAATTCAATAAAAATTTCATAATAACTATTAGTTATATTTGTAAAATAATCGAATATAAATTAATTTAATTTATAATAATTAATTTAATCAATTATACTATGTAATGTAATTCATTCAATGAAATAAACAAATTTTTCATTATATCAAAATGTGTAGTGGTACATTTATCACATGTCTTTGCTAATAGTTCATTATTATATCAAGTTCATTTAAAGGGTATTTGTTCTAACAGATTTCTAAACGCCTAAGAGCCAAAGTTTCTATATTAATTTTTGCAAGTAATCTAACTTTAAAAATAGTAATTAGAATTGACTATATTAGTATATGCTTTTTATCTATGGTTTTTTATTTAAAAACGTTTATATTCATTGATTTACAGTTTATTTTTTCGAATTTAAAATTTATACATTAATATTATGTAATAAACAAATCTAATAAAACTGTTAGATTTAACTTGCTTTTAAAATAATTATACTTGTTTATAACAAATTAACTATAATAAATATATCCATTGTAAAATAAAACCAAAAACTTTAAAATCATGTCATCTTTCTTAATTGTTAAGGTTTTTAATTACATACATATATTAATTATTAGAAAGTAGTTACAATTTTACAATAGTATGTAATATATCTTTAAATTGTCTATTGTGGGTAATTGACAAATTCAATATTGAGAACACTTTTTTAGTTTTTTGTATTCTATTAATATTAATATATATTTTGTTAGATCATATTTAATTTCGCTTTATACTAGAACAAAAATTAATTTGTGCCATTGTCTATATCTATAATATTCTCACTTTGTTTATTACAACGAACTAAATCTAAATTTGAAAGACCGTATTTCACAACGCCTCGATAAAAAATACTTAATAATAAAAAAATTATAAACATTAGTAATTATATAAAAATTTCTAATTATTCGGAATAAGAGCTTTAGCACAAGTTTCTAGTAGATACATATTCCAATCAATAACAGTGCTATTACTTATTTCGAGTTATTCTTCGTCCATTTTATTAATGCTAACTCCTTAGACCAGATTGTTTTGTGTAATATAAGTCAATGTGTTTTCATATTAAATTTATCTAATTTTTAAATTTTATTTCAAAAATTAGTTTTTTATCTTATTTATTTCTTAATTCCATGGACAGTATAATATATACAATAATATATTCATTCAAAGAACTTCCAAAAATTTAAACAAATTTTTTAGTATTGAATAATTAAATAAAACTTGTAGAGTATTTGATTTAATTATAGATTTATTGCTGTTTAATGATATCTTAATGTGGTTTTTTAAGTATAAACTTTTGGAAGAGTATAGAATTGCTGAATTCTCTAAATGGAACATTTTTTTATATTAAAAATAAATTTTTTTAATATTCAAAAGTTCCAACATTCTAGACTTGATTGAGTCTTTATTTTTTCAATTTAATCTTCAATTTCATTTTTGATTTTCAATTTTTTATTCCTTTTAACTAATTATTTTGTGTTATTTATTTATACATTCCTATACTATTAGGTTAGTTATTTCCTTTTTTACTTTTTTCATCGACGTCTTTATTTAATAGAAGAAATTCTGGGCATGATGAGTACCAATAAATACCATAAACATAAATACTATAATAATATTTTAGAATAATTATATTAATTTTTTACTTATATTATTTCTATATACACATAATTTTTGGAAAAATTCCGTCATATCACCCGGAAAACGATTCGAACAAATGATATGTCATTCGAAAGAGCTCAACGAGCTGAGTCGAACGACACCAAAATTAGCTTCGGGACTCACCCATGGGCTGAGATATAGGTCCCCGAAAATCGAAAAACCATAGGGGGGAGTAAGCACATTTTTGTGGTCACTCAACAAATCGAATTTTTCACCACAAAAATGTGCTTACTCCCCCCTATGGTTTTTCGATTTTCGGGGACCTATATCTCAGCCCATGGGTGAGACCCGAAGCTAATTTTGGTGTCGTTCGACTCAGCTCGTTGAGCTCTTTCGAATGACATATCATTTGTTCGAATCGGTTTCCGGGTGATATGACGGAATTTTACCTAATTTTTTAACTTAACTTAAGATGTTTCTCTTTTGTATCGCTTTAGTTAATTAATATAATATGAAATATCTGAACATATATTTTCTTAGCCTTTAAAAGTATTTGTACAAAAATTTTCCCACTATTTTTCTTATTATTTAATTAAAATATGAATTAGAAATTCACATTACTTTGGAAAAATATTTACTTGCTTTTCTCAAAATGTTATTTATATTAAATAAATTCCCCACTTTTCTGTCATTCTAAGTTGATAATATTATAACCAGACGAAAAAATTACATTTTACAACAATGAAATTTATTTCAATTAAAATAAATTTCATCAAAATTATCAATTTACTTTAAATTTAAGCGTCATATAATTATCCCGTAGAAAATACCCTCTGGAAACTAGAATCACTTTTAACACATTTTTTAAGCTGGACGACTGCCAACAAAAATATATTCATTAGACTTTGGAAATTACAAAATGTCGAGTCAGTTTGCAAAAATCCTCGTTTTTATTCAAAATACAAGTAAAGAAAAAATTTATCCATGTTTACTGTAAAAACAAAATTATTTGATCTGGTTCTTATTCATCATATGTTGTGTTTCACAGAATAATTTATCAACATTGACTGTTTTCTTGATTAATGTGAATTCTTATTGTGTATATGTAAATTATATAAAGCATAATGCTCGCATCAATAAACATTTTCCTTATTGATTTGTCCATAAATTTATAGAAAACTGAATCTGGAATTTAATTTTACGTGTTAATAACTTTGTTGCTCCATATTTATAGCTTATAGTTCATAATTCACTTTTGTAGAGATAACAATAATTAAGTAAATTTTTTGCGTTATAATAATTATAAAAAGATTTTCATTTGAAAAAATCATAAATCAATTAATAAAGATAAAATTTATTTAATTAGAAATGAATGTAAGAGAATCGCAGATCATTCATTAGTTGTTGATAAGCATGGTAAATCTATAAATTACATATTTCACCTTGATTATTTTTGAATCTGAAGAGCTTCTTTACATCATATTTACAAAAATTAATGTTAAAAAAGTTATTTTTATTTGAACTCAAGCAATTATTTTTAAATAATTTCATGTAGTTTGTCATTATCAAGACAGTCAAAGATTTCACATTTCCTTACTTAATTTGATTCTTAGAAGTTTATTTCTATTCATACTTTTTAAAAATTATATTCTGACATTTTCTAAAATACAAAAATCCCTAATTATTATCAATTTATTATATAGTATTTTATTATTTGAGCACAATCTGTACATACTAAAATTTTATTTGTAAGATTTTTTGCGACTTTTAAAATTTCATCTTCATATAGTGTTTTGCGACATTGATACCACCTGTCGATATCGCATATTTGTGATCTAAATTATAAAAAAACGTAGATTTTTCAAATTTTTATATTAAAAAAAGTGGCAAAATTTTGTTCCATTTTAAATAAAAGTATTAGTATTTTTAGTTTAAAATCTAGAATATATTTCTAAGCCTTAAATGTTTTGTAGGTAAAAATGACAAATATTTATAGCCGATTATAAAAATTTGGATTTGAAATAATAATCACGGTGCTGATGTTTATCTTTTCAAAATGAAAGCGTTTTTTGGATAAAAGATTTTTTGAACGTAATTATTTTTTAAATTTATTTTTGTTATTTTTTATATTCATATTTTTCTCATTTTTGGAATATTTCTTTATGTTGTGCTTATAGAGATTAATTTCTAAATATGAATCAAAAATGCTCAGCTTTATCTCGTCAAAAGGAAATCTTTTACAGCTTTTGCAAATATAATTAAATTTTATTTTTTTTATATATAATTAAATTTTTTTTACTTTTATTAATTTTATTTGATCAGAACAAGTGAGAACATTTATCTACAGATTATTCTTTTTATACCTTATATTTTCAATTTTTACGTATAAAGTACATTGAACTCAGTTATATTTTTTACTAGCAGAAGAAAGATACTTGAATATTTTTATTTAAATCTAAAATGTCCAAAAAATCAATGAATAACTTAATTTTAAATAATATTAGTTTAATTAATTATTAAGTCTATAATTTGTTTAATATTTAATACTTTTCCGGAGCGTATTTTTTATATTAAATAATAGAAAAATTTAAAAAAGCATAAAAAGCATTTTATTATAAAATAAGAGAAATATAAGATAAGAAAAATATATATTCTTGTATCTTTTATACACCTTTTATTAAATAATTTATGTCTTGTATAAAGGTGTTCTTGCCATTCCAATTTATTAGATTTTTCTCAATATTGTGGTTCAAAAATAATTTGTATTGTAATGTCTTCTAATAAAATGTAATGATTTCATATAATTATAATTTAATTCCGTAATTTACATTTGAAGCTTCTCTTATATTTGTTTCATATTACATTGTTTTAAAATTATCTTATATCATTAAAATCTATAATTTTTACGCTTTTATTTAAAAATAAATACGTAATTCAAAAGAAGACTCGCGATTTCTTAATTTAACATACTTCTGCTGGTTATATGATTGAGAATTAGTTCATTTAAATTTTATTCATAATTAATAAAGAAAAAATTTATTAACTATAACACTCCTTATTCATGTTTTAGTAAAAAATTGTTTAGAAAATAATTCAAATCTAAAAATCATTCAAAAATAAACGAATATAATCTTTACTAATTAAAAACGAAAAATTGTTTCAAAATTTTTAATTTTTATTTTCATATATTATCTTCCTTCATTTCTTTAGAAGGATTCACGCGAATACTAATTTGAGACAAAACGTTCCATTTTTTCAATGTCTGATAGCACTTTGATAATTTTATTAAGAATATATGTTTAAAATATAAATCTCTACCTTCATTTTTTTCAAAATTCTGTTTATGTCAAGCTTTTTAAACTTTTATTCCGTAATTAATTTTAATATTTATTATTCTTCAGAACTTCTGTTTATTAATATTTACAATTAATTATTTTCAATTATTTTTTGAGTTTTGTATTGTTTAAAAGCACATGTAATTACATAAAAATTATTATCGCTTTTTATCTAATTATAATTTTGATAAAAATCTTATAGTTTTTTCCTCTGTTTCATTGATGATTTTTGACCTTAATTATTTTTATTTGTATTCAGTTTTTAGAGATTTGTTATTTGTTTATTACTTTCAATTTTTTTACGAGTTTTGTAATTTTATTTTTATCTAGTTTTATTTCATATTTTCATTATATTTTATAATTGTAGAATTAACTATTATTAACTGATTTAGATAATAGTAACTGACATTGCATAAGTTTTAGATGACACAAAATTTGTCAACGGATTATATTCCTGAAATCGAAATTGATTTTTAGAATAAATACAGAAAATTGTTAAATGACTATTAATTATTTATTTTTTACACTTAAATTTCCATATTGAAATATTTTTTAAAATATTTATTTTGTATCCCACGCAAGCTTGATGTATTTTAATTCAACCATTTTTTATTTTTAGCGTTTCTTAACAACTAAAACAATAAACAATCATTAATTTATGATAATATGCATAAAATTACTATTAAACTTACTAAAATAATTTGATCTTTAACGTTAGTTATTAATAATTTATGCTATAGCAGTAACAGCGCTTTTGTCGTAAATAAATGCTTCACACACTTCTTTTTTAAATTTTACTCTTTCTTTGTTTTTTAAGCCTATTATAAAACTTTAAAAATATGTATTAAATTTAAATTTTAAAATTAAAAATTGTTTTCCATATGACACGTTTAGTAGATTTTTTGTTCAATTCATTGTTGCAGAAATTGCAAAAAATTGTTTAAATTATTGTTGTTATTGTTTCCATTATTTTCCCCATTTACTTCAGAAATATATTCATTTTTTATTTTTTCACTAAAAAAGAAAGTGAAAAAAAGAAATTTCAGTTTTTTGACTCATTTTTACAGCGTTATTTTTAATATAGATATAATTTTGGATAGATAGCTTTTTATTTAATATAATTATTTCTAATTTGAGTTTTAATAGTCAAACTCGAGTTTTAAGAGTTGATCTTTAATTGTCAACTTATGTTTTAGGTGTCATAATATTTGAGAGATTAGTTTGTCTAGTTAGATTTTTATTATATATTTTTTAATACATCTTTTCATTAGCTCTTTCAACATTTCATTCATTATTATATTAAGTTTATAATTTATTTTAATTTAAAGATAAATATTCTTATGTATAGGGATCGGATTTGTATTGAAATATATTTTTTTTTCCTAAATATATTATGTCGAGAAAAGCCCGAATATGCAATTAGTTTTTCGATATTATGATTTTGAACGAAGTTACATTTCAATATATTTCAATATTTTGCCAATTTCCCCATTATTTCAATATTTGGCACTTTTTGCGAAATATTTCAATATTTTTGCATATTTTTACCAAAATTTTTACCAAAATTTTGGGATTTTTCATAAATTTTAGGAAAAAAGTGAAGAAATCTAGCCGTTTGACAACCAAAATTCTCAAAATTTTCGCCTGCGGCGCTGAAAAGGGGATGTTATTGCCTATTATTCACTACAGTGCTGTCAAAATGTGTAAATGATCAAAGGTCCCCATAAAGGCCCATTCCAAAATGCTTCGCCCTTAAAATGTCCCACAGGACAAAACCAAAAATGGCACATTGAGCAAAACCCACAAAATGTCCCATCCTCATTTTATCAATCAAAAATGTCCATGAGAGTAAAAATACTCGATTTGTCGAGCTATAAAGTCGATTTTAAAAACGTGGTTATCTTTTTTTGTTAAATTTCAAATTTTTTTAGGGTTTTGCTAGTGAATAAACGATAATTTATTTCAATATTTAGCTAGTTTTTTCCATTTTTTGTCAATATTTTGCCACTTTATTTCAATATTTTATGGCCATATTTTCCGATTTTATTTCAATATAAATCCGATCCCTACTTATGTATATGTATATTTAACCAATTATATATTTATAATTTTTGAGTAGTTGAGTACATAGTACATAGGCTTTTTCGATCTTTGAGAAATTTAAAAGACAAAATAATTTAAATTCATAGGCTTATTGTTGTTATAATTAACGTGGCGCGAATTTTGCGAACCCGAAATTTGCGGAACGAAAGTTGCGGACCCGATGGTTGCGGACACGAAGTTTGCGGACCTGATCTTTGCGGAACCAAGATTTTAGGACCGACACTTGAGTAAGAAGGAAAAATTTAAAAATTTATTTTTCGAGGATTCCAGTAGAGTCTGGTCTTGTTAGGTAATTTTTTGTAAAACACGCATTTCTTAATTTTTATTTAAAATCGTACAATAAAAAAATTAAAATGCAAAATTTTTTGATATTAATAAAAAATTGTGAATTAAAGAGTGGTTTTTATTAACTTTAAGTTCAAGTTTATTTGATGTCTAAACTTCATAAGAATTTTTATCATAACTTATCTGATGGTTGTGCATCAGTTCCAATTCGACTTGGAATTTCTTAAAAAATCCGAGTCGAGGTCTATGCGTCCAAAATTATATCTAGATTAAAATTTAAAGGAGTTGAATTTTACTTTTGTTTGGCAAATCATTATTTGTAACTGTTGCAGTTGCTATCTGTAGCATTTTGTCCTTAATATGCAAAAAAATTATATAATGATACAGAAAACGGTTCAAAATTATAATTAAATTTATTTTTTTTAATTTTTCCCTTGTCAACATTCTTCCGACAACTTGTCGGAAGAATGTTATTCTCGAACTACCTTATTCTCGAACTACCCTTATTCTCGAACTACCGTATATCCCTGCGTCCAACAAATTAAAATTAAGTTTAACAATAATAGATTGACATTTTTTTCCAAAAATTTAGGTTTACCCTAAAAAAATTTAATTTACAGTGTTAAAATAAAATCTACTTTCTATTAAAAATTTTTTGTTTTAAATGTTTTTGTTGCGTGATCTTAAAACTTAAGTGTCAAAAACACAGGTTTTTGTCATAGTGGGGGTTTAGTTCATTATTTATTTCACATGGGCCTATTCAATTAACGGCTGATTATCCATTAAGTTAATGGACAAGTATTATAATATTAATTACTTATATGTATCATTAATTTTAATATTATTTCTTTATTTTTCTGGATTTGTTAATTAATTTTTTCTTATTTTCATTATTTTTCTTGGCTTGTCAGGTAATTTTTTGTAAAACACACGTATTACTTAATTTTATTTAAATCGTACAATAAAAAAATTAAGATGCAAAATTTTTTGATATATAAAAAAAATTATAAATTAAAGAGTGGTTTTTATTAACTTTAAGTTCAAGGTTATTTGATATCTAAACTTCATAAGAATTTTTATCAGAACTATATCTGATTTGTGCATCAGTTCCTATTCGACTTGGAATTTCTTATAAAATTCGAGTCGACGTCTATGCTTCCAAAGTTATATCTAGATTAAGATTTAAAGGAGTTGAATTTTACTTTTGTTTGGCAAATCATTATTTGTAACTGTTGCAGTTGTTATCTGTACGCATTGTGTCTTTGAATGCAAAAAAATTATATAATGATACAGAAAACGGGTCAAAATTATAATTAAATTTATTTTTTTATTTTTTCCTTCTCAACAATCTTCCGGCAACTTGTTTAAATAGTATATTTGATATCCACTATCATTATTTGTTGAATAACTCATATAAGGTCATCTCAATATTGAATTTACGTAAATTTATAAATAGTCAATTCAAGGTTTATATTTTTAATTGTTCAAATTTAATCATAGAAAAACTAATTATAAATATAAGTATTATCTCTGTAAATATTATAAATATTATACGAGCATTAGTTTTAATAAATAAAATTAAAATATAAAAATGACGAAAATTCAACATAATTTAAACTTTTCAAATTTAATGGCAAAATTTTCTCATATTCATTTACTTTAATATCTTTTTCTTAGATAGTATTAATAATACTCAATTTAATATGATAAATTAGAAATTCAAATAATAATACCAACGAGTTGCTTGAGAAGAAGTGGGCCAGTATGTAAGCAATTGTTTAATGACGGCTCACAGCTCTGGCTAGGAGCTTATAAAGTCTAGCAATAAATCTCTTCTTTTTACAACTATTTATTTTATTACTGTTACATATTTGTAAAAAGATATAGCAAATCTAATTTTGTCTCTTGCGAATAAATAATTATACTAAATTATTCATTAATTAAAATTAGTATACTTGTGTCTTATATTCTATGAATTTAAACACTATTTATAAATATATGTAACTAATATGTAGTTTAATTTGTATAAACTATTTATTAAAAATTATTAAACAAATATTTGTATATGAAAATTTTAACCAAATGATGTAATGAATTTTATTTTTTAATATTTATTTACACATATTTTGGCTATTTTATAGAAGTTGTTTTTGATTTTAATCGCAATAATTTCATTTTGTTAATTTAAGTTTTTCAGTAACTTTCGATGATATTTTAAATATTCATGAAGAATTTTATCATTAATACACACAAATACAGTAGCTTTAAAATACTCTACTTTGTGTTATTGATGAGATAAATTTTGGACATTGCCACATCAATGACTTTAGATAAAAGAAATTATTTTAAAAAATCCTATGTAAAATTTCAATATTTTTTAAATAAATGTTTTTAGTAAAAGTTACTATAGCAATTAAATAATTATTTCTTATAAATATTTCAATCTAAAAATATTAATTTATTTGAGCTATTTAGTTAAATAGCCGTAATTTATTTAATTAGAGCATAAAAATTTAATTAAATTTCTTATGTAAATTATAATTCATCGTTTTCATAATTGATATAGTACATCACTATTTAATTACTTATATTATGTATTATTATAGTATACTTTTTATATTAATGAGTATTTTATTTTTATAACTTTTTCTACCTCTTTCGTAATTTTGTTTCATCTCCGTCTAAGCTGTACAAGGCCACAGCAGGCTCTTTATTAATGGTCATTGGTGTTTTTACATGTATGTTAATTTGTTCTGTAAAATATAATTCTGAATTTGAAAAATTATTAGGGGGTCGATATCTCTCGAGTAGCTTCATAAATGTCTTAATGTCCATATTTTCTATAAAAAAATATATAAAAACGCACAAAAAATATATATAAAATGACAAATGATTTTTATTTGGTTAAATATGGAAATTTATAATTCACTATGAAAAAATTTGATTCAATATGAAAAATTTGCTATGCATTAAAAATGTATAGTTGCTGATCTGATCTAAAATATTGTCAAATGCAACTAGGGTTTTCATGCCGTTTACATTATTGATTTTCCAAATTATTTAATTTTATACATTATTAATCTTTATATATTAATTATTCTAAATTATTTTTTAATTAGAAATTTTATTTTGAATCGGAATTATTTATTTTCTCTCCCGTATGAAGCCTAATGGACTTTTAATTCAATTAGTGCATTATCCTATTTCTTCCATTTTATATTTGCCTGATAATTGAATATAAAATCATTAGAACTTTTAATTAAATAATATCTTTTATGATAAGAACTTTTAATTAAAAATTGGATTTATATTTTAATAATTACATTAATCTTACTTAATAATTAAATTTTTATAAAAATTAATGTATAAAATATAATTTAATATAATTAGGATGTATATTGCTTCGTTCATATTGTGCTACTGATTTATATGTTATTTGATTTATATGGTTATTTCGAAAGCATGCCTATTATCGAAAGCATGCCTTCAAAAGGAATTTTAATTATCTTTAAAGAAACTATAATTAATTTCATATATATCGATTACCTTATATAAAATAAGTATAATTATCGAAATTAGTTTTAATAATTATAACATTAGTTTAATAGCATTAATTGATGTTAATTTCTTATTTGTATTTGCAATAATAAAATTAATTAAACTTTTTTTTAATTTTCATACATAATTATGATTATTTGCGTATTAATTTCATCAAAAGAATTGAAGTATCTTCAACTTTTATTTGTTTTGTTGTAAGTTTGTTTTTTTCTGCTTGCAAAATAGCATTATTAAGATTTAAATTCCAATAGACAAAAATATACAAAGAAGCATTAATCATTCTTGAAAAATCCATTTTATAATTAACGAAAAATCATTGTGAAATTACATTTTCGTATTATTACAAAAAAGAATATAGCTTTTCTCCCGTCTTATTTTCATTCATATAACTAGACACTAATAGAATTTCTACGTTTCATAAAATGATCCACTTTCCTTTTTAATTATTTACATTATACTTTAATATTTTTTCAATTTCGAAATTATCCATCTTTAATATAAAAAATTTGATTTGTAAAAATAGAAATATGTGTGTATTTAAGCTCTGAAGAGGAGTTGAAGTTCGGGGCTGGGGTCAGGTGAGTACCGCAGTTGAGTGACGAAGTTAGAAAATTCCAAAGTACTAGCTTGAAGAAATTAAAATGTATTATCCTAATGTAAAAACACGATTACAAAAACACTACCAATAGTATATAGACCATATTTAAATTTTCATAGTCTAAACACTGCGAAATCAAAAATTTTTATTTGAATACAAAAAAACATTTAATTAGTAAAGTTGAGTTAATTTTATTTATTAGAGAAAGTGCAATCTTTAAATAATTGTGAGAGTTTGTTTATTCAATAAAAATTTTGTTATGAAAATCAGTATAAGTAAGGTAAGGCTTATAGTATATAAGTAAGGTAAGGCCTATAGTAACGTAAGGCCGACGATTTATTATCCAAACTAACAAAAATAAAGTAAAAAATAAACATTTTGTCGGTGGTGTTTTGTCTAGAATTATTTAAGACTATAACATAAAGTTATATCCTTTTTATATGCAACTTTTTATACATTTTTTTGTTTTATTTGAAAGTAAATCTGTTACCTGACATTTATCTAATGCACATTAAAATATGTATTTTAAAATATGTCAGAAAATAAACCTAATTTCACACTAATTCAGATAATTAAAGGGAATTTGATAAAATAATAGAGATATAAAATATGATTCAATATTCAACGAATTCATTAGAACTTATTTTGGTTAAATAATTTGGTTAATATTTTGGTTAAGAACTTATTTTGGTAAATCAAAAATCATTTGGTTGAACGATTTAAAAGCAATCCTACAATTTACACATTAGAACTGGCCAATGGGGTCTGATCTAATATAACAACGAGGTGGCTTCGTTCAAGAGGTTTAAATTGGAGAAGGGCCCATGAAGTCCCTCACGTCCGAACAAATATGTAATAGAATAATTTGTTTATTCCGAATTGGCTAGTTTCGGATAAATTAACGTTATTTTTCTTAACTTAATCTTAATTCCAAACAATTTTTTAACACAATAGAAAGTTTTATTTCTTTTAATATAAACGGAAAATTTATTAACGATTAGCAGGGAAAAATGTGAACTAAAGAATAAAGGACTAACTCAACAATAACGATAACTGAACCGCTTTTAATTAAAAGGAAAGCGATATTTATAGCGAAGTGATTAGTAATTGTTTGTGTAAATTATAAGGAAGGAAAATAGACTTTTTCCCAGATGAATAGACTGGGAACGATTAAGAAGATAAAATTATATAAATTTTACAAAGTTTGATAAATTAGATTTCGCATTTCCTTTCGAAATGCGACACTCCGGGCCGACTAGATGAAGTGGAATAAAGTTAAATACATTAATGAAATTATACGGAAGAGTGTTGAGAAATAGCGGAACTCGATGAGTAAACGGAAACAGAAGGTGAAGCGGTGGATAAAAATAAATGGGCGAATAATTTAGCGGATTATAATCAAATTTAATATCCTTCAATGGTATTGGCTTTATCACATTTCCTTTTTCTTTATTCATCGGAAATTTTTTCAATTTGTTTGGGTTCTTCGTGATCCATATTCTGTGGCTATTTCTTGAGGAGCGTGGTTGAATTGTTTCAGGTTGTTCTATCGGAGGACCAGATTCTTTCGGGGGTGCGGCAGGAAGCGGGATATTTTTCACGGCTATTTCGGCAAATGCTTGTTGCTGTTGGTCAATTTTTATTGCAGGGGGAGGGGGGCCTGAAGAGTTGACTGATGACACATCACCTGGGGGGCCTGAAGATTCATTTTGTATTGTCCGAGTTGGCGTATCATCTGTGGGAATTGAACTTTCTTGTTTTGACCTTTTTATTTTCTTGCTTTGTGATGGCACATCTCTGAATTTAATTTTATTATTTCTTAATTTTATATCTACGGGAATTTGATTTATCGGATTTAAACTGGGATCATGAGAGGGTAATTGGTTTTGACTTTTATCTGTTTGTTTACAAACTTGAATTGAACTGTAGATTAATTGTGGCTTATCTGGTTGTGAGGGCTTTCTTTCTTGAAATTCGTTTAAGGGAATTATTTCGGGCTTAATTTCATTTAAGGGAAGTAATTTGATTTTGGTTTCTAGTAAATTATTGTGAAAATCTGAGGTGGAAACATCATCTGGGAACTTTATCGAGGATAACGGGACTGGAGTTATAGTGGGAGGTGTATCTAACATCATCTGTGAACAGAAATTACTTATATGCTGCTGGGGAATTTCTTGTTGTTGAGATCTATTACTTTTATTAAAATATTCATTTATATGGGGCTCATTAATTTGGAGATAAAATAAATTTGGGCAAAGTGCTATGGGGTGTGAGCTATGACAATGAGTACAAATAAGTGGGTTTTGACAAAATCTCGCAATATGGTCGGGTCTATAACATTTAAAACAAAGCCTTCTTTCATATAGACGGGATTTGCGAGTATGGATTGTATTATAGTTCGGGCAATCGTGGGACACGTGATCTGGTAAATTACAGAAAATACAGGGGAATTTTGTCGTCCCTGGTTTATTATTTGGTTGGGATATGGAGAATGTTAGGGAGGTCTGAGGTGTGTTCGGAGGGCTAATCGGTCTGATCTGTGTGACTGGTTTTGGCGTATGAAATGGACTTATCTGTTCGGTGAGCTCCATCTTTTGGTCGTTGTGTGCTTTAATTCCTTCTTTTCTTTTCAAGATTAATTTGAGGGTGTTGCGTAGACGGTCGGTGTTCCATTCTCCTCCATTTTTTTCTTTAACTTCAAATACTTCCTCCAAAATTTGCGGGGGTAGTTTAGATTCCAATTCCATTTGTACGGGGAGAATGTTGACGTCGAATTGTTGTTCCAGCATTTGTAAATAAATTGCTTCAAATTGGTCGACAAAGCAGCGCAATTCAGCGCATAAATTCTCAGGACCGTTCTTTGAGTGAACGACGGGTAATTTACGGATAGAATGGTGGAGGGTACGGTTAATTTCGTCTATATTTCCAAAGGTTTCGTGTATTAACGGATTGCTTCGTGGTAAGAAGCTTCTGAAAGGGGGAGTGACTTTACTAATAAAAGAGGTGGGCCTTCAAGGCATTCTTTCAAATAATTAAATTTGATTGAGTCCGATATATTAGTAAGTTCGTGGACTCCTACACGAAAGGCATTCCAAAATGAGGTAAATTCCACACATTTACCACTAAATTTGGGAAGGGACAGTTTTGGAAGGTGGAATAAAGTATCTGTTGCTTGGGAGGGGTCAGGCAAAACTGCGGATAATGTCCGTCTTTCAGAACGGAGTTTTCGGTTATATTTCATTAAATTACGTAATGTAGTCGGAAACGGCACTGTTGCAACAAATTCATCGTATATCGGATTGTCCGCCTGTCTTTCAGCTCCAGTCATCGACGTTCGAGTGGCCATCCATCTGTCGTTTTCATTAGTAATGTTGTCAAATAATTCTGTTGCATATTGGGATTCAGAATCGAGAGAATTAATAAGGGAACGAATTTGAGAGTGAAATTGGGAAATACTTCCAGTCTGAGCTGGTAAAACGAAGGATTTGGGGTTTTCGAATAACTCTTCTGCTTCTTGAACAAGAAGCCTTAATTGGTTTCGGAAAGGGGCTGACATTTTTTCTTCTTCACCGGCTGAGCTATTCCGAATTGGCTAGTTTCGGATAAATTAACGTTATTTTTCTTAACTTAATCTTAATTCCAAACAATTTTTTAACACAATAGAAAGTTTTATTTCTTTTAATATAAACGGAAAATTTATTAACGATTAGCAGGGAAAAATGTGAACTAAAGAATAAAGGACTAACTCAACAATAACGATAACTGAACCGATTTTAATTAAAAGGAAAGCGATATTTATGTCGCATTTCGAAAGGAAATGCGAAATCTAATTTATCAAACTTTGTAAAATTTATATAATTTTATCTTCTTAATCGTTCCCAGTCTATTCATCTGGGAAAAAGTCTATTTTCCTTCCTTATAATTTACACAAACAATTACTAATCACTTCGCTATAAATATCGCTTTCCTTTTAATTAAAAGCGGTTCAGTTATCGTTATTGTTGAGTTAGTCCTTTATTCTTTAGTTCACATTTTTCCCTGCTAATCGTTAATAAATTTTCCGTTTATATTAAAAGAAATAAAACTTTCTATTGTGTTAAAAAATTGTTTGGAATTAAGATTAAGTTAAGAAAAATAACGTTAATTTATCCGAAACTAGCCAATTCGGAATAGCTCAGCCGGTGAAGAAAAAGCCCAGAAATGTCGGCCCCCTTTCGTAACCAAATCCGACTTCTAGTTCAGGAAGCGGAGGAATTATTGGAAAATCCCAAGTCCTTTGTTCTCCCAGTGCAAATTGGAAGTATCTCTCAATATCACGCCCAAATACGTTCCCTTGTTACTTCCCTTGACTCAGAATCTCAATTTGCGACTGAATTATTTGACAACATTACTAATGAAAATGACAGATGGATGGCCACTAGAACGTCTATGACTGGAGCTGAACGACTAGCGGACAATCCGATATATGATGAATTTGTTGCAACAGTGCCGTATCCGACTACTTTACGTAATTTAATGAAATATCACCGAAAACTCCGTTCTGAAAGACGGATATTATCCGCGGTATTACCCGATCCATCCCAAACCACAGAAACTTTATTCCACCTCCCCAAATTATCTCTTCCCAAATTTAGCGGTAAATGCGTAGAATTCACCTCATTTTGGAATGCTTTCCGTGTAGGAGTCCACGACCTCACGAATATTTCGGACTCTATGAAATTTAATTATTTAAAAGAATGTCTCGAAGGTCCCCCTCTTTTACTCATAAAATCGCTTCCCCTGACCGAAGCTTCTTACCACGAAGCGATTCGTTTAATTAAAGAAAATTTTGGAAATGAAAATGAAATTAACCGTACCCTCCACCATTCTATTCGTAAATTACCCGTCGTTCATTCAAAGAACGGTCCCGAAATTTTATGCGCTGAATTGCGCTCTTTTGTCGACCAATTCGAAATGATTTATCTACAAATGCTGGAACAACAATTTGACATCAACACACTCCCTGTACAAATGGAATTGGAGTCTAAACTACCACCGCAGATTCTGGAAGAAGTGTTTGAAGCTAAAGAAAAAAATCGAGAAGAATGGAACACCGACAAACTACGCACCACACTCAAAGCAATCCTGAAAAGAAAAGAAGGAATCAAGGCACTCAACGACCAGAAGATGGAGCTCCACGAACAGATAAGTCCCTCTTATACTCCAAAAGCATTCAAAAGTAATAGATTGATTAACCCCCCTGACACGCCACAGTCCTCACTAACGTTCTCAACGTCCCAACCAAATAATAAATCAGGGATGATAAAATTCCCCTGTATTTTCTGTAATCAGCCCGATCATGAGTCCCACCAATGCCCGAACTATAATACGATCCATACTCGCAAATCCCGGTTATATGAGAAAAGGCTTTGTTTTAAATGTTATAATCCCAACCATATTGCGAGATTTTGTCAAAGACCACTTTCCTGTACACACTGTTATAGCCCACACCCCACAGCCCTTTGCCCGAACTTATTTAATCTCCAAATTAATGAGCCCCATATAAATGAATATTTTAATGAAGAAAATAATAGATTACAACAACAAGAAATCCCCCCGCAACATACAACCAATTTTTGCTCACAGATAATTGTAGACACACCTCCCCCTATAATCCCAGTCCCGTTATCCTCGATAAAGTTCCCAGATGATTTTTCCACTCCAGATTTTTACAATAACTTACCAGAACCCAAAATAGAATTATTTCCTTTAAATGAGATTAACCCTGAAATAAAACCCTTTCCAATACAAGACGAACCACAATTAATCTATAACTCAAATGAAGTTTATAAACAGACAGATGATAAACAAAACCACGTACCCTCTCCCGATCCCAGTACAAATTTATATTACTCACCGATTCCTGTAGATATAAAATCAAGAAATAATAAAATCAAATTCAGAGATGTGCCAACTAAAACTAAAAGGTCAAAACCAGAAATTGCAGCTCCCGCAGACGATGTACCAACACAAACTGAATCTTCAGGCCCCCCAGGTGATGTGCCATCAGACAAAACTTCATTTCCGTCTCCCACTGCAGCAAAAATTAAATCTAGGCCACCTGCTTCAATGCCTGTTGCTAACAACAAAGAACAATCACAAAAACCCCCTACAAACGACGCCTCCCCGCTTGATATCCCAAAAGAAAATTCTGACGGACCGCCAAAAGAACAAACAGAAACAATCCCTATGCGTAACCACAGAACTCCCCACAAGACGTTCATAAAGAAATGTGTCAATTCCAACAAAATGACAAGAAGTCCTACTATTAAAGAAAACATAAAAGTGATAAAGCCAGTGCCATTAAAAGATATAAGATTTAATTATGATCCGTTCTGTCATCTATTCATTACTCATAATTCTACACATTTATCTTCAAATGCCAGTTATTGTTCTGCACCGAACGTTATTTCAATTATTCCTGTCTTTAACCAAATTCCAACTTTTCTTGTTCTTTCTCAGTACCATTTCAATCGACATTTTAATTGTTGTGGCCCGGAGTGTCGCATTTTGAATGCGAAATACAATTTCCCAAGCTTTTGTAAACTATTTTAATCTTATTTATCTGCTTAATCGTTCCCAGTCTATTCATCTGGGAAAAAGCCTATTTTTTTCTCTATAAGTTACACAAACAATTACTAATCACTTCGCTATAAATATCGCTTTCCTTTTAATTAAAATCGGTTCAGTTATCGTTATTGTTGAGTTAGTCCTTTATTCTTTAGTTCACATTTTTCCCTGCTAATCGTTAATAAATTTTCCGTTTATATTAAAAGAAATAAAACTTTCTATTGTGTTAAAAAATTGTTTGGAATTAAGATTAAGTTAAGAAAAATAACGTTAATTTATCCGAAACTAGCCAATTCGGAATATGTTTATTCATAAAATATATTACTTTACATAGTATAATTGATTAAATTAAATATAATAAATTCAATTTATTTATATCTAATTATTGCATAAATAGTCTAATAGTTATTACAAAATTTATTATTGAATTTTATATAATATTACATAGCTAGATGACGTTTTTTTTGCAAAAGCAAAATTAAAGTTATTTGTGAAATAATATTTATAGTAAAATTATATGAACAAAAATTTATTATTTAAAATTTACGAAATTCGGAAAATACTCAATTTTTATTTTACAATTAATATGTATTATAGAACAGATGGTATAGATAACCGCTCAACAGCGTTTAAATAATCAGCCGCAATTGGAGGTTAATCATCTGGTTCAAGAATTTTATTCTCTGATAATTAAAAATTCTACTTTCAACAGAACATCTAACTAAAATTTGTTTGAATGGTAGCCGTTCATTAAAAAGATAGAGGCTGAAACAATCAAAAAATAATTAAATAATCTTTTAAGAAAGTAATTTTTTAGTTGAAAAAGTTGAATGGAAATGTTTAATAGTAATATATGTATTATAACCGAATTCATAAATAATTTAATAAATAGGTTAATGTAAGCAAATCTTTTTTTAATAATAATAGTATAAATAGTATAATACCTCAAATTTGAAAAAACTATGTTTAGAAGAAAAAAGAATATAGAAAATTATGATGTTGCTGCATCCACACTAAATAAAATAAACATATAGATAATTAATGTTAAATAAAATTAATATAATTTTAATTTAAATATCTAATAATTCTTTAAATTCAATACGTTTATAAAATAGATAATAAGAATAGCTAAAGAATAACTAAAATAGTTTATCTTTCAATATCTGTCTATAAAATTACGAACTCAAATGAAAGTAAACAATTTTACAATTTATTTATATTTAAATTAAAAACAAAATACTCAAATTTTTAATTTCTTAAAATAATATCTTATTAACATTATTCAAAAAAAATCAGTTTATTTTATATAAAATGTAAGATATATTTGGTTGTTAAAAACCGCTAATTATATTTATAATTAATTTAAATATAATTTAGCAAATATTTATATTATTTTTTATTATAAATTCACAATAATATTGAGAATATATTACGAAAGCGCATCAGCAATTCTGATAAATAATAGAAACTATTAAAATAAATGTTACTTTATTTGTGATTAAAGTAGAAATATAAAAATTTGGTTATTAGGTCGAATAAAATGAAATGAACAAAAAGTGAAATATTTGCTTTGCTAGAATGGTTCATTCAAAAAATATTATTAATTTAAGCCCAAAAAAGTATTGAACTTGGTATAGAATTAGAGAATAAAGCAAAAATTAAATGACATAAATTTTTAGGTGAGATATTAAGACAGCTATTTTATGTACTTTTAAACTAATAATTAACATCTTGCAAAATAAACTGTAAAAGCAACTTATCTCATTTGCGAATAAAATTATGAATATTTGGAATTACTTATTTCAGAATCACAAATTAAAGTCTTAAAATTAGCCTAAAAACTAAATTATCTAAAATTCTGAAAACTCATCGCATAATGGTATAGAAAGGAATATGAGGATGTTCAAGATGGTTAAGTTTTGGAGGAAATCCATCATGTAATGAAAAGGTAGGGTTTGAGGGTAAGTTTCGTACTATTGTTGGAGATCTGGAGGATCTAAATAATGAAGAAATAGAAAATATAAATAATTAAAAAATATAAAGTATAAATATAAAATAAAAATATAAATATATTACACATTTTTCGTACTCACTTGGAACTTCCACAATTCGTAGATAATTTTTTATATGAATAAAATATTTGCACTTTAGAATAATTTGTGTAAATCAGCAGCAGCTCTTTATTCCTGAAAATATTGAAACAAAGAAATTAAATAACTATAATAGTCCAGAAAGGTATAAAATTGATAAGAATATGCAATTGTTTTAAAAAATTCAACAAAACATCTAGAGTTCACTAATAAAAATTTGATTTTGGTTCGAAAAATTAATCGAATTATAAAATTATCCCAACCGTTCCTTTTTGCAAATACAATGATGATTAATTTATCAGACAAAAATTGGGAAGAATATTGGGGATTAGAAGAAAAATTTAGAATATAAGAGAAGAACTATTTGCAGATTGCTTCTCTCGCTCATCTATAGCAATTGGGTAATTGATGCATTTGACAAAAAATTATGTAAAAAATTTGCTGAAGTAAAATTTTTTTACATCAAATAGTAAAATACAAAAAAACACTAATACAAAAACAACACTAAATTTTGCAACTCAAAAATTTACAAAAATTAATTATTCCTGCACGACAGAAAACATATTTAGTGTTTATGTAATTGCAAAATATAAATCTAAGATTGATAACAATAAAGAATTCATTAAACACCGGAAAAGAAGATTATGTAAAAATTAATTTTTTGAAACTTATTGAGTAAGTTAATTAAGCATTATCGCATTAATGGACCCATATTATTTTAATGTAAAATAAAAACTACAAATAATTAATGATATTTAACAGATTAAATATAATATTTTTAAAAATTTTATTTTTAAAAATTATTTAGATAATTTACATCATAATATTAAAATGTGTCTTTGCATCAAAGAAGGTCACAAATTTAAAAGCTAAATTGGAAAAAAGTGGACTTTATATGTAGTATAAAATGCAAAATTTAAAGAGTTAAAAATTGATTGCTGTGCACCATATAATTGTGGAGCATTAGACGTATTCATCGCTATTGGAGGAAGTAGTAATGTTTAATTAAATTATACAACCTAGATTATATAAAATAATTTTTATTTATACATAAAAGTTTCTGAATTCAGGATGCGGTATTAAATATGTAAAATAAAATATTAGACAATAAAAATATGAAGAATATTTTAAAATAAAATATTTATAAAAGAAATAATAAATTTCGAAAATAATTTAACAATAAATTTAGTTATATTTAGAAAATTGTTGTTCGCTAGAATTTTCGTTGTGAAATGTGGTTAGTTTTATATTAGAGATATTGTGATTGATAAAGCAGAAGCTAGTGATTGCATAATTTTATATTAAACTAATTTCATAGTCCAAGAATTATTTTCATTGTATATAATTCTATATAAAAACATTTTTTTAAATAGATAATAAATATGAAGGTAATAAATTCAACGTCATTTTATGATTATAATGATAAAGTTATAAACTTTATAAAAATGTTTAAAATTTATATGTATTTGTGTCATTTATAAACTTTTTCTAATTATCATTTTTTAATCTTAAGAGCGATAATTCAATTGTTGAGGATTCAGAAAATGGCTACCAATTCCGACCATGCTGTCTATGTGAATAATTGATAAAGAAAAGACTTTTTTCTTCTGAAAAAATACTTCTGAATTTAAAAAAATTTTAAATTGAGTTAATTGTAAAACATTTATCAATTAAAATATGAATGAAAATATATAGAATATAATTTAGTGTATATTATTGTAAATTTAATGAATATATATTATAATTTAATTAAGCATATACTTATAGTTTTATTTATAAAATTTTATAGTTTTCTAGAAAATAAACATTTTATATTTTTTGTGTTTTTGCTTGAAAATAATACGATTAAGATATATTTTTTAATTTGGTTGTATTATTAACAAAATATTGTATTATTAACAAATATTGTTCACACTTATTTTGTTTATTTTAAAACCTAAGAACTATTACAAAATACGTTAATATTACATTTACTAAATTGTCTTTGAAGGATAATTATATTTTTGAGTATTTTACTATTATTTACATTTAACATTCATTTATTTATATTTAATTTTTGGGATCCGCAATAGTTCCTATGTAAAGACCTCGATTATTGTATTTGATAAAATTTTAAATGTAAAAAATTATATAAAATAGAAATAAATAAAATTTATTTATAAAATACATTATTAAGTTTTGTTATTCATCCTATTTAAATATAGCAATTCTTTCCCGTACATTTTATCGTCCCATTTGTATCACCTATAGAAGTTCTTGATGTAGCATAGCTCTTCCAAAGTTGCTTTAAATTTGCAATATTTTCCATAATTAATTAATTTTTTTAAATATTTGTAACATATAAAATTTCACAAATGTGGATTGAAAAATAACCTATTTTAATCGTATTGAAGTCAATGGCCTAATTAATTGCTCAAACCTGCATATATTTTTAATTATTAAATATATCATAGTTCCTTTATATTATACTTTTGTTTTATGACAACAATTTTCAACAAAAACTAAATTATCTGTTGTTAATAATTGTTTGTTTTTGATAATTATGGCACTTGCATCGATATTCTCAATACTCATACTTCTAAATTTTAAGACTATCACATGATTTGCAAGTTCCTCTAGTAAAGAAAACGAATCCAATTTCATAGGAGTCGCATTTTGAAGCTGATATTTAAGATGATATTAATTTTATTCATTAACATACATAATTTTTATTTCATCATAATTTTTATTTTTATTTATAATGTTTTTAATATTTTATAAATTTTTCATTAGTTTTTTATAAAATCATTGAAATGTTTAATTGTGTGTCTAAATTTACACCCTATCTAAAAATTATTTAAAATTAAAGAAAGATATATATCATAATATTTACTAATTTAAAATACGAAAAAAATATTTCAAAAATTATTTTAATTTTTCATTATATTATTTTCTTCTTCTTCTTCGTCTTACAGAGATGATTTGAGCCAAAAAATTATATTTAAATTTTTACCATAACGTTCAGATAGGCAGACTGATATTACTAATTATAAATAACTTTTTAGAAAATAATAATTATTAACTTGAAAAAACGATTTTTGTATAAATAATAAATGCTTTCATTTAAAGTTAAATCGAGAAATAAAAAAATGATTTAAACGGCTGTAGAGAAATTATTGGAGTTTTATTATTCAAAATTATCTGATAAAATATAATATTTTTTATTATATAAGTATATTATTTATTACTCTTTTACAAGAAAAAATTACATTAAATATTACACAAATACTAAATATTAAATTAGGAAATAATAATTGCAAAATAATATATTTATTCTAAATTGTTAATATAAAACTTAAAATGATGATTAGAATTTTCAGATAGAATATATTAAACATTGAATGAAAATGAAATAATATTTTAATTAAAAATATTAATGATTGTTGCTTGTTTAAAAAAGTGTTTAGAATTAGATACAAAATTAAAACAATTAAATAATGTACTTTGTAAATTAATAACATACAAAAAATTTAACTAATTTCGATCTCATTAAATGCAAAGAAATTTCCTATCCTAAATAATTTCCCCATTTATATTTGTTAAAAAATAATTTGAAAAAATTTTAAACGTGGATCATCACAGTGTCTCCATTAACACAAATCATTAAATTACAAAATAATAACATTTTCATAATTTAAACAAACCAGTTTTCCAGATCAATTAGTTATTCTAAACTCAAGATTTGAATTATTATTCTTATAAATCGAACTCCGCAAAACTATTTCAGTTATACTGAAGAAAATTATATTTTAAAAAATAAGCAACTTCTATGCCAATTATTTTAGATGGCTTTTAAATCCATAGAGCTAATTTTAATAATTTACTTCTCAAACTGCCTTAAACTAATTTTCCATTTTAAATTGTATTAAATGCTATGATTGTTATAAAACGACGATTAATGATGGTTCATATAATACACAATTGAAGCACGCCTATTAGAAATTAAAAACTAATTTATAAAAATAATTTATTAAAAAATAAATTAACAAAAATATAATTTAAAAATCAAAATTGAATACAAATTATATTATTACAATAATTAGAAATAAACCCTAATTTTGCATTTTTAGGAATGAGACTAATCAAGAAAACCGCAATTTTTATTAGGTGAAGGATAACTCGTTACATAGGGAGTGGATTGCTTTTTAATGTAATGAATGATGAACTTATTATGAGCCAAATTTGTGGGAAAATCATTCACGAAAAAACTCACCAATAAATGCAAGATAATATAACTTTATTATATTAATTTTTATATTTCAATTGTTAAAATATAGAAGACTTGAAACGCTGCTATCCTTGGAATTTTGGGATATGCCAAGTGATACAAATCGAGTATTGAGGTAGAATTTCTATTAACATGTATAAGATCTATTTAATTCTCCCTTAGTTGGATGATTTGTTTCTATTAATTCTTAGATAATATTCAAAATGCAAAATGTATTCTACGATTATGTACGCATGTATTATTTAGAAAAGGCAAATAAAAAGTGGAAGAAACTGTACAGAACCAATTTAAAAAATTGAAAAAATAAAAAATTAAAAGTTCATTAGGAAACAGTTGCACGTTAAGATAACTAAATAGAGTAAAATTAAATCTATAAATTCCGTTTTAAAAAAATATAAATTCTTTTTACAAAAATAATTTTTTTAATTTTACAAAAATTTATTAAAAATATTTATCCTCTCTTTACACAATTAAAAAAATATATTTTCTTCTACAACAAAGTTATACTAATGAATAAAATTATTAACCATATATCTGCAGGTTCTGTTGCAAAACATCTAGATAAAAAGTAAATCCATTGAAAAAAAATAATTTATATAAACAGTGAAAAACTTTTATAATAATCAAAATGTAATAAAATGATAAAAAACTATACAATTTGATTCATGTATAAAGAAATTAATTCGAAGCAATGACAAATGAATTAAACAAATTTATAGAATTTTCAAAATAATGAAAATCAATCAATTATCTAAAATTAATTTAATTGATAGAATATTATTGTTCGAATTTTTCACATATATTTGTATGGTGTTTTATTGATTCGACAACACAATAAGTTAGAGGATCAAAAGTGCTCACAAAGTATGTGATCAACGCTCAAAGCTAAATTTCTATTTTCTACTTTTAGGTTTTATTCCTTTTTTATGAGTTTTAGGCATTTCATTAATTAAACTTATTTTTCTCAAATTAAATTTTTAAATTTATTCCAGTGTAAAAATTAGATAATTTCAGGATGTTTTTATATTGTTAGCGGTCTTAGGTTTTGCTATACTTAAAAATGTGTTATTTGCTTAATGTTTTTAATCCTATAGTAAAATATAATAGTTGAATCCATGATTTTATTAAAAAACTAAACAACATATTAAAAATAAGAAAAAATATAAACAGCCTAAATTTTATTTAAGAATAAATAGTAAATATAATAGTTTAAATTTAAATATAAAAATACAAACAAATTGCATACACGAACACAAAAAATATATGTTCTTATAATTTTTTATAAATAAAATAAAATGGAGTAAATTTACTTTCTGCCAAAATATAAATTAATTTATATACCTTAGAAAATAGATAAACATCAAATGATATAGTAGTTAAGATAATATATTACCTGATTAGCTTAGAGAATAGCACGATAAATTTAAAAAACCTTAATTATTATATATAAAAACTACTGACATATAGAAAGATTATATTCTCATTTATAATTTTAAGAATGAACTTGCCGACGAAACCCTAAGTCAGATAAATAAATTAGAAATTAATGCTAACCATAATTTTGTTTATTGTATAAATAATTACAATCCATTAAGAAAAAATATACGAATTTGAAAGATCATCCCAATCAATAAAATATTTGAAATGAATTTTTAAATAATTGTTCTATATAAAATAAAAAATTGTTTTATACTAAATAAAAATCCAAAATTAAGTTCATTTCATATCTTCGTTACGTATTTAAAACATTTAAATTTAAACTTTTAGTGATTTTTTCCTCGTTAACGAGTTCTTTACTTTTTCAAAAAAAACGTAATAAAATGTTTTTTATTAAAATAATTTATTAAAGTTTTTGTGTCAGAAGTTCCTTTTTGGCAAAGTTCAGTTAATTCGCGGCATTTAAATTCCTTTTTCAATTTTATTAGGCTAAAGAGAACGTAGCTAAAAAACTACTGTGGGTATTATGGTTTCAACATTTGGATAGCTGTTTGATAATTTTTTAAAAATAATTTTTTGATAATTTTTTTGTAATTTCAATTAAAAAATTTTTTTTCAAATTATTTTTTATAAAATTGATAGATTTTAATATAGATTTTAACATAGATTTTAATTGATCTTAAATATTTTAAAATTAAGTGATATTCAAATGCAAATTTAGACAGATTAATAATTAGAATTAGAATGTTTTAAAAAAATATCTATTATATCCTGTAAAATATAATTTTATTCATGCCGTTTATTCCATGCAACAATTACCTCCACTAAAATAAAATAAATTTTCCAAATTCCAAACAATTTTAAAATAAAACCAAACTGGTTGATTTAATAAAATTATAATAAATTATAAATTGAACCATATCTCTTGTATCCCATTAAAATTCTTAAACGTGTCAGTATGATACTCAAACTACTAGTTAATTTTGTACATATATTAGTACTTGAGACAATTGTTCTTGTAAAGCTCAGATAATTATTATCATGATACAAATTAAGCAATGATTTTTTAAAGCTGATCTAACGAGGTCGGTCAGTATATATCGGCTATATTATGTAAAGATGCAAATTGTAGTCAATGTCAATAAATATTTTGGAAGATAATAATGCCATAACTTGCTAAAAAATTCTGTCATTACAACATTTCGTCGGCCTCTTCGCATTCAAGTTTATCATGAAAACTATTCTTTACATACTGTTTAATTATACTAGCAAAATATTTTTAAAATTAATTTAATTAATAGCAATATTTTTTATTTCATATTTAAAATCATTTAACATATAATATTAAAGATCGTGGGTCAGTATACCAGCCATAGTCTACTGATATTCTTCTGATATAATCATTATACTTCAGGCCAAGTATGATATAATTCAAGATAAAATTTAAATTAGATTAAAACATTTTATATAAAAAGTTATTATCGTGACTTCAAAGCATATTTAGATGATGGCATATTTTAAAATGATTGGCATATTTATTTAGATTCTAAAAATAGTCCATATAGTTACTCTACAATCATTATATATACATCTTGCCTATTTATAAATAATAAATGCTAATCAAAAGCTAATCAAAATCAAAAGCTTTTGCAACGCTAGTAGATAAATGCCTAATAATTTTGTAAAAATAAATTCTGTAACAAGTTTAGATTTTTGTATCCAAAAGGATCCTGTATCCCAAATCGATCCCAACAGGGAAATTTAAGCCATTAAATCTTCATTTAGCTTCACCTTATTATAATTGCACGTCCGCATTTTACTTTGAATTTGATAGACTAGCTTTGTTTAAAATTTGATGAAATTTTTTTATCTAATTTTTGAAATTATATATTTTGTAGTTAATATGAAATTTTTAAAATTTATACATATTTGAACTTATATCTAATATTAAAATTCAATAAATAATTTTTATAATATTATTTAATTATGTAAGTAATAAAATAAGAATATTTTAATATATTTTTAGATTTATATTTAATCCCTTTTATAGATTAGCAAATTTCAATTATATAAATAAATTACTTAATATTTTTTCGATAATTTAATATAACGATATCAAATTCAAACAAAAATTTTAAAAGAATATTTGATTATAATTTATTTAAAATTAAATTAACATTTATATGGAAATGGTCGTAATTTAATTTAGTAATATAAAAAATTGATAATTATAGTTTATATTTCCAATTATAGTTTATATAAATATTGATGCGTTTTTATTTAATACAGCTTTATAAAACATAATTTTACAAAATTACAAAATAAATAACTATACAGTTTATTGAGAAAATATCTTTTCTTCGCAACTTGCTTTCTTGCAAGTAATTTTGCATATTCGATTTCTTTAAAAATGAAATCATTAATTTCCTTCATTGATCATAAAAATAATTATGTAATCTGATTTAATTTTATAATTTATTTTTTCCGGTACGAATGACAAAAATTTTACATGTTTAATTTTCAACTCCTGACAAACACAAAACACCCTTATTGCATTCAATCTGCATTAACTGTTTATTTATATGTATTTAACTTATTTATGTTTAGACCTTTCTAGCTAATCTGCCTTTAAAGCTAAGTTCAAGCACTCTCCTTAAAAAATTTGTTTGCTCGACTATTTCTTGATTATCAACATTATTTAAATCCTTCGTTCTTATTTTCTATAGCCATCTTTGAAATCTTCCCATTAATTTTCATTTTGTCTTAGGCCTACAAAATAATAAAATTAACAATATTTTTGGGTTATTATAAAAAAATAACCTATTTATTATATAAAAATATAATTCTAGAAGAATAATCAATATTATTAAATTAAATTAAAATTTATATTTAATAAATAAATTGAGATTGAATTATTTTAAAAATAAATTATATAAGTTTCAACATTTGAAATTTAGTTTTATAAGTTCTCTTTTTATATAAATTACTCATTATATCACTCTGAAAATTACAATCATACTTTTTTAATGTTTATTCAATATTCATGAAATTTTGGAGTAAAATTTACATGTATTTAAATTCTAACGATAAAACACTAATAATTTAATTTATTGTTAGAAATATGTTTTGCATTATTGTTAGAATATAATTATGTCATATTTTTTGTTATATGTCCCTTTATAAGTAATAAAACCTCAAACTTGAGTAAACTTATTATTTTAGATTTTATAATTAAAATTTTATCTTTAATTAGAAAATTTTAGAATTATATTTCAAAATTTGTAAAAGTAATCTTATAAATTTTATATAATAGTTTTAAGATCACATTTTAAGATCACAGCTAAGCCTTTAATAAAATTTTATTATTAAATTAAACATTATTTATATTTATTTATTTAAATGGCATCATAATAAACATTTTTTAATGTTTATTCAATATTCATGAAATTTTGGAATAAAATTTATATGTATTTGAATTATAACGATAAATCACTAATAATTTAATTACTGTTAGAAATATTTTTTGCATTAATGTTAGAATATAAATTTATAAGTAAAATTTTTGTTGGGTCTTGAATATAGTCATTTTTAATTGAAAAATTAAAATAAATTATTTAACGTTTAAAAAGTAAAATAAATTTTACATATTATAAATTGTTTTGTAGATAATTAGAATAGAACTTCTAATAGACCTTGTCTAGAAAATCGAAATCACAACAATTATTTAAAGCATCAAACATCATATGATTTATACCAATTTACAAATTATATCGTTTCTATTAATATTTTGAAATTTACTGTAATCAGTTTAATTTCTGAAAAGTTTTATTATATTAGTAGACATATTCAATTGATTTAATATATTTAACTTCAAAGATTTAATTTTAAAATATTTAACAATTTTGAAATTAATTTTAATTAATAGAAATTAATATTAATCAAATTATAATGAAAATATAAAAACAAAGATTTTTGAATTAAATAGCAATATATAATCTTTGTAGTTAAGTATAATTTTTTCTTAAAAATCTATATTAATAGTAATCCACATTATTTAATATAAAAATGAAGAAAAATATTTTGATAGATTTTATTTTGCATTAAGAAATACTTTAATTATATAAAGGTCTCCTCCGTACAATCAAACTGTTTGGTTGTTTACATTTTTAATCTCTTATTAACCATTTAAACACTGAATTAATAAACGTATGTATTCCGCTTTACAACAAAAATCTCCTAAAATTTGATCTCTGTCCAATGATCTTTTCCAATCATACATATTCTATAACTTCTCTGCAATTCCATCATTCATACAATCAGCTCAGTAGATAAAACAAGTCTTGAACAAATAATAATTTAGTTAGATATTCTGATAAATTATATTTGAGAATTTATTATTATTTTTATTAATTGTCGATTTTAATTTAAATTTACGAAATTTTCTTTATTAAAATAAAAGGCATACAAATTTTTTGAGATTTGGCCTTTTTCAATTTTTTCTCGCGTTTTTGCGTATAACTTTTTCGCAGATTTATTAATTAATTGTTATTTTCATTATACTAAATAATTATACAAAACAGTTTATTAAAATAATAAATCAGAATTATTAAATTCTAAAATATTTTTTAATTTAAAATATTGAAATTTTTTAATCTATATAAAAAATATATAGAAAGATAGTTTATATAAAAAGATAGTTTAATCTATATAAAAAGATAGGATATCTATATAAAAGGATACGGTATTGAAAGTAGATGACTATATGGAAGACTCATTTTTTATCGAATTTAAAATGTCAAATCAGTCCGCTGATCAACAAAGGTTTTATATACTGAAAGAACAATGATTCAGCGGCTTGTACATGAAGTTATAAATCTGCAAAAATAAAATAGAAGCTTTTTCAACTTTAATATATTCATAAAATATGAACTTATTAGTTTCCATAATTATTAAAAGATAATAGATATTTAAGTATATGATAAGTAGTATTCTCCTCTTAAATCATGCTTGGCTAAAATCTTTTATGAATAAACCTATATTATAGCTTTTAATTCTGGTTTAAGTCTATAAATTTAGATAATTAAATAAAAACCCAAGTTTTTTTATTTAATTATCTAAATTTTATTTGTAAATTTGGTATTATAATTAGAGAATTATATTAAAAAACGGTTTATATTACTATATTTGGAAAATTTGAATACATTATTTTTAAATAATAATGAAAACCAAGTTTTTTTACTATAATTTTTAAGATTTATTTTGATCATGCATTATATTTATAAAATTTACAAAATTCTATTAACTAATATAAATAAACATCATTCGATAAATGTCTTGTAATGTAATCTTTTAAATTTTTCGTTTACTGTTATTTTTGGTATATTTTTGGAAAATATGTTAAGCCAAAATTTATTTTAATGATTCTAAGATTTTGATTCTATATTAAAAAATATCTCAATCGTTTTATTTTTAAGAATTTCTTCAGCTTTCCTTAGACAAATTGCACTTTTTTTCTCAAATTAAAAGTACTTTCAAATTCTTCAAATAATCTTATGAATTATTCAATAAGTTAAAAATTTTAATTAATTTTTAAAATTATGTAGTTTATTAAATAAATTTAATGTGTTGATGTAACTTTAAGCCCCAAAATAGTAGTTTTCTCATAATTTATAAAATTAAATAATTTTCATATTTCAAAATTCTGTAATTATCAACGGTGAATTATAAACCTCCAAACCAATAGTTCACCTTGATTGTTTTCCATAACATCTTGCTAAAAATACTAATTGACAATTTTATCCAAGCGCGAAATAACCAGTGCCACAGATGCTGCATTATTTTGGATAATTATAGCACTGACAATGATTTTTTCGAGAGTCAAACACGAAATTTCAAAACAATCATATTATCAGCTTGTATTTGGTTTTCTTGTATTGGTTTTTCATACTTGTATTTGAATTTCTTGCAACGCCCTACTTTACTTTACACACTGCAGCAAAATAACACTGCAGCAAGTGTAACATAAATAATTAGCCCCCCTTAAACCATGTAAGTGTAAAAATTTATATCTCAATGTTTAGATCTCCAATCTATTTAATTTTTTTGTCATATTTTTTCAATAATGCCTTCTTCATTTTCTGAAAGATTTGAAATTTTTTCTTAATTTACAAATTTTTTATGAATTTTTAAAGTTTAAGGCAAAATTATGAAATTAGCGTCCAGTTCAAATATGAGATTGAACCTGGACATTCGGAAAAGGAATCATGGCGCAAAATATGCGAAGCGAAGTATGGGGATGCTATCTCGTATTCCACAGAAAAAAGTTGGCTCTCCAAATAAAAGAAAGATAGAGAGGAGCTGAAAGACAAATAACGTCTTGGATGCCAACCAACGATAGATAAGAATCCCTTCTCCCCTGAATCAAAGCCAATCCAAAAAAATATTTAACTTTATTCTTGAAAATAATTTTTTGAAAATTTAAAAAATTTTTATGTGTAATTTTACAGGCAATTCCATATAGGTAAAATGTTAGGTAATTTCATAAAAATAATTCACATTAGATATATCCATGATATAATATTTATCAATTAATGGGTTATCAATAATAATGGGTTATCAATAAATACTTATCAATAATATTTATCAACTATTATAATCAGTATTTTTATATATACTTAATTTCTGTATAGTTACTTTCTAAACTTATTTTCTATAATTGAGTAATTATTTTTGCAATTAAAGTTAATGTAGTCTATCTTGCAATTAAATTTACTGAAGTAAAATGTATGAAAAAATTTCATACATTCAGTAAAATGTATGAAATATTTCGATCTCATAGTTTTTAGCAAGTTCTAATCTTTCATCATAAATACGATTGACATCCTTCACTAAACCTTCTGAATTCACTATACCTTCACTTCTTTACTTATATTATTAACTCCTTGATACGTAAGAGAGTTCATGAGATAAGTAAGAGAGTTCATGAGATTTATTTTAAATTCATTAAGATGAACAAAAGAGAAACTAATAAGATATCACTTCTATTATGTTATTTAAAAATATTATCTATAATTTAATTAATAATAATTATAAACTTTTTATTACAGAAATCTAAATGCAATTTTAATTTGCTTATTACTCAGTAAATTTCCTGCTTTAGTTATTTTTTTACAATAAAATATATCTGCATTTATATATTAATTCGTAGGAGACTAGTAGTAATAGAATAACAATATAATTTCCTTAATCGAATATCTTATATTTTAAATAAATGTTTACATATATTAAAATTGCATATATAATTTTAACTATATTTTTCTATATTATTTTAATTGATCGTGTCCTCCTAATTCCCCTTATCCAAAACGAACTGTTTAGCTCTATTTCAGCTTCTGCAAATTGAATTTCCACATGCATATCCGCTTTTAAATTTAATTTGCTTATTACTTTCAACTATTTATTTTAAATATCTTAATGCTATGAATTTCTCTTATTGTACAAAAGTCTTTAATTTTTCAAAAAATATAATAGTGAAAAAATTGATTGAATTAAATACGCTACAAAATACTTATTGTTCCAAAAGAGCTCTCATTGCAAAAAATATTTTTTCGATTATTAACTTTTTGTTGTTTCGTTAAAAGGGCGGGATCTTTGTTGATTTGGGAATTCGGATCAAATAAAATGGGAAACTTCTGCCGAAATTTACTTAGAGGGATATGAATACTCATTTAGGACTTAAATATTTAATGCTCGTTTTCTAAGCATTTTTATGTTTTTCAAAAACAAAATATGATGAGCGTTTGCGGCGCCAGTGTGTTTCTTTAAGAAGTTAGCTCTTATACATATACTGTTTCCATTTAAATACAAATTACATATTTATTATTGTCTTTAAATTTCCTTTACATGAATTTTTTAATGTTACAATTAAAACTTTATATTGAATATTTATTAGATATTAAATGTAAATTAAAAAACATAAACCAGACGGTAGCACCGATCTTTACGATCGGTGCTACCGTCTGGTTTATGTTTTCTTTGAAAATTATTAAAATATTTAAAATTATTTTTGCATATATTACCTTTGAATAAGTTATACATCTATACACTAGACAAAAACTAGTTTAAATATAAAAATTAAAGATTATTTTCAATTATTTAAAAAATAGTAGTAAATAATATTAAATAAATGACTTAAGCCCTCATCAAATAAAAAATGTCTATTTCTACTGAACAGAATTGGCTCCCAATATCAGTTATAATAGTTACGGGGTAAAAAGATTATATTGCATATTACATAGTAAAAAGAATAAAATATTTATAAATAACTATAAATTTATTATTATAATACAATTCTTTACTAAAAATTTGTCTGTTTTTTAAAGATTACTTTATTTTTTAAATACCATAGTTCATATATAATTTTTAATTTATAATATGAAATTTTATTTATTTATTTACTTTTGCTCTAAATTCCTCTTAAATGGCAATGAATGTTAAAGATTTTCCATTGATATCATTGAAAACTTATATTATTGAAAATTTGATAAAAATTAATATTTATTAAATTTGAATTTTGGTCTTTATCAATTAAATATTATTTATACTACTTTTTATTATAACTTTGTTTAGCATTATAATCAAAATGTTTTGTTTATTATTTTGCTAAAATATAAAATTGAAGATAATGTTACAATAGGAAAATTTTATAAAATAAGAAAACCTCAAGCTTTTTTGTTTGAATAATAAAACCTGTAGATAAGGCAAAATATCTTACGCTTAGTTTGCCTCAGTTCCTTTTCCTACTCCAGGGCCCGTACTATAAGAACGTGGTTTGTGGTTATTTAACCGGTTACCGGAGGTACCTTTGCTACTATAAGAAAAACCTCTGGTTTTTGGTCAAATGACCAGGTCATTTAACCAGGTCATTTGCCCTTTGGTTAACCCGTACTATATGAAAAGCACTTTTTGGTCATTTAACCCCTACCGAGTGGTAAATCTCAGACCCTGCTCTATAGCAGGGTTAGCAAAAATTCCGAAGTCTATAACTCGGTTCGAAAAAATAGTAAAATTAAAAAATTTTAAATTTAAATTCTTTAGAGTATGTTCAATACCCTATAAAAATTTCAGAATTTTTAGATAATTATTTCTTGAGTTATAAGTAAAACCGCAAGGTACCCCTTTTTTAGCCAATTTTAGCGTTTAAAAGGGTGGTAGGCTTTTTAAAAATTCTATAACTTTAAGGAAAATTGAGAAATTTTTAAATTTCTCAATTTATATATAGGGAATTATCTCCTCTATCTTATGGTGTAAAATTTAAGTTTTTATCTTTCTGAAATTTTTTTGACCCAACTCCCTTGAGTAGTTTCGTTAAGAATTTCATAATTCAATCAAAGAGAGACCATAAAAATTCATTCAGTTTTTACTTTTTTATTTAGTCAGATAATTATCCTTTATTTTGATCTTGTCTTTTCAAGTCAAAATACAGGCAAATAATTTTTTATTTTTAGTCGGTACTATAAGAACTTGGTTCGTGGTAAGCAAGAAGAAAAAATACCAAGCCTCTTATAGTACCAAATTAGCTCTCTGTATGGGTTAAATGACCTGGGCAAATGACCAGATTCTTATAGTACCAAATCTACGACTCGTTCTTATAGTACGGGCCCAGTTGTTCAAGCGTCAACGACGGTCGCATATTAAACGTTTACAATAATTATTACTTAATTACTAGTTACTTAAAAGATATAAAGAAAAATTCAAAAGTATACGATTATTAAGACACATTCAGTAATTTTTATTAAAATAATAATAGGCAAAAGCATTGATTTTTTAAATAGTAGTCAGATGAAATCAGATAGTCAGATGAAAAACCTAGTCTAAAAATATTATTAATTTTAGTATCTCAAGCTAATTCGGTTTAAAATTTTCATTTATTTCTTTCACTTCACTTTAAAAAATAAATTTATCAAAATGATCAATAATAGAAAGAAAAAAAATTAACAATAACAAAATTAACAATTTCTTTCTTTTATAGAAAGCTTCGTGGAAATAAATTTTTAGTTTATCTGAAAAAGAAAAATTTTTTAAATTTATTTTGCATAGTATATATTAAATCATATGTATATATTCATATGTATATATTACTTTTTTAAATTATAGACTGCAAATTATGTTGATTGCGTTTATAGAAAGCTTCGTGGAAAATCTTTTATAAATATATACTACTATGACATAAATGTTATTATAATTTCTGTTTAAAAATATTAATTAAAGATAATTAAAATATGCGGTAGAGTTGCTTAGGTTAATGCTAAATCTTGAATTTTTTCTTTGATAGATCCCGCGCAATTGTATCAATCTCACGCAAATTGTTATGTTTGTTCTTTTGGCTGGCCTTATTTGTTGCTGTGAAGAAGTATAATTTTGACTAATATTGATTTTTTATTCAATCTATAATAGGTATAATATAAATAATCGTTTACTTTTGAAATTAATTAAAAATAATTAAAATATGCGGTAGAATTGCTTAGGTTTTTTAATTTTTAAAATTATTTGCTGAATCAGAATGTTGTTGTTGTTTCTTCTTTCCTTCATTGTCTTTGGTAAAGAAATTTCCATCTTCAATGAAGTTCTTTTAATTGGTCATCCAGATTCTGACAATATTTGAGCAACTTAGATAATTAGTTTTTTAAGTAAAAATAAAAATTACTTTTAGTAATCTGTGTTGAAAATGTTAAATCTAAATTTTAATAAAGTTTTTAATAAGTTTATTCAAATTAACCAAATTAACCTACTACTTTTAATATTTATTTTTCTTTAAATAAAAATTATAATTGCAATTTTTAATAAATGATAGATTTTCTATTTTATTTACAATTATAATATATCATACTTCTCCTCCCATGATTTATTTTCATTTCAATAAAAAGATGTGTCTTTTCGGTGTCTAAAGCCATTTTGTTGGCATTTCTAGACCAAAAATTAGCTTGTAGTATTTCTTGTGTAACATAAAATGTCATATCCGCTTAGTTTTGACCATCGAATATGAAGCAGAGCATCCAACAAATTTTTTTTCAACAAGCTTTCCCTCGACTATTCCAGATTGGGAAAAATATTCAATTATTTGATTTATATTTCTATGTTATGTGCATGATCATAGAAATATTTCTTTCGATATAAAACATCTGCTAAATTAGTAATCTACTATTAGGATTGGAATAGTTACAAGTGAATTTTCCATTTTGACTTACACTGTATTTTATAAGTGTTGAATTTAAGTGTTGAACTTTAAAAGCCGAAACTTTTTACAAAAATACATTTTTATATACTTCTCTGCGTTACATAAATATATTATTTGGCATTTTGAATTTTTTTGCTGTTTTATCTAGAGTGCGGCAAAATCGCATTTCCGGGATCCCGTAGCGCGATTGAGATTAAAAATTGAACGGGAGGGATCCCGCTGGATTATTCCCGGTAATCTCTGAATCACAGTAATCCCGTTTTCAAATTTACCGGGATCCCGCGGGATTCCGGAAATTTCTCAAAAAATTTTTTAAAGTATAGACATGGTGAATATTGACGGATTTAGAGAAAATATCGGTGGATTTTGACGGATTAAGGGAGAATTGAATAGATATCAGAGGATTAAGAGGAATATAAGTGGATTAAAAGGGATTAAGAGGATTTGAATGCTTATAGGTAAATTTAGGGGGATATCGGTATATTTGGTGTGATAAAAGTGATTAGAATAACGGTGGATTAAGGCGAATATAGCGGATTTAGAGGGCTCATCTGGATTTGAATGGATGTATGTGGATTATTCCATTAATCCCTCTCGTAATCAGTGTTCATAAATTCTAGATTTGCTCGTACTCGTACTTCGTACCACCCCATTTTTTCCTCTCGTACTTGTACTTGCTACTACCCCTAATTTTGGCCTCGTACTCGTACCTGCTTGTTTTTAGCCTCATACCTCGTACTCGTACTTCGTACCAAAGTACGTAACATCAACATGAATATGTAGGCGAATGAAAGGAGGGATGATGGATTTTCTGATGATAATTTATAACTAAAAATACATCAAGAAAGAAAATAATAGAAATATGTATTATTTGCATATACACATATCTACGTAAATTGTTATGGTTTATTTTAAGAGATTAATCTATTTATGTTTAAATGTAATTTTTTTATATTTATATTATTTCATTATACTATTTATCGTTACAGTAAGTAAATTATACATTCATCTTAATAATTAGCATATCACCATTGACACTGTAGAAATCTCCGGATGAAAATAATAGATAAGCTTCTATCATATTTTTGCAGATTTATAAATTCGTGTACAACAGTATCAGTATAATTACTTCGAACATAAATTTACATGTTAAGTTACAAAAAACTTTATTAAACAATATAATTAATCTATATCTGTTATACATGTAGATAATTAACAAACATGCTGGTTAGTTTAAAATTGATTAATTACAGATGAGATTTTTATTACATTTAAAACTCAAAAATTTTAATCAAGTTCTTAAATAATATAAGCTAATTTTAATAAATATTTGAATATTTCGACACTTTGTATTATAATTGAATCAATATAGATTTTTCGAAAATTTATATTTTAGAGTAATATATATTTATTAGACAAATAAAAAATAATGTAATCTGAGAACTTGTAAAATTATAAATATAAATTCAGCAAATAAGATTAACTTTTGTGGAGAGTTGGAGAATCTATTATTTCTTATTTTGATAGTAACCAATTTTATTATTTTAACTTAAAATAATTACTAGGAGTGGGCATAAAGGAAATTTAAGATTTACTTAAATTTACCCCAAATAATACATATAAAAAACTTATTTAATATATGAATATTTACCATTCTTACAATAAACGTCCATAACAAATGAGCAACATCTAAATTTATTTATGAATTAATATAGAGAAGAAAATTATTCATTTTCTATCTCATTTTATGCATAGACAGATTTCACTATTATTCTCCATTTCTTTAGATTTTAGAGTAGTTTTGTTTTTATCAGTGCATTAAGGTCAATATGGTACATTTTAATGATTTACAAAATATGCTAAACTAAACAAATATATTTCAACCCTGAAATTATCAGGATTATTTTAAGATTTCTCGACCATGTAGACGTAAATGACGGTAGCCAAATTTGAGAACGGTAGAATCCGATGGACGGAATATACATTACCTTTCCTCACAAAACATTTATATTTCCTTTTTAAAACTTATATTTTTAAAGGGGTAAGAGGTATCACTACCATGAATACTTTAGGGTTTATGATATTTTTAAAAACAATCTTTCAAGTAATTTTTAAACTTTTATCTGTTTAGTTTTATTACAATAAAAATATAAGTTAATAAAAAATTAAAATTAATTTTAATGTTTTTTGATACTTATAAAATATTTAAATAAATAATAAATATACTTTAGGGTTTAATATTGTATAATATATAAATATACTTTAGGGTTTAATATTGTATTCTAAACCCATAAAGTTCGTAAACATAAATAATATGACGCAGTCAAAACAAAGTAAAAAAATTAAGGAATCCTAGGCATCTTCAGACATTTTTATAAAGAACATAAAAATTTTTATGAAATGAATATAAATAAAAAAGCTACCAAAAGTCGAAAAAACACTATTAAGGTCATGACAGACGGACTTTCGATTTTTTAAATAAAATTCAAAAAGAACTAATGAGAAACTTGCTTTGCACCAGGGGTGTGCTGAAACAGATTTTAAAAAGCGAAACATGAAAGATTAAAGTGCGAAACTCAATTTTAAAAGCGAAACATGAAAGATGAAAGATGAAAGGTGAAAGTCCAGAATAGGCGAAATTTTGGTGAAAGATGAAAGATGAAAGGCGAAATAACTGGAATGAGGAAAAATCTCTAGAGATCGGTCAAATTAAAGCTTTGGTTAATACCTAAATTCAAAGCTTTAATCAAATTTTCAAAATCATTGATATCCTTTAATCGTGGATATTAAAAGATTTATAGAGATAAAGGAGGATATCTCAGGATGTCTGAGGTCAGATCCGCTATCCAAATCGAAAATTTCGTATCCGGGTTAGGGGTCCAAATCTCAAAACAAAATCTCAAAACCCCAAAATCAACGTAAAACTGGGTTTAAGCGCCGCAGCCGAAAATTATGAGAATTTTAGATATCAAGAAGCCAGATTCTTCCCTTTTCAGCGCCGCAGGCAAAAATTTTAAGAATTTTGGAAGGCCAAGAAGCCAGATTTCTTCCCTTTTCTGCGCCGCAGGCGAAAATTTTGAGAATTTTGGAAAGTCAGCAGACTAGAATTCATCTATTTAAAGAATATTATTAACTTTCTAATTAAGTCAAATAAAATTTCAAAATAAAAATAATAAACTATTTATCCCTTATGTTAGGATTTAAAACTAAAACTCTGCACATACTTTAAATCTATGAACCAAACACACTATCCAATCAACCACACGGCACTTTAAACTAAAGGAAAGAAAAACCTTTTTACCCTCACAACTTTACCGTTCTTTTCTCCTAGCGCTTACCATTCTCCACTCACAAAACCATCTTTAGGGGTGTATAAAACTTTCACCTTTCACCCAAAAAAGCGAAACATGAAAGATGAAAATGCGAAACTCAATTCAAAAAGCGAAACATGAAAGATGAAAGGTGAAAGTCCAAAAAAGGCGAAACTATGGTGAAAGTTGAAAGATGAAAGGCGAAACGGCACACCCCTGCTTTGCACTGTAAAAAATATAATGATAATAAATGAATAAATATTATAATAATTATAAGAGAGTGAGTAGAATATGTGGAATTGTATAAGGTAATATTTGATTTTTTTTCTTCGATTTTTTTTCTACAATTTCGTATTCCCCTTCATTATTCTGGGCTTTCCAGAATTCCCACGAACGGGAAGTGACAGCTGACAGGACATAAGAAGATGTCCTGGAATAACATAAAAATAAACTTTAATTGATAAAATTAATAAATTTATTAAATGCTAATTTAAAACTATGACTTAATATTTAAATTAAATTTAATCAAAATTCAAATTCTATTAACAAGAATTTATTTGGCAACGAGACAATTTAAATTAATATTTTATTTTATAAAAAATAATTATTTCAATAATTTAGCCTCATAAAAATAATAATAAACATTATAAATTAAATAGGTATTTTATTTAAAAAATCAATAATTTTTATAAGAAGATTAATTTCGGAAAAGAAGACATTTTTAAAGCAACTAAAAAGAAAACTTGTTACTGCCAACATGATCGGGTAGTGGCCATAAATTCATTAGAAGTCTTAGCATCAGAATGAAACTCACAAAATTATATGCAACAGTGTTGCAGCGGCGCTTAATAAAATATTAATATAAATACATCCAAAAATAAAATTTAACATCCTTATCAACCCTTATGCCTTAGGCTATTCTTGTGATACTAATGGTAATTTAAATAAAAAAATAGAAATAATATAAAAAATATATAAAAAATATAGAAATAAAATAATTTAGAATAAAATAATATAGAAACAGAAATTAATATAAAAAATAACTTAATATGTAAACAGTTCAGATCGTGTCCAGTTGTATTAATCCTTCCTCATGTAATTTGGCGATTGGCCTTGATTAATATTGCCCTAGAATTTCTGCTCTGCATTTGAATTGTATTTAACTGTTAGTAAACAAAGATTATTAGTGAAATCATTGGACTTATTATGGATTATTTTATTAATATTTTTAACGGTTACAACAGCTTCTAAATAATTTTCGCATACATTGGCTTGAAGTCTATGGAAATTTCCCTTTTTAAATTTATCACCAGAATACATTTAAATAATTTCAGAAAAAGATCTGGCTCAATCTGAAAGTCAAGGACGCGGCAGTATCGATAAATCAACAAAAAATATAAGTTATTTTGTTTGGTAACTATATTTTTATTAACTATGACGATTTATTCACTGTCGTAGACAAAGCAACTTGTTTAAAATTAGGATGAAGAAAATTAGCTTGAATAGAGTTAATTGAAACATTAATTAAAAAACTTAAATTAAAATGACTATTCCGTTAATTATTACAAAGAATATTTATGAAACAAATGAAAATGGCTTAAAGATAATTACTACTACTGCAATATTCAGTTTCAGATTGTTTTATGAAATCGAACTAAACAAATCGATCTTAAAATAAAGACGGGTGAAAAACATTAACAATAATTATGTGATTTTTACATGAAATAAATTAATTTAAGCTCTAAATTGAAAATTAATAAAATGTTCCTAAAAGAATGATTAGATTAATTTAAATAATTTAATTGAAATAAATGTTATGAAAAAGAAATTGTAGTAAAAAATTAAAATAACGAAAACATTTTAATCCTAGCTTTCATAACAAAAGCACCTTGCGAAAAACAACAAAATTAATGCATAATACACGTATCTTAACGGTAGAGTATAATAAAAATTAAAAAACATCTAAATAAAAATTTTTTCAGAATATTACGTTTTTAGAATATAACCCTTAAAAGTTTATAGATTTTTACCTATTAAACAACAATCAAATACATTTTAGGTTACCTTGTCATTTAAATATACCGTTCAATATATGATAAATTAAACGAAAAATTTTATTACTTATAGCGTTTTTACTTTATATTTAGAGTTGAAACAAGAAAAGTTAAATTTCAAACCAGAGGCACGTAAATAATAAGAACATGCAGCCCGGCGCAGAGCCGAAGACAACAAAAATTATCAGAAAATTCTAGATTTATTTAAATAATTCGAATCTAAAAGTTTAAAAGTTGTGTTTAATATATTAGAAAATTTGATTAAATGAAAAAATTTATATGAGTATGATTATATGGTACTGATTGGGAACGTATACTTGAATATGTTGCCCTGATTTTGAGATGAACCGACATTATCATTGCCCTTATGAGTCTGCAGGATATTTTAGAGTAATGATATTTTATCTTTACATTATGAAGGAGAAAATAAATTTGAAAAATAATAAAAAAATTGATAAAATATAAACCAAAAATTCCTGTTAGAATGTAAAAACTAAAATCAAGATCAGTAAGCTTATTAGAAACAAACAATTATATAAAATTTATAGTTATAAAAATATATTAAAGATAAATCACAACCAGGGTTGCGTCGTAATTACGAATTACGATTACGAATTACGAATTACGGCGTTTTTTGAGTTACGAATTACGAATTACGATTACGAAAATATCGGGAAAAATTACGAATTACGAAAATAAAAAATAAAAATTACGGGAAAATATTATTGCCCTCCCTTACTTATTCATCAAATTTTAGAAGGAAAAGGGAAAGTTGTTCCAAAGGGAACAATCTTGATGTTAGTCTAATTAAATATACTATATATAGAATGGATTAAATGTATATAGTATAAGATTAAATTTTGAATCAAGATGAGTTCTCTCTACAAAAATGATTGAAATGTTAAATGTTAAGAGGAATAATAGAAAAATTATTCCCTCTAAATAAGAATACAAAAATATTATTGAATTTAATTAAGAAAATGTTACAATAAGTATTAAAGAAGTAAATAAACCATAAAAAAACCATACACCATCATCTGTTTTTTGTTCTGTTAAATTAGTTTTTTAGTCAAATGTCTTACAAAGATTTTGCAGGATTAATTAAATATAAATCATTACAAGATAATTTTTGGAAATTTCACATAATGTATTCTCTTAGAAACTAACAATTTTAATATTTGTAATTTAATGTTATTCGTTGTATCTTCACAATTAATAACGCAGCTTCTATTAGTTAATATAATATTTAATATATACTCAAAGGAATAATACCATTTATTTTCCATTAAAAAAATTACAGCACGCGATAGGATTTTAACAAACACCACTACAGTAAAAACAATGATCATTTAATTTGGACACCTGTAATTGAAGAAAATTTATTGGAAATTAGTTTGTCAATTAGAAATTTAAGAAAAAGTATTTTTAAATTAAAATTTTATGCTTATGAAGACTAGAAGTTCAAACGACGGTAAATATTTGATTTTATCTTATACCTTCCATCCAGGAATAAGTTAAATGTAACTTTAAAAAATGGGAAGATGAAATTCTTTGCACCACTAAAAATATAAAAGCAGAATTGAGAAATGTTCTTTCCCTTTGTGAAAGGAATTAGAGGCTTAATTTGTACAAATTTATTTTCACCGTGATTTGGTGACTTATAAAATACGAATTTATTTAGCATTATAAGAAAGAATTTTAAAATGTAAATATTCAAAATATTGCATCCCAATAAAATTATAAATAATGGTACTGTTATTCATAAAAATGAGCGGTTTGTTGATGTTAATAAAATTAAATTATAAAATTTGCTGTTTGCGGAGTATTATTTTAAAATCTAATTAGAATTAATAATAAACCCTTCCTCAGTTGAAAGACATATTATCACTGTTCAAACCTTACATTCCTTGACTCATGCTTAACTTAAATTTTATTTAATAAATAAAAATATTAGATATATTAAAATAATTAGAGTGAAATAAATATTTTTTATGAAAATTATAATGATTAAATTCATTCCTAAATGGTTTATATGTAAGAGAATTTTTGGATAAATCTATTGTTGTTGAGAACATACATAATAAAACTAAACAAATCAATATTTCAAGAAAATATAAATTTTTAATTTAAAATGAACAAATTTAATATCATTCATTTAATTTCTTTAAAATTACCAATCTTCTATTTAAAAGTCAATACAACAACAACCAGCAAATCACGGCGTTAGTGCCGACAAGTTACTATAAGGTTTTTACAGCAGATAATTTACAGCAGATTTTTTGGATTTAGATATGCGCTATCTAATTTTCATTATGCTACTTTCTAATTGGAGGTTAGAAATTCGACAACTGTAGAGCAATTCTACTCTACAAGAATTTCTTTAGTTAGATAGATTTGTAAGAGTAAGATCAATTATTTTATTATAACTATTGTATCATAATTTTGTCATATTTTTAAATTGGAATAAATAATACTTTTGAGTATATATAAATATTATTATATATACAAAATATCAAAAGAAATTTAATTTTATGATTCACTCACGTTTTTTAATTATTATCAATATTAAGAATAATATAATAAACAAATTATGTTTAATTGAACAAGTTTTTTATATAAAGATATAATTTTTCGTCAATTTCAAATTATTTCGAATTCAAAAAATAATTACTACATTATATATTTATCTAAATTATAAACTATATTTATCTAAATTATACTTTTAAAATAAAAATCCAGCATAGTCCAAAAAATCCTAAACCCATGCATACAACCAGGTAAAATACTATTAATAAATGAAATAAAAATTATTTAAAAATTAAAAGTCTAATTATGAAATTATAAAAAAAACAAATTATAGTAGACTTTTATAATAAATATTAAAGTAAAAAATATAAAAAGATGAAAGGCAGCATTTATTCAATTATTTTGGGCACCTTTTCTTAAACTTACTTTGCCTTTACTTTAATTTTTTAGGCATTTTCAAATTTACTATATTTTAAAAAATGAGCATAACACAAAAGGCATTAAAACATTTTTTGTGAAATGAATAAGAGGAATTTGTGAATAGACTAAATAACAAATTTAGATTATTTTTAGTTTTAAGAGCATTTTTTTAAATTGTGAATTTAGAAAATTCCTTTTTTTGTGTCTAAACTTGTTTTTGACTAAGAAGTTGTCATTTATTCTAAAATACTACAAATTTTTAAAATAATTATGTTTATCAGCAATTAAATTTTATTTAAGATTTGTAGAACTATAAATTTGCAAGTTTGCTTTTAGTTCTAATTTATTTATCTTTCTCAAAAATATTATTTCTGTAAATAATATTCAAGAAATTTATAATGATGAATTTTCATTTGCTCATTTTTTACTAATTATCTAGCCGTTATATTATATTCAATTTAGATAATATAATTTAAACTAAAAATTAAATTTTTTTAAATAATGAAAAAATATTTTATTAAAAATTTAACTAAATTTCGTCTGATATAATATATTACGTCTTACATAATATGTATAAAATATTAAAATTTAGTTAACATTGTACTATTGTTATTTTTAACATATAATTTAATTACTTCTTCTAGGGATAAATTTATTTTGGGTGTCCACCTAAATATAAAATATTTTCTTTTATAATCTTAATAAAGCTTTTTTTCAATTTAATTGAAAATATATATTTTATATTCTTTAGTTAATTTGTTAAATATGTTATATCTTAAATGTAGACGTTTTCATGTGCTACGTTTTTCGTCACTCCTACATAAATTAAATAGTTAATCTGTTTACCATCGGCTAATATGTTCATTATTTTGTTATCTTATTTAATCTTAGACATGACTCGTCTTTAATTGTTTTATTTTCAAAATTTTTAAAAATGAAGTATTATAAATGCTTTCGCTACAAATGGTAATGGCAATAACAATGGACGATCTTACTGAGTATGAATTGACAATTCTCTCAAAATATCCTCAAGACTAATTTAAGCTTTAGATCTATATAAGTTATGAGAGGACAGGACTAAAATAAATCCTTATCGGTCATAAAACTAATATATTTATAAAACTAATAAATACATAAACTAATATTGTCTTAACTGATTCAAATATCCTAGCAATTTAAATATTTTTATTTTTAGCAAAACATTGGGACTGATTTTTAATTATTTTATAGTATTGTCTGCTCAAAATATACTAAAAAAGCTGGCAAAACTCTTTAAACAATTAAACTAATATTTTCAGCCTATTGCATTTTGGTAAAATAAAAATCAAACTCATTTATAAAATTCGCAAACAAAACAAATAAAAATTCATACTTGATAGTGATGGCAGAAATATTTTATTAATTTTATTATTTTTTGCAAAAAATTTTTGCTCATTTTAATTCTTACATTTTAAAATTTTTTTGAAATTTTGAATACAAAAATTTCAAGCAATTTTTAATAGTTTTATTTTATCCTTAAATATAATAAGAAAAAATATTAAAATATAAATTTAATAATTTTTAAATAATAAAAATAAACCTTCTAGTCAGTTTTATATATTTATTTTTTTGATGAAATACTACATTTTAATAAAAAAACTACTTTTAAGAAATACTACTTTTAATGAAATACTACTTTTAATTTTCACTCTATTTTTTAATAATTACTGATAAATAACTCCAATATACTCCAAATATATCCATTTTTATTTGCAATAAAAATTAATATGTGTAAAAATAAAATTAACTAAACGTTGTTTTTATTTCTTTCCATAATAATACATTAATTATTCCAAAACATTAATTTTTTAAAAATTAAAAATATTTATTTAGAAATAAATTATATAAAAGTGTAAATTTTTTCTCATAATCTCAAAAACATTTTTCTTATCCAAAATATTTTTTTCTTATAAAAGAATCCTTCCTATGCAACACTCAATCAATATTTTTAATAGAATTGAACAAATGTATGCATCGTGGATTAAATTTTCACTAAATATGATTGAAAGGGTTTATACATTTTAAAGTAAATCTATTTTTAAAGCAATATTTGTTGTATTTTCTATGAAATTATAAGTTCAGATGCCGTTTCTATACTTGAAGCTTTGTCATCTTTTCGACATACTATTTACTTCTTTAATTCTACATACAATAAGCCACAGTCGTTTAGTAGATGATACAGATGTCTACATTAAAAACTTTTATTTGTATTTGCAATAGTAAAATTATTTTTTTATTTTTATATATAATTATGATTATTTGCGTGTTAATTTCATCAAAAGAATTGAAGTATCATGTGTTAATTAATTTTTTTTAACTTTAATTGTTTTAGGAATTCTATCTGGAAGATCATTTATATATATTAAAAAGAGCAATGGACCTAAGACAAATCCTTGCGGAACACCAGATTGAACCGGTTTAGCATCTGAGTATGTTGTATTTATTTTAACTTTAAATGTTCTTCCCTTCTCACAAAATATTCATTCTTTTTTCATTTAAAATTTTCTTTCTTTTGCCATTAACCTTTTTCCTTCTATGTATATAAAATATAAATAAATGTGGAAATAGAAATGAACATTCAATTAATAAAATAAATACATTTTCCTAAACAGCAAAATACAAATTGTTTTAATTCATTTGAAAAAATAGTAATTGTATTAAATTCTTTTAAGTTAAAATATATATATTCTCATAATACTAAATACAAACATAATTAAAATAGTAAATACATAAATATAAACTTGTAATAAATTTTTTTATTTAAAATAATTTTATTTAAATTAAAAGAATTTATAAAAATTAAAAAAATATATTTGGGACAAAAATACAGACACCTTTTATAATTTTCCAATTTTCTAAAATTCTTAAGATGTTATATTTATAATAGCCTTAATCAATAACTTCAGCAACTGTTAAAACTTGTTCTTATATAATATATAAAAAGCTTACTTTAATTAATAAAAAATTGAATTCAAGTATTCTAAGCAACATCTAATAATGTTTCTAGAATATGCATATATTTCACGATTTTTTTCGAAAAAAGGGCTGGGTGTGATCAGAACCCCTAAATAACAAATAAAAAAGAAAAATAAATAAATATAAAATTAATTTGCTTTGTCCTCTTTTTTCTATTATCTTGTTCTATTTTTATGGTTTATCTTAAAAAAATATAGCTATACATTTTTTACTTTTAGTCCGCCATAAAATTTATTTGGCTGAATTTGACATAACCCAATGTTCTATTTTATACAAAAATAACGAAATCAATTATGAACCAGAGGAATAAATAAAATTTATAATGTTAATTTTTTCATATATATTTATTAATTTACTAATATTAGAATGATACATATAAAAAAAACGTATCTATTTTTTCAACGTATCTATTTTCTCAACGTATCTATTTTTTCAACGTATCTATTTTCTCAACGTATCTATTTTTTCGTAGTATTTCCTCTTACATTCTTTGTTACTCTTCAGTTTTTCTTTTTCGTATAATATCACACAACGAATAAGTTGCTTCACGATATTTTAAATATTCACGTTGTTTGCTCCTTATAGTATTTTTCATATCACCAATTTGTTGATTCTGTTCAATAAGCTGCGTTTCAAGTTCTTCTATTTTTTCTTAAGGCTTTATGGATTTCCTATTTATAATTAAAATTTTAATTGGTAATTATTGTTATGTATGTTATGTATGTAATAATACATTAACTATGATTAATTATATATATTAAATATATTATAATATTATATTTATTATTATAATTAGTATTTTTATTAAATTTAGAAGTGCAATTAAGAAATGCAGTTTTACTATTATTTAATTTGCGATTATATTCTTAATTTAGTTTTAAAAAGATAATCTACTCTCAGGCGTGCTTTAATTGTAGGCTACCTTGTTGTCCTTAATTTAGTGGTTAAGAAAAATAAAAATATAAGATTAAAAACAAAATAAAACTTTTAAATTATATATGAGCATCACAATAACATATTTAAATAAGCCAACCAACTATTATTAAGAATTTTAATTCAATAAAAATCTTGTTGGGTTGGGTCGTAAAATATTCTTTAAATCAAATAATTAAAATAAATATTTTTAAAAGAATTTTTCTTCCATTTGTATGAGTCGGATAAAATTCAAAAGAAATTTATATATGTATTAAAATAGTTTAAATTTAATTGAAAACAACATGGCCACTCACAAATATTACCATATATTTTGTAAAATTCGTTCTTAGTTTTGTATTTTTATTTGTAAAATATTAAAAAACAATAATATGAATATAATTTAATTTAAAAAAATCTAAATTAAAATATAATACACTCTTCACACAAAATACAAATGCAATGACACTGTCTTAATGGTTGTTAATCTTTCGACTTCACCCTCATCCAAACATCTTATTTCGCTTGCAATCTATTCCTTTCTTTCATAATTTATTGAATTATTAATCATATAAGTAATTTTTTAGCTCATAATATAATAAATAAATTTTTTAAGTTTTTAAGAATAATAATTAGAACTATTATTATAATGTTTATAATAACTGTTAATGTAATATTTTACATTTTTAACTTTAAGATATTTTTAACTTTAAGATATTTGACATTTGAACTTGAGCATTTTACTATTTCCCATTTACTTAGGTAATTCTGACTGTTTTTATTTTACACATTATCCAAATATTTGCTCTTAAACCAAAAAAGAAAAAATAGGCAACTAAAATAAATCCAATTTCCAAGCAGGCCAAAATTTCTGCAAGGAAGAAAAATAAAATCAAAATTGACTGACAATCCACTCTAAACAGCGCTTTAGGAAACAAAGATCATCGAAAATACCGTGAAAGGGTCAAAAAAGACAGACTGGGGGCCTCGGCAAAAACCAGTCTGTAGAACAAAATTTAGGATCAAGGATGATCCTTTGTGGGAAAGGAGTGATATGAGAGAAAGAGTGGAACGTCAGTCAGAACAAGAATTTTAAACTAAGGTTAATTGGCACTGTTTGGGAATTAGATATTTTAAGACCAGGGACGGTCTTCCCTGAGGTTGGAGGTGTAAGGAAGGACTTTATCCCGAAGGTTAAAGAGCAAAGAGATATTTTATATTTCCATTAAATGATTTTCCCATTAAACACATTTCCGCCCATTTATTGCTCATATATTTAATCCTTTTATTTTCCTTTGTAATTGGTTCAGTTGATTGTTATGTTTGGTCGGAGTTAGTAAATATACATTTAATTGTTGATTTTATTTATATGTATTTTCCCTTTGAATAAAGACACTGTTACATCCCTGTGTATATTAATATCTGTGCCTCGGCAAGCCAGAGGACTTGATCAACCCTTAAAGCTTCCCGATAGGATTTAGGTTTCTCTTATATTGAAGTCCACCAAATACCCCAAATGGAATGGCCCATGCCAGCACGTTCCACAAAAGGCGTGCTGTGTTATTATATTTTCTGAATACAACAATCACAAAATAATTTTTATATAATTTAATGAAAACTTTTATGTAAAACTAATGCGTCAGTTCTCAATTTTATCCGATGATCTTGTAGGGAAGACTTAACTCCAATTATGTAACCTATAATTAAAGTTAATTTAATAAAAAGGATTTTTTTAACTAATAATTTTCATGTAAGCAATGAAATTATAATTTATACAAAGTTCTACTTGTTGTTATCAGTGTAATAAATAATATAAGTGTATTTTCTTTAATAAACGAGAAGCCAATTTAAAATAGATAACAGCCAAGATGATTATAAAATGAATGGTGTGTGCGTCTATGAATTATTTTGGTGCATTTAGACATTTCGAAGAGATTCGTCCTAAAATAAGTTGTAGACCATATTGAAAAATGACCATGTATAATAAATACAACACTTGAGCGCTGCTACAGAGCGCATCCAGCGATTTTTGACTGCTTTTACTTCGCGTTATCCCGTCAACATGGCGTGCGTGTAATAGCAGCTGTGTCCGTGGAAATTTTATGTCTATTTTTTTAATTTTTAGATTTTATTAAATTTAGATTTTATTAAAAAAGCTTTTTAAATTTACAAACGTTGCCAAGCAGTGCTGGGTATTTGCCATTTGTTGGCTCCGGCTCCGGGCTCCGGGGTTTAAAAATCTTGGCTCCGGCTCCGGGCTCCGGCCTTTTAAAATCTTGGCTCCGGCTCCAGCTCCGGCTCCGGAGCCGGCGATTTTCGGAGCCGCTCCATGTTGGCTCCGGGCTCCGGGTGGAAAATCAATGAATTATTTTTCATTGGGGGATTTGGGTAGATAAAGGGGGATGTCGAGTGATATAAGAGGATTAAGAGGGTTATCAATTGATTAAGCGGGATTTGGGTGGATTATCGTGTGATTTAGGTAGATTAAGGGCGATATCGGGGGGATTAAGGGGATTTAGATCCAAAAATCTTCATTTTTTTGGGCCGCAGGCGAAAATTTTGAAAAATTAAAAAAAAAGAGACTAAAATTAATCAATCTAAAAAATTTATCCAGCTTTATTTAATAAAAAAAATGCTTATTATAATTTATTTTCAACTAAAAATAATTATTTAATTATTTGTTGTGATATTTTTCAAACCTATAGGGATAAAACTCGGAACCTAACTCACTATCCATTCAACCAAATCTACATTGAAAAGAAATGAAAGAAAATCTTTTTTACCCGTTTCAATTTTCTCTTCCTTTTCTTTTCACGCCCACCATCTTTGCTTACTTCTTTTTCTCTAACCCATCTTTAGGGGTGTATAGCCGGAGCCGTGGGGATTTGGAAAACCTTGGCTCCGGCTCCGGCTCCGGGCTCCGGGGTTTGAAAATCTTGGCTCCGGCTCCAGCTCCGGCTCCGGGGTTTCCAAAATCTCAGCTCCGGCTCCAGCTCCGGCTCCGCCGGAGCCGGCTCCGGAGCCGGGCTCCGGAGCTATACCCAGCACTCTCCTGGGTATAGCTCTGGTATAGCTGGGTATAGCCGGGCTCCGGAGCTATACCCAGCACTGTTGCCAAGTAAAGTCTACAGTGCAAAAAATTCCTTATACATTATTATTTAATAAAATTAATTAATATAAAAAAATTACAAGCAAATGAAGTTCATTATATATAAAAAATTCATTTATTATTCGTTTTATCAATATATATTACAATAAATCAATAAATATATACTATCAGGCGCATTTAGTGCATTGGAAAACTTGTATGGAAGCAATAAATATCAAATTTTGAACATGAATTTATAAAAATTTAAATTAAAAAAATTAAAAAAATTATAAAAATTTAAATTAAAAAAATATTTTTATTTAATTGATTAAAATGCAATATAATTGCCTATTTTTTAAATTTTTAATAAAAATAATAACATTAAAAATATTATTAAAATGATTAATTTTAAACATAAAAGGGTTAATTGCATTTTTACTTGTCCATCTGCATTGTACAAAATTATACCTCGGATATGACAATAAATCAATGTTCAAATGATTACACGAATCAATTAAATTTATTTTCTTCTTTAACTATGACTGTAATATTTGATTTTATAAAGGCTTGGTGATAAATCGGAAGAAATATACTATATAAATCAAGAAAAATCTTTAATATTATTAAAATCTTTTACTAAAAAAAGGTATTAATACATATTATTACGAATCACGAAAATAAATTACGAAAAATATAAATTTTAAATTAATTAAAATAAGAAATTTTAGTTAAGTAAAAAAATAATTATTAATAAAAATACTTAAATTGTAAGTTAATAATTAAACCTGATTCTTTGTTTAACTCGAATATATCAACTAAGCTGTTTAAATACTTGTATAAAAATTATAACAAAATATTAAAATTATAAAAAAAATTATTTGCGGCTCTTCAGTTTTAATAAATATAGTAATTTTTGTAAAATGGGATTATCAAAAAAGTTCATAAATTTAACCTCCATTCTAAATTAATAAATAAATTACTTTTTACTAGATTGAACTAGATTGAAAATTTTTTTACTAGATTGAAAAATTCCAAAATTATCAAAAAAACTCTCATTATTTTAAATCAGACATGGAAAAAATACGCCATCTGGCGATCATAAGCAAATTACTTTGAATAAATAAATTTTTTGAAAAAAATTGGTTATTGAACTATGGCGTTATTATTCAACTATGGCTATTTATTGAACTAATTTGACTATTGAACTATGGCGTGTAGATTTGTTTGTATATTTAAGAATGTAAAATAGAATAGTTTATTTCATATAAATTTTATTTCAATATTTTATTTTTTTCTTAAATGTAAAACTTAATTTGATAAGTGAAATATAGACAATCATTTTACACATTTGTAAAATGTTTATTATGCAAATAAAATAGAGTCAGCAATACATAGAGGTTCATTAAACAATTTTATAAAATTATAAAAAATATACTGTCAATTCAATAAAATATTTGCAAAATTTAAACTTTATATTTATAAAACTAGGCATTATAAAATGGGTCGTTAATAAAGATTTCTTAATTAATTGCGAATTAATTTTAATAATATAATTAGGGAGCAGGCCAGTTGACCGCGAGCCCAATTTACCGCGGGCCCAATTTACCGCCGCGAAAATTTTTATTATTATGGCGGGGGAAGCTGATCCTTAAAAGGGGAAAGTTGTTCCGTGGACAGCGGGAGTTGTTTAAAGTGCGGGAGGAGTTGTTCAAAGTGCGGAGGAGTTGTCCCGTCAACGGGGAAAGTTGGTCAGTCAGAGGGAGAAGTTGTCCCGTCAACGGGGGGAGTTGGTCAGTCAGCGGGAGAAGTTGTCCCGGGGGAGTAGTTCAAAGAGCGTGGAAAGTTGGATATGTATTATGTACCCGTCATTGAAACAACATACAACATTCTTGGAACAACTTCCCCGCAATAATAATAAAAATTTTCGCGGCGGTAAATTGGGCCCGCGGTAAACTGGGCTCGCGGTAAACTCGGCTGCGGTTAATTGGGCAGCGGTAAATTGGGCCCGCGGTAAACTGGGGTGTACCCATGTAATTAGTTTTATGATTTATGATAAATACACTGCTCCACAAAAGTATAGCGCCACCCTTATTTTACTCGGTTTCTATATTGTAACCGGTGTTTTTATTTTCAGACTTTTTTGTAATAATAAATAGTGGTCTAAAATTAGGTTTGTACAAAAATTTTGTTTTCAAATGAATTTTTTCGAGATTTATAGGCAAATTTCAAGTTTTAGGGTTCCACAAAAGTATAGCGCCACTTTGAAATTTCGGGTTTCTAACATTAGGAAAAATCTACAAAAATTTGAGCTAGCATATTGATCGATATTAAGAAAAAATCAAAAAGAATTAGACCCATATTTCATTTCAGTGTCGAGATCCAGAGATATATATCAAAAATCAACGTAAATCGGGGTAAGGCTATTTAAAAAATATTTTCGACCCCTTAGGGTTTGTTTTAAATTTTCAATTTGGGCTCATTCGAAAGCCCTTAAAATTTGCTACAAGATAGTAATGCTTATATATCTCAGGAAAAATTCAATAGAGATATACAGGACGTTAATCTTCCGGAGCTAATTTTATGGGGCATTTGGGAGTTTTTTGTGTTTTAGAAATTTAAAACTTAGTAACTTAATGAAATAATTTTTCTAGAAAATAAGACTAATGCTATCTTGTAGCAAATTTTAAGGGCTTTCGAATGAGCCCAAATTGAAAATTTAAAACAAACCCTAAGTGGTCGAAAATATTTTTTAAATAGCCTTACCCCCGATTTACGTTGATTTTTGAGGTATCTGGATCTCGACACTGAAATGAGATATGGGTCTAATTCTTTTTGATTTTTTCTTAATATCGATCAATATGCTAGCTCAAATTTTTGTAGATTTTTCCTAATGTTAGAAACCCGAAATTTCAAAGTGGCGCTATACTTTTGTGGAACCCTAAAACTTGAAATTTGCCTATAAATCTCGAAAAAATTCATTTGAAAACAAAATTTTTGTACAAACCTAATTTTAGACCACTATTTATTATTACAAAAAAGTCTGAAAATAAAAACACCGGTTACAATGTAGAAACCGAGTAAAATAAGGGTGGCGCTATACTTTTGTGGAGCAGTGTAAATTTATAAATAATTATTTAATTATTAATATTTGCATCACACCATTCGGTCGAATAAATTGATATTTCATTATTCCTAGTTATTAAATTATGTTATAGACAACTTTGTGTTAAACTAGGTAATTACCAAATTAATATATCATAATAATTATAATTTAAAAATTTTTTATTAAATATATTTATTCTTTAAATGTTGATATGATTATAAGCTACTATATTTTAGTTTATAAGATAATATGTGCTTTAAAATATATCATTTTATCTAGGAAATTTAATAATTTTATTTTTTCATTATGGAAAATTTTCTTTTCCAATTTCATATACAGGGTGCGGCAAAGTTCCCGTACTTTTGTTAAGCATAAAATTTATTTCAAAGATTTTTTTAAATTTTATAAAATCTATGAAAAAGTGTTCATTAATATATAAGGAAATGAAAGAATATAACAAATTTCCAAAATGTCCTCCCTCCGCCTAGATATACGCGTCTAAACGCTTAATGAATTTGCCCACTATGGTCGCGCACTTATCCACAATAATTGAATCCCAGGCCAGTTGCAACCCCGTCTTTCACAACAGACAAAATATAGCCAATTGCTTCCAAGGAAAGGCCTTGTTTCCAAAAATGTTTAAAAAAAGCCTCTCTCCACAATCTGTAATGGTGTGGGCCGGGATTTGTGCCACTGGATCCCTGGGCACAGAAACAATGGATCCCTGGGCACAGCAACAATGGTTTTGGCCTGGATGTGTTCCATTGCATTCCTGGGCACAGCAACACTTCGGTAAAACCAATTTTATGTTGCAGCAAAATTGGGCCCCTTCACATTGGGCAAAAACAATGATTGACCTCTGCCAAGAGTTGTTGCCAGGTTTTTGGGGCAAAGACATTTGGCCATGTAACTCCACAGATCTGAATGCTATGGACACACAGTTTGGTCATGATTGAAGCAGAGACTTTCACGGATACAATTTACATAAACAGAGGCAATTAAGGGGGATTGCAACTGGGCTGGGACTCAATTACTGTGGTTGATTGCGCCACCATAGTGAGCAACAGCAGTAAGCGTTTGAACGTGTGTATCTTGGTGGAGGGAGGAAATTTTGAAGTTTTGTTATAATTTTTTGTTTCTTTACATATTCATGATCACCTTTTCATAGATTTTATAAAATTTAAGAAAATATTTGAAATAAATTTTATGCTTAAGAAAAGTACGAACTTTTGCCGCACCCTGTATGTAGTAGCAGTTGACGATTACATTTTATAATTATTTGATTCAGTTCCTAACGCTAGAAATTTTTCTTTGGAAATTATTATTATTTATTAATTTAATGGATTTTATTATCAGTCTATCCTAAAACCATATGAAATACTTTCGTCGTCGGTAAGCTCATAATCCACAAGTTTTTTTAAACTAATTATCACAACCCTTTAAATAATAAACAATTTCAAACAGAAAATAAATTTTTTTACAATTTGTTGATATTCAACCACATTAAAAATTCCATTAAAAAATTCATCATCCTCACTAACCTTTAAATTCTAATAAAAAGATTTTGAAAAATAAATAAATTTATAAAAATAGAAAAATTTATAAAATTGTTGTTCTTCAATAGTCAGCAAATCTGTTAATTTATTTTTCTAATTCATTTATCGCTATTTCCACATTTAAATGTTGTTATTATTATGTTGTATTATCTATTATATTATCTATTTATATATTTTAATTATCTTTGTAGTTAGAATTCCATTCAAATTTTCAATTTATACTTCTTCCCCTTTTTAATTTTCCGAATTACATTATTTTCCAACCAAAACACTAATTTGATTAACCAAGCACTAATTGACTTAAGCTTATATTGTTTATTTATATTAAATTAATTTATTATTTAAACAATCGTTTTATATTGTTTTACTTCTAATATATAATCAAATTCCTTTGACTGAATCAAACTTCTGCTTACACTCATACAACTTTAAGATAAATTATCAAGCAACATTAATATATTTTTGTGCGCGGCCGGACGTTGGGCTTCGTTGAATGGGCGAACCCAATCAACGGAGCGCGTCCGCCGAATGAATTAAAAGAAAAACCTCTCCCTTTGAAGTTTATTAAAATAAATAAATAAAATACAAATAAACGAGCAGGCCGGGGAGAGGACCTGGCCAAAATCAACACTAAAACAGAGGTGTTTTGGCCTGGGTCCTTTCCCCTTTTATTGAACAAAATTAGGGTCGGAGAAATGATAATTTAATAAGTTAAAATGAATTTTGAATCATTTTAAATCTTGATTCATTTTGATTTAATTGTTTAGATTTTAAATTTTATTTCGCTAGATAAAATTAATAAAAATTATAATAAACAAACTTATATTTTTTAATGTTTCTACTTAAATTATTTTAGAATGCTATCAAAGTAGTAATTTTATATTTATTAAACTGTATTTTTCGTATGCTGTAGCATAAATATGTCGTTCGATTAATTTTAAATATTAGCGTTGCTTTAGGTTTGTTAGCAGTCATTTTTATAAAATATTTATTTTTCAATAATCCTTCATATTAAATACTACAAGCTATAAGAAAAAATTCCACAAATTGCTTTGAGAGAATCTATTGCCAGACATTTTAGTTTTTTGATAATTATGCTTAGTTTTTATTTATTTTTTAAAACTTTTAAAATATGAATTAATATTAATTTTTTAATAAATAGGTATTTTATAATTAAAATTGATTTACTTAAAATATACATTTTAATACTAATACCCCCATTTTAGTAGAATCAAAAATTTAAACTCATTATTTCTTTGTATAATATACAAATAGCACATATTTGCTTTTCTAAATAATTTTAAAACTTATACTAAACATCGAATTTTATTGTTTTCTTAATATATGTCTTTTATAAGTTTATCGAGATCCATAGTTTCACTAAATTTGTGAATATTTTTTAAACCATAACTATTAATTGCTGATTTTATTGAATTATTTTAATGAATTTTCAATCTCCAGCCATTGTCGACATAATTTAATCCTATTCATAATCACCTTTGTACTTTAATTAATTTTAATCAATCCAATATTTTGACGGCATCATCTTAATATTCAATATTGATGATTCCTGCCGAATTTTGTATGATATACTTATTAGATATCTTTTTGTCATTGCTTAATACTTTAATCATAGTTATATCTAATAAAATTAAGATTTATGCTTTTCCATATATTAATTTTTCTTTATTTATAATTTTCCATTTAAGATTTATACTTTTCCACATATTAAAATTTTCTAGCTCATAAAAAACTCATTATTTAGATTTCCTATTTCAATATTTAAAAACAAAATTGACGTACACATATCTCAACATTGATACCTGACGAAATTGTGTTTGGAGATGTTTTTATTTTTTTCCAACTTGATTCTCGTTATTTAAATAACTAATTAATTTCATTAAATTCTTTTTAAATGTCTATATAATTTTACTCATTTTGGATAAAGTGCAAATTTTAGTACCAAATTTGGTTGAGAATCACAATATAGCCCTCTTGTAATTGCAGCATTAATTACCTCCACATCTCCAACAGATTGAAGGAGATGCTCGCCTACTTCGTGATGCTATTGCAGGTCAAAAATCATCATTCAATCTACAATAATTTCAATTTTTGATTCTTATATTAATTACAAAAATTTTAAATTAACTGATTTAATTATTAGCTCTTATTTATAAATAATATTACATTAATAATTTATGGCTGGATCGACAATGTTTGTAAACTTTGGTAATTAAAATAATACTAACATTCTTTTTTAAAATTAATGCTTTTATCTTTAGTTTCTTTGTTTATTTTTTATATTGGGTAAAATTATTATTGTATGAATTTTTTTCAATTAGGATTTGTTTTAATAAAATGCTTCAACATTAATTGGTGTTTTTGAATAATGTTATTTTATTAATATTTTTTAGCTACTTAATTTCTCTATTGTTGAAAATGAAAAAGTCTATTAATTGAAAGTTTTTTTGTATTAATTTATTTGTTCAGGTATTGATTGCTTTCATATTATTATATTTCGTTCGTTTGATGCTTAATTATTATATTTATAAAGACTGGAATAATGCTTTTCTGTCGAATTTTTTTCTAAAATTTTTTATAAGATGCTGTACTTTATAATATATATTAAATTATTAAATAAATTATATTATAAATTGATCTTATATGTATATTATATTTAAAATTGGTCTTTAGAAAATAATCAAAATTATCTTCATTATAAATGTTAATTTATAGAAAATAATATTTTTACTAGTTTTATAAAGAATGTTTATATTTTTACAATATTTATTATTGAAATGGCAATATATTTTAATAATTTTATAAAATTTCTTGATGAACCGCCATATATTGCGGAGTCTGTGGCTTAATTGTTTGAAAACAAGTTGTATGAAATAATTATATTGGTAAATATAATAATAAATTACATTATACTTCAGAATAACTTGTGAAACTATTGAAAATTAGTATTGTGGACCATCAGAAATGAAATTATGATGTAGTTAAATACTTTGTAGTTTATTACAATGGTAGATTAGTAGTTAGTCCCCCGTCCGAGTCGTTGGGGGCAGAGGGGTCCGCAAAATTAATCCCTAATTAAATCCATGTAATTAAACAACTAATTAAGCATATCCTAAAGGTTTAGGCACATTCCGAACTATCCCAAGGGTCTTATCAAAGATAACTGATTTAAGAAAAGGGGGCCCGTGTAAATAATCCCTAATTAATTTCTTGTAATTACCCTTTAATTTATTTCTTGTTAATAGTCCACTAATTAGGAAAACCCGTTACCAATTTAGGGATTTCTGCCAAACCAAAAGGTCCCTTTCCCCCAAAAATTAAAATTTATTTTTTCCTATTTTCCTTATTTTTTCGCGCAGCGTGCGTTCATTTTTTCTTTTGAAATTTTTAGGTCATCTTAAAAACTTTTACTTTTTTCTCTTGTTAAAAAATTTCTTAAATCTTTGACCTAGAGAATTTTTCTCTTTTAATGGAAAATATTGACCTTGAAAAATATGAAATGGAAAAATACGGATTTATGGAAATTAAAATGGAAATAGTACTAAGTTAGAGAAAAAAGTTAAAAAGATTGAAACCCTTTGTTTTATTTCCCGTCTAATAGTCCTGGAGCAGTATAAAAGGAGATCATAATTCCTAAATTTAATTAATTTAATATGAACTCCAAAAATTTCCCAAAAATTTTTCCTGAGGTGGAATTTAACGTCACTTCTAGTGGGATCACCATTTCCAGTCCCCGCTTTAATACACCTCGTTTTATTCCCTATGAACAGGGTGGAAGGTGTCGTACATGTAAAAGTACAGAAGTTGAACTAGATTTTATAATAGTCAAAGATTTGCCTTAATATTGTAAAGTCCAGATTCCATCTAACTACCCAACAAAAGAGACGTTTATTACCCTATTCAGAATTTGTTCGTAGTATGAGCAGAGTCAGAAGTGAAAGAGGAGCAAGACATGTTATAAATCAAAAAGGTGGAGGTGTCGGAGTGTTTGCCGCCCTCCTTACACCTATACTTGTTGAAGTGGCAAGGATGATAGGAAGCGCGTCTATAAAAGAACCAAATTTCAACTAAACTCAATTTTAATAATGGCAAACAAATTTATTCTAGTCCCAGAGGAAATTTACAAAGGACTTACAACTTATGACACGGGTGAACCAAACTTGGATTTTATTCGTCGTGGGTTAGAAAAAACCAAACGCAAAAAAGAGACACCTAGTGCAAAAAATATTAATTATAATCAGGAGTTTAGACGATATCTACAGCTAAGAAATGAACAACAGAATAGACCGGTCAAGGTCGAGATGGTGGCTAGTTCAAAAGGTATCACGGCTCGTCCTGCAACAAGCTTAACTGAAGAAGATGATATGTGGACTCAAGATTTTTCCACCCCCTCTTTTCACAATCTATCTGATACGACGTCAACGTTAAAAGAAGGTCTACCCTCTTCATTACAAACAGAAAATATTACCACAAAAGAGGAAGTGCCAGAAATAAAAACTCCCAAGTTCAAGAAAAGAAAATATTCTCCCATAAAATTTAACACAGTTAGATGGGCACAGCGAAAACCGTCAGGTAGACGAAGGCCTATAAATAGATTCAGCCCAGCATTATGGAGATAAAAATGGCAGACTATACAAAACTTTTACAAAACCTTTACAACAATCCTGAATCTCCCGCAGCATTTTCAGGTGTAGATAGACTCTGAAGAGAGGCTAGAAAAGTCCTCAAACATATTCCTAAAAGAGTTATACAGGATTATTTGGAGGGTCATAGGACATACACATTGATGCGCCCGAGGCGAATTCATTTTAAAAGGGCAAAAACTATACCTGCAGGTTTTATGACAGATGTTCAAGTTGATCTTGCAGATTTTCAAAGATTATCAAGACATAATCAAGGAAATAGATATTTACTATTAGGAATCGATGTCCTTTCCAAAAGAATATTTGGAGTCCCAGTAAAATCAAAAAATGGAGAGAATATGGTAACAGCATTTGATTTATTATTAAAACAAATGCCTATGAAACCTCATCGTATATTTTCAGATAAGGGAACAGAATTTAAAAATTCTCTAATGAAAGAATTTTTCCAAAGGGAGGAGATTCAAAAATTAGAGGCAACTCACTCTACCGTTAAGGCCTCCTTGGCTGAGAGAGCTATACGTAATATTAAGGAAAGAATTTATCGGTACTTTGCCCAAAATAAAACTCTGGATTGGGTTCAACTCCTTCCCAATATTATCGAGGGAATAAATAAAGCAAAAAGTAGAGTACATGGTATGCGACCTATAGATGTAAATTTTGATAATGCTCAAGATGTATGGGAAATGATATATGGTGACGTATTTTCAAATAAAAAGATGAGACCCAAGTTAAAGAAAGGAGATTATATCAGAATGAGCGTTGGGAAAGGAGTATTCGAAAAGGGATACATCCCAAACTGGGGAGATGAAATATTGCAAATTGAAAGGGTTAAAGATAATGTTGATCCCATTCGCTACAAAGTCCAAGATGAAAAGGGTGAAATGTTTAAAGGATCATTCTATAACGAGGAATTAGCTCGCGTTCGTAAGGATTCAGATACAGAATATAGAATTGAAAAAGTTGTGAAAAAGAAAAAGAGAACAGATGGAACATATGATCTTTTGGTAAAGTTTATCGGATACCCTGAGAGAGAGTGGATTCATGAGACACAGTTAGTATAAAAGAACAGAGTTTTCCACTATTCACAAATAAAAAATGTCAAACACATTTTTTGTCTATCTTCCTAGCAATGTTCCCGATTACCCCGATAACAAACCAAATAAGTTTAGGGTCCATTTACCAAAACCCTTATATTTTTCTGGTGACTGGGTGTGTGGTCTTCATAGCATTAGCTACCCTTATTCGTGGCCTTCAACTATTGGTACCCTAGATGAACAATGGATTGACATCCATTTTACTAGAAATGATGGACAGGCTAGTGTTATCCGTGTCCCCATCCCTAGAGGTTCACATACTTCAACAGAAGAGTTGCTGCAATTCATAATAGCTACTCTACAACACCAAAGTAATACATTAGAATCTTCGCCTTTGGATTTACCAGAAACATTGGTCCTCCAGAACCTACTCCTCAACCTCCACCACCTAAAACAAAAGCTCCAACTCCACCTCAAAAACCAAGCTGTGGTGAGGGTTGTGGCGGTGTAGGTTTTGGAGGTTGAGGAGTCGGTTTTGGAGGAAGTTGTGGTGTAGGTTTTGGAGGCTGAGGAGTCGGTTGTGGAGGGTGTGGTGATTGTAAAGAACTGTCTATTCAAATATTCTTAATAAATTTTATTTATAGTTTACATACAATACAGCTTTTTTATTTATTTTAGTTTTCTATCTCAATAAAATTTGTCAACAACAAGTTTAAAAATACAATTGTTTTTTTACAAAAATTTTTTTATTTAAAACTTATCATTTATGATTCTTTTGAAAGTCTAAAAATTAGCACTGCTTACTTAAAATTTAAAATTTGTCTTTATTAGTTAAACAGTAATGAAGATTTAAAACTTTAATTAATGCATTATTATCGTTCTCGTCGTTAAAAATTGTTATTCTTCTGAAGCTGAAAAATTAAATTAGAAGATAAATAAATCTGTTAATAGCATTATTGAATCAGATTTATTTATATTTTAAAATTTAGAAGATAAATAAATCTGTTAATAGCATTATTGAATCAGATTTATTTATATTTTAAAATTTTACTATTAAACCACTCAACCAACGTTCAACTAAAGGAAATCTGAGAGAAAATATAAATATTTCTTTCCATCTTCCTTCAAAAATTTAATATAGGCCTGTTTTGAAATATAATTTTTATTTTCGTAATTCGTAATTTTTCCCGATATTTTCGGAATCGTAATTCGTAATTTTAAAAAAATTTTCGTAATCGTAATTCGTAATTCGTAACTGAAAAAACGCCGTAATTCGTAATCGTAATTCGTAATTACGACGCAACCCTGATAAGGAGTGAAAAGTGGGAAAATTATAATTGAAATTTTTTGGATTGATTGGCTAGCATATTGATTATGAAGAGGTGTGATCAAGTATTTTTGTTGTTAATTGTACGTTCTAATTTATAAATCTTCAATTGATAACAAATTTAATTAAAAATTTTTTTATCAGATTATAATAATATATCTGGAGAAAAACAAAATTTTTGTATACAAGGAAAGCTTTAAACAAAATCTCTTTTACACTCAATCCTTATAATTATTTATTTTCAACTTTATTTATCATATAAACATTTTATTTTATAAGGGTTATTGATTATTATGTATGCATAACGTTAACTCATTTCACATGTCAAAATTTTAAAGGAAGAATTGGATCTTAAAATTAAAATAAATTATTATAACTGCATAATATCTTAAAGAAATTTTTTGATGATACGCATATGTAGATAGACTAAAGCTTAGAAAGTAAATAATTAATTGTTTATTGAAAAATCATTTTAAAATTTTTAACTTTATTAACATACTTAGTATCTGAATTTGTCAATTTGAATATTTAATTTTCTGAAAAGCATTCCAGTCTTTGAATTTGCAACAACAAAAATTCGATAATATTTTATATTAAGGTATAATAAATGATTATTTGTAATTTTTATTAATTTATTAGGTATTTTTCAATACAGATTAAATGAAATATATTAATAAAAACTTACAAAAGCTTAAAAAACTTATATTCAAACGATTTATACTTTGTAAAATTTTTGCTTTTACACTATAATTGTTAATTTAAACTATAATGGCTATTGTCATTTAATATTCTAATAAACTTGTAAGAAGCAAATCCTTTCCATTTGATCAGAAATTTGTCAGGTTTGCTATTTTTCAATTTTTTCTATATAGTTTTATTAATATCAATTATTTATATTTAAATCTCTAAAACGGTTCCATCTTTGAGCGGTTAACAATTCTGCACTCTCGGACTCTAAGTATTTTTATAAAAATATTTATTCTTTTTATTTTTACAAACAACCAAAAGAGTAATAAGTGAATTGGAGTTTTTAAATTTTTATTATAATATATTTAATAATATTAAACTATTTTTGACTTATTTAATTTAAATAAAATTCGAAATTAAACTAAAGAATATATTTTATCCAAATGAATGAAAAAAATTTATAATAGGCAAATAAGTTATTGAAAACAAATGAGATAGTTAGAAATACAACCATAGTTTAGCAAAATTACATATGTAGTTAAACGTAAAACATTTGAAATAAGCAGATAATTCGGAATTGATAAAATTAAATGAGAATTTAAAGTTATAATTGGAACATTGTAAAAACAATTTTCAATTAAAAGTTATTTTTAAGAGATTCAGAGATTTTTTAGAGACTATTATTAAATATTTTTATCATATATTATTAACCAGACCGTATTTTAGTCTATCTTTTTCTACATTTGTCTTTTTTTTATACATTTGTCTTTATTTATGAATATTCATTTCAATTTTTTTTGATAAAATTAAAAATTTTCAATTTTTTTTCAATTTTCTTTTTCTACATTTGTCTTTTTTTTATACATTTGTCTTTATTTATGAATTTTCATTTCCAGTACCGGAACCTTGTTGCTGGAAACCACATTAATGTTGTAGAAGTCGAATTCTCTGCCGCCGAAAACGTGTTGGAGACTACGAATAATCTCCAAATTTTTCTATAGATAGAGGTTTATATTTGTATATTAAATGTTGAATATTTGTATATTAAAAGGTGAATATTTGTATATTAAATGTCTTAAGTTTGCTTATTGCAATCATTAATTTACCTTTACTTTATTAATCATTACTTTTAACATAAGCTCAAACGGAAACATTCTTAATAGTAAAATGTTAATGATTTTATTATTTTAGAACAAATTTAAAGTACCGAACATTGATGAATTAGGCTGATTGTGCAACTATCGTTAGAGTTCATCTCGATTGTGTTAATTATTTTAAACTGTTCACATTTCATAATTATTTAATTAGAAAACGTTCCGTTTTCTTTTGATCTTCTATTTTTAATTAGAAAAAAATTTTTATGCTGGATATCTTCTTGTTTTTTCTTCTTGTAAAATATATCTTCTTGTAAAATTTTGTTTTGTCTCAAAAGTAGATTACATTTCGATTCTACAACTTTTAAAATAATTTTTTTCTCAGCAAAAATTTTTCCTTCATTGATAATAAACTTTCTTTCAATAGAATGTTGTTTTCCAGAGATTTTCTTTAATTCATTTAAACGAAGACATTTTTTCAATATTTTATTTATTTTAGTATTTACTTAAAAAATTTAAAAAAATTTTAAATTTAAATCATTACCGTTTTTGTAGTTTAAATTTATTTGAAAGTTCTTGTAAATATATTTTATACTAAATTGATTAGAACCTCCAGAGCTATTTTTTAACGCCAGAAATATCATCTGAAATTTTAAAATTTAAAATAGGTAGAAAAATTTTTTTAAGTAAAAATTAATATTTTATAAAATTTAAATTTAATTCTTTCTTGAAAGAGATTTTTTTAGAATTTTCGTCTTTGAAATTGCAATTGTAATTTTGGTTTTTTGCTAGGTGTGATTTTTTCCTTTAAAATTTTAATTTATTTATAATTTATTTTCATTAAATTGAAAATATTTTTATATTTAAATCAATATTTTCGCTACAAAAGCTTTATTTATTAATAAATTCTATATTAAAGATATTGTGAAATAGTTAAATAATTTTAATTTCTAAAGAAAGATTGATACCAAATAAATCAGTTAATAATTCTCCAACTTACGATGATTTATCATTATTTGAATATATAAATATCATGATTTTATGACCGAGTTATGACAATTTAATTTTCTTGTCATATGTGTAGTGACTGTGTTGAATATAATTTAAATTTAATTTATTTTAATAATTAAATTTCTTCTTAAATAAACTTGATTAAATTCTTCTTAATTTTTGAATTTAATTTTAATTTAGACTAATTCAAACAAAAAGAAAAATATTTATTTATTTAAAATTTAATATTTACAACTTTAATTTTTAAAGGAAAAACTATTCACATAAAATTTATATAAAAAGTTAAAATTAATTTTTTAATAATATAAAAATAAAATTAATTATAGCCAAAATATTGCCGCCACCTATCATTAAAGAATTTTTATATATTTTAGATGGTGCAAATTTAACTTTAACTTATTTGCAAATATTAATTTTGAAATAAAATTTTTATTGAATCTAAACAAAACAAAATAAAAACCCAGAATTCCTATATATACATATACATTATTTTTATTAAATTCGATTTAAATATTAAATTTAAGTATTTGTTATAAAATTACATTTTCATTTAAGTTTAAAAATTTTGTTAATATATACAAATTTATTGTTCGAATAATCAGTTTTCTGACAGCTGTGCGTTCTAATTTAGCGGCTTGGCCTTTTCTTAGTGGTCGTTTTTAAATTAATTTAATTAATCAAATAATAGTAGTAAGTACCCCCCAAACGTCACAAATGTCACACCCATTTGATCACCTGTCAATCAAACCTGAGGTTATAGGGGGTATTTTCCTTTTGATCTTTGCCGCAAACCCTTTGTTTTTGGAAGGGTTTGAGGGTAATTAATCATGATTAATTAGGGTAATTAATCATTGATGATTAATTGCTTTTTTGATTGAAATTGTGTGGGAATTGACAGGTTTTTTGTTTGTGGTTTCTGTGTGGGCTGTTGCAACATTTGGAGGTTAAAATAAAAATTTTTAAAGTAATATTTAAAAGTGCGGTAAAATAAAAGAGTAGTTAAAAGGTTTTGGTTGTGTAAAATTGCGGTAAAATAAAAGAGAGTTATAAAGAAATGAATTTTTCGACTTTTCAACTATCTATTGAGTAGATTTAAGGAAAAATTAAACTGAAATGTTTTGATTGATTCAGAAGTGATTAGGTACAGTGATAAGTATAAGTATGTGATTGATAAGTGACTGGTGTGATAATTGGAATATGAAAAAGTTTAATGGGTAATATTTTGATTAATAATAAAAAATTTTATAAAATTTTAAAAAATAAAACCCCCGAGCGGAATCGAACCTTCACCTTCGTATTTTTTAATATGCGGGAACCTTATCCATTCGGACAAAGGGGTGTACTTAAATTTAATCAAATAATTTGATAATTTATTATATAAATTAATTTTTCTGTGCATTTTGGGGGAGGGGTGAAGGATTTTAAAAATTTTAAAATTTCGAAATTCCGTAATTAAAATTTTAAAAATTAAAAATTTAAAGGGAAATTTTGTAAATAAATTAAAATAAATTTAAATAATTAAATAAAAAAGATAATAAAAATTTTTTACAAAATTTTTACAAAAAAATAAAATGATTTTAAAAAAAGGGCGGAAGTTCAAATGTAAGGGGATTTATTCAAAATGCCAAATTTCAAAATTTGGCGGGAATTCAAAGTTTAAAAATTTGGTGCGAATTTCAAAATTAAAAAATTTTTAAAAATATTAAATTTAAATAAAATTTAAATAATTAATTAAATTAAAAAATAGAGGAAGAAATAAAATTTGCAAAATTTTACAAAAAATTTAAAATGATTTGCAAAAAAGGGCGGAAGTACAAATGTAAGGGGACTTATTCAAAATGCCAAATTTCAAAATTGGCGGGAATTCAAAATTTAAAAATAGGCGGGGATTTTTAAATTAAAAATTAAAAAAATATTAAATTTAAATAAAATTTAGATTAATTAAATTAAAAAATAGAGGAAGAAATAAAATTTGCAAAATTTTACAAAAAATTTAAAATGATTTGCAAAAAAGGGCGGAAGTACAAATGTAAGGGAATTAAGCAATTATTTCAAAATGTCAAATTTCAAAATGTCAAAAACGACAAAATGCCACACTTAGAAATGTAAATTTTTGTGTCTAAACAAACATATAATTATTATTAAATTAATAAACTCTCATTGTTAATCAAAACTTGAACACCATTAAATAATTTGAATTATAGTCTTACAATTTATCACAAATTTTTCTACTTAAAATTTTATTTGATAAATTTACGCAGCTTAATTTCGTATTTTCACTAAATAACTTAAATTTATTTAATCTAAATATGGTTCATATTCCCTTTGATCCGCGAACAATCGGATATGATGATCATCATACAGCTATCAGTCAAATAGGAGGAGGGACTGATGAAAATTATTACTATTTTCGTGGACTCAACCCTTATCAGCGTGGATACGGAAGACAAACGGGTGGCGGAGTTGGAGATGTACTTAGAAATTTTTGGCGATTCCTTTTACCTTATGCAAAACGCGCGGGAACAGCTGTAGCAAAAGAAGCTTTGGATACAGGTGGAAGAATTTTAGAAAGTGTGGGAAATCCAGAATATGGCCAGGAAGAATTTAAACCAAATTTTAAACAAACAGTGATTAGTGAAGGAAAACGTGGATTGGACAGATTACTTGAAAAGGGTGGAATGACAAAACAGTTTGGAACCGGATTGCAAGCAAAGAATAGTATAAAAGGACTCAAAAGAAAACGTAGACCTCATTCAACAATTTCAAAGGAAAAAAGTCATCAAATAATTATTGGTAAAAATCCTTCTCATAGCTCCAAAAAGAAACGTCAAAAAATAGATACATTCGGTCTTTATTAAATAAAAATGTCTACTCATCAGAAAATTGATCGCGATTCTGGCAATGCAATAACAAATGCTTTATCATTTTTCGAAACTCCCCACACAAATGTTAGTATTAGCAACTCATCATTTATTGAATTACTCACACTTAACCCTGTAAATATCACCCCTTTTCATTTCAAAATCCACGCAAGCACAAATTATATTGATTTGGCCAAAACCTATGTTTTTACTGAACTTAGGATTAAAAAAGAAGACAAAGATGGGAAACTTGTTGATATAGGAAAAGATGATAATGTGGCGAGCGTGCAGCTTATAGGGCATACAATATGGAAAAATTGTCGCATGCATATTAATGGAACACAGGTTTTTGAAGGGAATTCCCTCATGGCTTACAAAAGTATTTTTGACTACGAACTAACCTACCCACAAAGTGTGAAGAACTCATACCTTTCTGTGGCGGGATATTATGATGATGGAGCCACACAAACATACCCAGGAGTTGATTCTAATGGATATGGAGTTAAATCAAGGAAAAGATTATTCTTAGACGAAGATGGAAATCCGCGTAGTGCACAATTTATGGCCAAATTGGATGTTGATATTTGTAATCAACCAAGATATTTAGTAAACCAATGTGAAGTTGATATTGAACTACTACCCAAAGAATCAAGTTTCCTACTTAGTGCTCCCTGGGACACAGCCCCAAAATACCATCTAGAAATTTTGGCATGCAAATTATATGTAAAGAAGATTGAACTAATGGACAGTCTAGCTTTTGATATTGCGAAAAAACTTGAAATAAAGCCCGCACGATACCCGTTAAGAAAAACATCTCTCAAATCCTTATTCATCAGTGAAAATAGAACAGAATTTAATGCTAATCTATGGATGGATCAGGTGCCTAGAAGAATTATATTGGGAATGGTTGATAATAAAGATTTTGTAGGACGGCAAAGAACAACACCTTTTTATTTTCAACATTTTAATTTAAGAGATATTTCCATAACTGCCGGGGGTGTAACTTTTCCAGCAGCCCCTTATTCCCTTGATTTTCCGAAAGGAAACTATGCTAGAATTTATCATGACATGCAAGAAGCAATTGGTTACGCGGGATCACTAGAAAGTAACGGTATATCAATGTTTCGGTATGCATATGCAGGATATTGCTTCTTCGTATTTAACCTCACAAATAGTCAGGAAGATAATGGACCAGAGATGTTTGATTTAATAAAGAATGGTACAACAAGTATAAGGATGACCTTCAATGAACCGGTTCCAAGTGGTGGAATTGTACTAGTGGCTATGGGTGAAATCGATTCACTTCTTATGTTAGATAGAAACAGAACTATTTCCACAGATATTTCAGTATAAATACCCTCAATTTTCCTCAAATTTTCATTTCCCATTTCATTTAAAAATGTTCCATATTACTATTAAAATTGAATTTAGCATTGTTTTAATTATTTTATTTTTCTTTTTGTATAAATTATCACTACAGTATACAATGACTAATGAAAATGATAATCTAGAATATAGAGAAAAATTAAGAGAACGTATTGGCTATTACGCAAATACAATACCTCCTAAATCAATCGAACTTATCAACTCGTCTTCATCAAAATTCCCAATAATTCCTGAAAGAGTTAAAAATACCAGCGGAGCAGCTTCCAATCTTAATCTTGAAACCTATATTAACATTTTGAATTTTTCATCAATGGAACATGTGAATAATGTACAAATTCCTGCCCTTTGCAAGGATTTTCCTTCATCAGAAACATCAATACCTCAGGCTATTTACTGCATTTCATTGATTGTACTCTGGCTTTTATTATTAGCTACAGCTTTAGCCTATCAACTTAGAAAATTTAAAAAGATTAAAACCATCAACAAAGACATTGAACTTGGAGAAGTACAAAGAGAGTTTTAAATACTCCTTCCTCAACGAAAATGGACACATTACAAATCGAAAAAATTTTATTACACAACAGAATTACTAGAAGATGTTTTATTGGATGCTTTGCAGCAGACAAAATTCCACAAGAAATTCAAAGATATCCTTGTTCAATGGTCGTCAACCTTGAAAAATCTTCTCAAAACGGATCACATTGGATTGCATTTTTCATAATAAACCCCGAGAAGATACTTATTTTCGATTCATTATTACTTCCAGAAATTCCTACCTTAATAAAAAATTTTATTTCAAAATTTCCAAACCGAGTAATGAATAATGTTCCCCTTCAAAATCCTCTACTTCCCACTTGTGGCCAGCATTGTATCACCTTCATTTATTTCATTTCTTCTGGATACACTTATAAAAAATTCCTATCCTTATTGTTAAATTATTCAAATCCAGATGAATTTGTTTTTAATTTTATTATTAAAACGATAAAAAATATATAATAAATTTTTACAATTTTTAGAGAAAATATTGAGTTAATTAAAATCTTATCATTCTGTTAAACATTAGAGTAATAATTACAGTTCCGTGATCAAATTTCACAAGACTTCCATTCATCCATCTTAGTTCAATTTCAATCTCGTTAATTTCTCTAGGTAATACAGGAATAAACATTGGTTGATCATACACCCTTTCTACAACTCCGCCAGACCTATTCTCGACAGCTACAATTCTAAGTAATGAACTGACAGTATTTCCCATAATTACAGTTCCTGTTAACCCCTTTGAATAAACAGCAAAGCTTGTGAAGCCTCCTTTCAGATCAATTCCATATTTTCCAATTTGACCATTTACCAAAGGGCCCATGGGAAAGCCGAGAACATAACATAATTGTGAAGATATTGTTATATTTCTAATCTCAGGATCATTGAAAATCACCCTAAAGCGATCAATGCTGTCCAAATATTCAAATTCAATGTCCGAATGTAAATCTTTTAAGTGAGATTCATTTTCTTCAATCATAGTAACTGTTTTTTCTTTAAATAGATCATCAGTATTTTGCTCATACTCTTTCTCATCAAATATCTCCTCTGTTGGTATAATTTCTTCTGTTGAATCCAAATCTAATACTGGACTTCCTCTGCTTTTCTCTTCCCAACTTTTTTCCTCTTTTTCGAAAATTTCCTCCTCAGCTACATCTTCCTCTTCACTTATTGGTTGCTCAAGGGGTATAGGTTGTCCATACTTATCTATTCTTCTTGCATGCTTTAATTGTTCTTTGCTTTCTTTAAGTTCTTTATCTTTTCTTTCATTTTCCTCTGACTCTCTGACCTTGTCCTGCTCATACCCGTGTCTGTCGTTGACAACTTCAATCATTTCATCTGTAATTACTGGAGCAGGAATTGTAACTGGTTTGCCTTGACCATCAACCTTTAGGGCATTTTCCAAATATTCTGGATGAGTTTTCTCTTCAATTTTTTGCATCTCCTTAATTTCATTCCTAGTTGGTGGAATTGGAAGCTCAAAATTTTTCCATTTCTTGTACGCCGCATGATGTATCGCTGTAAATCTATTTCTCCTGTATGAAGCCAATTTATTTAAATGATCAATCTCCTTATTTAGTTTATTCTTTTCCTCTTCATTTTGTTCTTGTGAATGTAAATCTCTTTTTTCTCTAATTTGTCTGTGTAATTCCTGTAGATCACCTAAATTTTTCTTTAATGCTGCCCAATGATCTTGAGGGTGGTCGTCAAAAAATTTTTGGACAAATTCTGAGTGTGTATTTGAATTTTGTTGATGAAATTCATCTCACTAATTTGCGACTCTCTTTCAATTATTGCAGATTCCAGTGCTTCCAAGTTTTTTCGCATACGCTTTATTGAAGTAATAAACCTTTGAATTTCTTCTCCAGAACGAACATTTTTACCTCCCTCTTCCCTGCTCTCTTTAATTTTATCTTCAAGCTCAATATATCTTACTATTATATTTATCTCCATCTTTATCACTTGCTCGTGATAATCATCTGGGTGTTGTTCAAAAAACTGATTTGCTATAAGTCGTCCATCAAGCCTATCTCTCTTATTAGCTTCCTCTGTTAAAAGACGAATTTCTTTCTTTTTATCTTCTGAAAGGGAATGAAGGTGATCAAGTTCTTGCTGAAATTCTTCCTTCTGTATAACATGCTCTTCATTAAGGACTTGTTTTGTTTTTTCCTCTATTTTAACTTTATGTTGCTCTAATTCTTGTTCATAATCGCGTATGGCTTCCCAGTAATTGTGTGGATACTGATTAAAAAATTCCTTTACCCATAAAGGCACAGTATCTTCTTTGTCTGTCTCTCTCTTTCTTCGTTTCTTAATTGGATCCTCTATTAAATTAATTTCGGGGTCAATAATAATTTCATCCTCTAAAGCACCGATTGAAATATCACGTCTTTTCCTAGGTTTTTCTTTATTGGATAATACAAGTTTTAAAAAGAAGCTGAGTCCGCTGGGTGTTAACTGTGTTGTTTTGGGAATTCCGATTCTATGTGGTTTTTTGTTATTGTAATTAATTTCGATCCACTGTTTAACGTCGGTGCCAATAGTTGCAGCCCATGACTGGGGGTATTGGATACTGTAAAGCCCACATACCCAGTTTCCACCTTGAAATTCTATTGGCTTAGGGAGATGCACTCGGTATTTATTGGGTTTATTATCTGGGTAATCACTAACATTGCTGGGAAGAACAGCAAAGAATGTATTAGCCATTATTTATTTTTAATAATTATAAATTGAACAATAAAATGAAAATTGATTTAAAAAATGTAAAAATGATTTATGGGAATGAAAATTAGTCTTATACAAATTGATTTTCATTTATCCAATGGGGTTGAGGATAATCAAAAAATTTTACAAGATATTCTTTCCTTCCATCGTTTTTCTTTCTGCTCTTAATAATCTTTTCAATTCTGTAACTAGTATTCTCGTCCTTCCTCACTCGTGTTAATTCCTCAGGGTAGAAATATCCTTTAAATAATTCTCCATTATCGTCACGGACGCGATATCTATTGGGATTAGCCTTCTTTTTAACAAGATCTATCTGAAGAATTTCATCACTGTAATTTGGAAGATAACCCTTTGAAAAAATATTTTTACTTCTGCTCATACGCACATGATCATTTTCCTTGAATCTTGGCTTTTTTCTAAGTTTATTCTTGCCAATAGGACCAAATATCATTTCTCTAATTTTCTTTGCATTGTTGAAGCTCACATCAACCGGTCTTAATCCACCTAAAACCCTACACTTTGAATGATTTATTGCGTCCACTATTTTCGGTAATGCCTCTGTCCATTTTAAAGTATGTTTCTCACTCATAAATCTGTATAATCTCTGTTTAATGTTCCGAATACATCTTTCAGCTAGAGATGCTTTAACTTCTGAAAAAGTTGCCGTGTATTTTTCAATGTCCTTCCTCCTGAAGAAATCCATAATTTCTTTGCTGCAAAATTCAGTTCCTTTATCGCTAAAAATACGGTGTGGGTGCATTTCCATCCTTGCCAAAATTTTTTCAAATGCATCAATCATATCATTTGATTTTTTAGTGCGCACAGGTTCAGCAAAAACTCTTTTGCTTAACACATCTATTGCCACAAGTGCATAATTCTTTCCATTATTTTGCCGAGATAACTTTTGAAAATCTGCCAAGTCGCACTGAACATCTGTCATATAGCCTGCCGGATTTGTTATTGATCTTTTAAAGTGAACGCGTCTAGGACGGTGAATCGTATAAGTTCTATGGCCTTCTAAATATTCCTCAACATCCTTCCTTTTAATACTTGCATCTTTTTTTCTAGCCTCTGTCCATAGTTGGTTAACACCAGCAAATCCTGCTGGATTCGCTGGATCATTGTAAAGTTTATCTAATATCATTTCCACTCTGCTGGAGGTCTCCATTTTGATTCAGCTATTTCTTTGGATTCAGCTATTTTTCTTTTTTGATTTGAATAAGTTCTTTTTGGTGTACAACTCTCTCTTGCCTTCTCTATCAACGGCCAAATTTTATTATCACTTTTTAGTTTGTTTTCTAAAGCTGATGTTCCTGGTGGTGTCAATTCACCCCATCTCAATTTCCCACTTATTCCAGTTCGAAGAATGCACTCTATGGATTTTTGTGCATTGCTTCCCATTATTTCTTTTCCTCCCTTTTTACTTAGAATCTTTCCATCTGTGCTTACGTCATATTTATCAAGATTTTCCTTTTTCATACTTTCAAAAATTTCCTTTGTTTTTTCCTTTATTGTTGTACCTTTTGGCTCGGTTTTCCCCTTAATTCCAGGAGATTCCTCCTCCGCTGTGTGCATACTAAGATCATCTTCAGTATTTTCATCTATTGGGGATAATTTTGGTGTGACAATATTTTGTTTAAAAGCTTTTGGAGTGCTTTCGGTTACTTGACGACTTTCATTGGTGTTTGTTTGAAGGAGGGGAAGTAATTTTTTGATTTGCTCTAGTGCTGGATCTTCCATTTGTCTTACTGAAACATTCATTGGTCTATCATTTTGATCCTTTAACATGTGTAAATATCGTCTTAATTCCTGATTGTAATTTATATTTTTTAATTCTGTGTTGGCATTTTGATTTTTAATAGTTTCCAAATTTTCTCGAGTAAAATCCAAATTGATATTTCCAGTTTCTGGTATGGGATGAGTAAGTAGTCCGCGATAAATATCCTCAGGTATCAATATAAATTTATTTGCCATTTTATTAATTGCTTATCAATGATTTTGTTAATTCAATAATGATTGGTGTTAAAAGGGCAGGAAACAATCCTATTGGTAAACCGCTTCCTTGTTGTATTACTGTACGTCGGGCTCCTCCTTCTGTCTTTAGTCTACTCACACGACGAACAAAATTAGCGAATGGTAAAAGGCGATATTTTTGTCTTTTATTTAATTTAAATTGATTTCGTACAATATTAAAACAAATTTCAGTTAGAGATAGTAATTGATCTGTTGAAGCTTTTTTTAAAAGTTGTCTTCTTTTAGTTAGTGAACGTGTTTTTGCGAGTTTTTTGAGAAATTGCAAATTGTCCTTGACAAGTTGACTAATATTCGTTGTCATAATTTTAATTAGAGGAATTCTTGGGTAAAAATATAATTGGTAATGAATTATAGGGTTCTTCTGATTCTCCGTCTTTAAATATATTTGTTCTTAGTCTAAGAGTTGGGTCTGATGAAGGGTGTAAATCAATAAAAAGATATGAATAATTACTGCTGCTTGTAGCTTGTCTATATGCGTCTAGAAAATAATTTAATCTTCCTGGGAATAGTTGTACTCCTAAATTGCGAACGGCCAATGCACTATTTGGTGCGCGAGTTAATACAATATACATGGAATTTTGACGTGCGACTTTGAGTTTTTTCGGGGTCACTTTAGTACGTGGGTGCAGGCTTTAAATTACAAATGTTATATCATTTGAAAGAGCTAGTCGAGCTGAGTCGAATGCCACCAAAATTAGCTCTAGGAAAAATTTTTGAACCGAGATACAGGCGATTGAAAATCGAAAAACCATAGGGGGGACCAAGCACTTTTTTGGGGTGAAAAATTCGAAAATGCAAATTATACCTCATTCGAAAGAGCTCGTCGAGCTGAGTCGAATAAAACCAAAATCAACGGAATCCGACTTGAATGAACCGAGATATAGACTCCTAAAAATCGAAGGTCCAAAAGGGCGATTTTTGGAATAAAAAATTTTTTATACAAATAATACCTCATTCGAAAGAGCTCGACGAGCTGAGTCGAATGACACCAAAATCACCGTGATTGGACAAGATTAGACAAAGTTATGACACAAAAAATAAACAAAAAACCTAAACCTATGGAGCGTCGGCGAGGCGCTTGTGCAAAACCCCGCGCTTCGCGCGGGGTTTTGCGGCACGCGCCTCGCGGGGAGTCTACGGGCGATGGGTCTGGGCTCGTAACATAAACCTATTCCCAACTCCCTTGCTCTGGACGTATTTGGGGCCTCCGTAGCAGCAAAAATCTCCACAGATGCCATAGGTAAGGAGCTAAAATAAAAGATCATAACTTTGTCTAATCAAGTCGGATTTCGTTGATTTTGGTGTTATTCGACTCAGCTCGACGAGCTCTTTCGAATGAGGTATAATTTGCATTTTCGAATTTTTCATCCCAAAAAAGTGCTTGGTCCCCCCTATGGTTTTTCGATTTTCAATCGCCTGTATCTCGGTTCAAAAATTTTTCCTAGAGCTAATTTTGATGGCATTCGACTCAGCTCGACTAGCTCTTTCAAATGATATAACATTTGTAATTTAAAGCCTGCACCCACGTACTAAAGTACAGCCAATTTTTCTCGAAAAGATTCTGGGTGATGAATATTATGCCAAAATTAAGATGATGAGATTTCTTTGTGAAAAGTTCCGATAAATATTTTTCGTCAATTGAGTACATTAGGTCATCGAGAATGACTAGTGCAGGCTGTTCTTGTTTCTTAATAAGATCCTCAGGGGGAACTCCGGAATAAACTGAGACTCCGGCTCGCTGTAGTTCTGGAATAAGAGAATTATATTCGCCATAGCAGTAGAGAATAGATTTTGGAGTAGGCTCAATAAGTTGATCATGTTTGAGAATTAATTTTCGTACAAATGTACTTTTACCAGTTGAACTTGGTCCACTAATAATACAACCAAATGGAAGTTTTAATTTCAAATCTTTATGAGAAAATAAATGATAATTCATTTTACAAGTATTTGTCGAAAATTAAAAATAATGATTAATGATTAAAAGTGGTAATTTGAGGATTATCTTTTTCTTCTAATTTCTTTTCTTTATCGTCTTCTTTTATATTTTCTTTTGTTTCTTCTATTCCTACTTGAGCTTTGTTTTGTGAAAACTTTGACAAAAATTCCTTGACAGTCATTTGCCCTTCTCCTCTGATAAATTCTTTTTCATTCCACTTTGGTTCCTTATGAATAATATTGTAATTCCTCCCTTTTGATTTAACACGAAAGACACACTGTTGAGGAATTTCATAGATATGATCAAACATGACGACTTTTTCTGATTTTAGGCGATTGCAATATAAGGTTACATCCTTCGGAGTAACAATAAAATCAATGTCCACATTTTCTCCCTTACAACTTTTACATTTTCCCGCCAAGTCAAACTCCACAAAACGTGCTGTTATGAGCCGAGGTGACGAAATTGTCACACCAGAAGAAGATACCGCAAATAAAACCTCAGGGAGCACTTTTTCTAAGAGCTGACAATTATTTTCAATTACTGACATTTTTTAAATATTTTTATAAATGAATTCAAATTTTGAATGGAAGTTTGATTCAAGGGAATATTTCAGTATTTATACTCTTAAAATGGGCGTGGCTTCCGAAAAAAATTTGAATTTTATAAATTTAAAAGCTTCCTATGTTAACTAATAATAAATCAAATTCAAAAATTTTTATTTCAAATTAAATTATTACAATTATTGAAATTATTATTAAAAAATAACAATGTTAAGAAAAAATATTTATTTAAATTTTTACTCATTTTTTCAACTTTTCTATATTCTTCTCATCCCAGTCAGCAACAAAATCCTTGAATTGCATGTTTAATTTCGCGCAGCTTTCACATATTTCAAAGTATATTCCAATATTTCCGTTTTCCTTCTGAGTGAATTTATTCTTATCATTATAAAGCGCATTGGCACATTTTTTGCAAATTCTTATTTCAATCCTTGGTGTATCTTTCATGCGCATAATTTTCCACAATACACGCGGATTTAGCTTATTATTATTTTTCTCGATTTTTCCGTTGTTTATTTTTAAAGTAGGGGATTTTGCTTTGTTGATTATTTCAGTGTCCTTTTCTAACTCTACTTCAATTATCTCTTCCTCATTCTCCTCAATTTTTGGGATTTTTTCTTTTTTCAATCCGCTCATTTTTTATTTTATTTTCAAATTTTATTTTAAATGAATGAAGAAATGAATGCGGGTTGGGAAATCTATTGTCTTATATACTCGCTTAAGCCCCGCCCCTTTTCCCAAGATTTCGTAATATTTGTCAATTCACAAAGAAAAAACTTCGTATAAAAAGGGGCAATTTCTATAATCTTAAAAGTTTATAAAGTCATTTGATCATTTACATACATTAAAAATTAATCAATAAAAATGAATTCTGTTTTGGATGATATTTCTAAAAAATTAAATTGCCCATGTTATTTGGTGAGATATAGACTAATGTATCAAGAAAATGCCGATTTGATCGCAAAATTTATACAAGAAAAGGGAGAGCTAGAGACAAGTTATCTTGATAGGAATGGAATGAAAAGAAAAATTAGGTGTGATGGTATTACAACAACAGGAGCTCATTTAATCAAAGCCTTCGGTTATTTAGGTTATCCATTTAATATATCGATTGCGGCATATTTCTTTGCTCATCACAAATTAAAACTTCAATACCCATTTCATCAATGTGTTATTGAAAGAACATGTACAGAGAATGGAGTTTGCGAGAGATACTACCCTCTTGAACTTTTATGTTTTGCTCCTAGATCACCTCCGTCTACAATAAGCGGGTTAACATTTAAAGCACGACGTACGCATGCAACTTCGTCAACTTCAACAATAAGTCTCAACAGTCTTACAATATCCGACGGAACCTTACCATCGACGCCCACTAATGGGAAATCTAGACCAGGAATATTGTGGATTAAAATAGAAGGTAAACATAACGAATGGGAAAAACGCAATATTATGATTAATTAATTAGAGAATTTTATTTTATTTAAATATTTATTAAATAATTATAATTTACAATAAAATATAGTTTGTTTAAAAATTTTTACAAATTTTTGAAAAAATCTATAATATTTGAAATTGGAGGTTCATATAAAAATCGCCATCTTGAATACATTAAGTAATCTGTTCTATTATATTTTCCAAATTTGAACTTTTTGTCGTAAAGGTCCCAACGTAGAATCCAACGTCCCATATTTTTTATTTCTGCTTGTCTGTTTAAATCTTTCTTGTTCGGGTAATAGATATCCTTTACAACCCATTTCATTGATAATTTGTTCCCGTCATCAGTTTTATACAATGATTTATTACTTAATTTATCGCCTCGTTGAAGTTCCTCTGAATTATTAATATTTCTGTTAGGAAATATTAGTGGTGGTGTTCTCCGCCATATTGGTAGAGGCGTCATCCGATATAATGTTGTCACTAATTCTTCTCTCATCTCGGTTTTGGCGTCCATTGGTGGTGGTGTTCTCCTCCATATTGGTATTTCCACTGAAGTATTTTTATCTCTGCTAGGAAATATTGATGGCGGTGTTCTCCGCCATATTGGTAGTTCCACTGAATTATTTCTATCTCTGCTAGGAAATATTGGCGGCGGCGTTCTCCGCCATATTGGTATAGGCGTCTTCCGGTATAATGTAGTCACTAATTCTTCTCTCTTCCATGGTTTGGCACCCAGGTCTTCAGCCAGTAAAGACTTGATAATTATTAATATGATCAAAATTTTTAACATTCTATCCACTAAGTTTTTATTATAAATTGTTGTTAGCTCTTGTTGACAGTTATGTAGCAAAGAAAGTAATAAGTTTTAAAGATTTATATTTATGAAAATAATAGATTAATTTTTAAAAATGATATATTCTATCTTAATAATGATAATTTATCTTAATTTTAAAATCGTTAATTTGATATTAACTATTACAATTTAAGATTTTATTCTAAGCAATTGTCAGGATATATTACAGTATAACTTTGGGCATGTTCACCCCCACACATTTACTGAGAATATTTGTTCTTTAACTAAATTTTAACATTGCTTCTTAATATCACATATTCTTCATTAATTATATCTTTTAAATCTTAAATTTACATTAATTGCATCTTCTTATGCTTAATTTTGCATTTTTACCCCCAAAATCTATATCTTCTTTCTCCTAATTTTGCATAAATTTTATCTTCTATGTATTAACTTTTCAAGAAACTTATCTTTATCGCTTACTATTAAATCAATTCTCTTTCGTACTATAATATTTTATCATCAAAATAAATATTAATTACAGTTAAAAAACCTTAAAGTGAAAATATGATATTATTTTTGTCCAAAATGTACAATTTTGAGGTCATTAGAAATTATTCCTTTTTGTATTATTGGTCTAAATATTTTTCTCATTTTAGTTGAGTAAACCATTCCTTCCTTCACGCTGCGGCGTATAAAGTTTGGGTTTTCAATCGTAATTGATCGCTTATCAAACTCATCATTTTCCTCATTGTCGCCTCCTCTATTTGCATAATGTAGTACACTCTCCTTAAAACTGTCAAAATGCAAGATTTTGCAGACATCAGCCGTTAATGTTATACCACGTACTTTCAGAACACTACTAATTTTGGCATTTTTGTTGCTTTCCATTCTCAATGCGTAAGCCTTGCACGCCTCTCCAACATATTCTTTTATTTCAGAACCTGCATATTCCTTCGCCAAATCACCTAGATAAGGTCCAGTTTTAAGAGGGCATTCCATATACATTGGATAGGAAAATAGTATACTGTCTGTGTCTCCATAGAGAAGATTGCAACCCTCTGATTCGGCTACCTTTTGCATTGCTTTCAATAGTTTTATTCTTGCTGCTGATGTTGTCCATAAGGACACCACCATGTTTGATGTATCATGTTCGATAATAAATTCTTCTTTTTGTTTGTAAGTTAGTAAAATTGTTTCTTCAGTTAAATTATCAATAGATTGTATCTCAATTGAGTTATTTTTGTCATATTCGATAAGTTCAGTGGGTGAGTCAATGACTACACTTCTTGATTGTCCATTCCTTAGACTGAACCTTCCCCATAGGGAATTAAGCATTAATTTTGATATGTAGCGCATAGCCTGATCTGGGACCATTTTCTCTCTTTCAATCTCGATTCCAAATTTGTCTTTACATTCTTGTATAAATTTATCCTCATTTTCTTTTCCTTCTATGCCTTCAGGGAAACCACTCGCATGAATCTTCATTGCCATAAATTCTGCTACATAATTTTTAAATAAATTTTCATCCCATTTTTCATAATGAAGTGCTCTATAGAATTTTGTAACTGTATAACCAACTTTTAATGCTTCTTCTAATTCTAGTGAAGTACATGTTGAGACCCACCCTCTCTCTTCATCATTATGAGGACATCGGTATCCTTTGATGTTTGCTCCTTTCGGATAGGCAAGTGCGCATTTTCTGCAGAGAGGAAAAAGTAATCTTTCATCAAATTTGACTGGAATAACAGGAACATTCAATGATGATGGCGGTACCAAAAATACTTTCAAAATTCCTTTGAATGGAATTTGGTCTCCACTCTTCCAATTAACATTTTGTTCAGCTAAAGGTACAACATGAATTTTCGGATGCCCAACCGGAAATGATGTTGTAGCAATTGTTGATGGGTATAGCGAATTAAAGTCCAAGTAGGCAATTTTATGTTGTTCCTTGTCTGCATCAAAGTACATCTGTAAAGGTCCTGTTCTTCCCCCAAAATAACAATCCCTAATTTTTATTGGGCCTTTGTCATGATAATTTGCAAATGATTTTCTCATATTTTTGTTGCGGCGAAGCATCTTACGTATATCACATTCCCATATTATATCAACATTTTTTATATATTTTCGTATAATTTCCAAACGATTTCCATCATCTTCACGTATTTCTCCCACAGTTTTTCCGTTTGGTAAAATTTTGTTCAAATCATTTCCGAAGCATTTTTCACATGCGTGCCAAACACATCCATTTACCTCAATTGCTCTATCCTCTTCTTTAATATATCCATCAATCTTGTATCTCCCCGCTACAACGTATTCTCCACCTTCTGAATGTGCACTTTGGATTTGAACTCCTCGTGTCTCTTCGTACCATTGTAAATATTTCAGTGCAAGTTCGCTTTGATTGTCACATGTTTCATACCCTTTTTCTGGAACAATTGCCAAGTGTTCAGGTTTCAAATGATTAAGTCGAAAATGTTTCATACAGGCTGATGCTATAGTCATTGCATCACGTAATATGTCAATTCCTTCTTGAGATGCTTGATTTTGTGTATTTTTCCTTTTGCTAATTTCCATAAATTTTTTTCTAAAAGCAATCAGCGCTTCTGTGAGAATCTGCACATCGTTTGTACAATATTCGGCCAATGCTTCGTCCAGACAAAACTGCCGATTTTTTTCTTCTTCATACCATTTATCAAATTCATTCTGTTTTTCTGGACGCATTCCTTCATATAAATAATCAGATTTTTGAGGTAATTGTTGTAGTATTCTCCCATAATTTTCAGAGATATTTGCCAAATGTGGAAAAAATTGTTTTTCAGTTACTTGCAGTCCAAATGCCCCAATCAGCTTCCCCAAGGCGACTGGACAGAGATTATATGAGTCACGAAATATAACTTCATTGCATTTGTTGTTGCGAGGAATTTTCAATTCATAAAGCTTATTACCTCGACGAATCATTGACGGGACAACTCCTTTCAAGTATATTTCTCTGAATACCATCACCATATCATAACGCCCTCCATTGTGTGAAAATGCCATAGTAGAATATTGAGTGTTAAGTTCAAAAAGAATCCATTGAATAAATTCTCTGAGCGGGGTTTGTGTAACAACTTGTTTATCAACTTTTGTTTGAGAGTATGGACGATGTGAAAATGTTATTGAGCGATTGTTTCCACAGATTATGCAACTCTTTCCATTTTGTTTGATGGGTGAACGCCATATTTTTCCGTCTTCCATACATTTTGTGCATGTTACTGTTGCGGCAATGAAATTTACTTTGTGGAGCCGTCTTTCTTCATTTGTATTCCTTATCTTTTCATTTTGTGTTGCTTCAAAATCGAATGTTACTAGACGGTACGGTATTGATTTTTTAGGTTCCAATGGACGAATAAAGCATCCTCTATACATGCTATGATATTGCCGACAAATTTTACACCATTTTTGTCCACATACGTGATTCTTTTGCTGCTCTCTTTTGTAATTTTTGATTGTCCATATCACACCGCACTTTTCACAAATTTTTGTTTGCCGACAATTGCTGCTTTTTTTATGATGGTTAAAACAGTCTTCATTCAAATAATTTTTCCCACAATCATCACATTTTTTGAAATAGTTTGCTGTTGCCAAGCAAGGACGTTCACTTCCTATGCGTCCACACAGTCTGCAGAGAGATTTACATCTAAAGTCATGTTCCTTTGATTTTCTGAATTTCTTCTCACAAGTAAAGCAATATTTATGGTTCACCCCGAACATTCCTCTAACATTTCTTAATCCATCAAAATGGTTATTTGAGTGAAAAATGGAAAGTGGTACATTGAAATTTTCATTTCCATATTTAAATATAGGTTTTTCATTGACACCTCCAAAAACAAATACTTTGAATTTATATCCTTTATCCTTATATTGATTATTCCAAAAATCATATTCAGGGAGATCGTTAGGAATTTTTGCAGCTTTTATCAAATCTAAAACATCTTTCATCTGCCGATGATTGTATTGCATATATTTATTAAATTTTCTTCTATCTCCCAATTCCTTAATAACATATTTTTTAGTAATTTCCAAAGCATAGAATAAGCATAGGTTGTTCTGATTAGCTATTCTAATAAATAATTCCTCTTTTAGTTTAAAACAATCAGTTGCAATGTCTTGTGGTGCTCGACCTCTAATTGATTCATTTGTTGGAAGTGATGAAATACCCAGCGTCTGTATTTTTATTGTAAAGGGGTGGCCATGAAGTGACCCCTTCTCTATCTTAGATTGTGAAACAAGTTGAAATCTTGTTAATATGTTGTCTATTGTATCTTTTTCTAGTTTTCTAATTGGTATCCAGATATCATTATCAAGTAACTGTGAAGAAATTAATGCGCCTAATCGGTCTGGATTAATTGATTGATTTTTTGATTCATCTACGGTTTGATCCATACAGTCTTGGATTATTTTTCTCAATAATTCTTCCGGGTTTCCAGGTAATTTCTCAATAATAAACTTTCCAGTTGTTCCCATCATTTTAAATTTTCTGTTAAACTGAGTTTCATAATCGATTTGGCGGTAATAATTTTTAAAATTTGTCGTCCCCGCACCGCTTTGTATGTCGTTGAATAAGTGAGGTAGGAGATTCCGGATGTGAAATCTTGAACGTTTGTTGGGAGAAGGTCCGTTTTCTTCATTATTATGAGACATTATAAGAATTTTAAATATTTTTGTTTTTATAGCAAATGATTAAAAATATGAAAAAATCTTCCCTTTTATACTCCAGATTTTAGAAGTATGACAAAATTTCAAAATATTTCTTGACAGGGTGGAGAGATGTGTTAGAGAGCAATAATATTTCCTTTAAAACAAAAGATTTTAGACGTATGACCTATTAAGAAACATTTCTTGACAAGTTAGAGCTATGTGTTAGAGATCAATAATATTTCCTTTGAAACAATTGACATTTCGATATGTGGCATTTTGTCGTTTTTACATTTTGAAATTTGACATTTTGAAATAATTGCTTAATTCCCTTACATTTGTACTTCCGCCCTTTTTTGCAAATCATTTTAAATTTTTTGTAAAATTTTGCAAATTTTATTTCTTCCTCTATTTTTTAATTTAATTAATCTAAATTTTATTTAAATTTAATATTTTTTTAATTTTTAATTTAAAAATCCCCGCCTATTTTTAAATTTTGAATTCCCGCCAATTTTGAAATTTGGCATTTTGAATAAGTCCCCTTACATTTGTACTTCCGCCCTTTTTTGCAAATCATTTTAAATTTTTTGTAAAATTTTGCAAATTTTATTTCTTCCTCTATTTTTTAATTTAATTAATTATTTAAATTTTATTTAAATTTAATATTTTTAAAAATTTTTTAATTTTGAAATTCGCACCAAATTTTTAAACTTTGAATTCCCGCCAAATTTTGAAATTTGGCATTTTGAATAAATCCCCTTACATTTGAACTTCCGCCCTTTTTTTAAAATCATTTTATTTTTTTGTAAAAATTTTGTAAAAAATTTTTATTATCTTTTTTATTTAATTATTTAAATTTATTTTAATTTATTTACAAAATTTCCCTTTAAATTTTTAATTTTTAAAATTTTAATTACGGAATTTCGAAATTTTAAAATTTTTAAAATCCTTCACCCCTCCCCCAAAATGCACAGAAAAATTAATTTATATAATAAATTATCAAATTATTTGATTAAATTTAAGTACACCCCTTTGTCCGAATGGATAAGGTTCCCGCATATTAAAAAATACGAAGGTGAAGGTTCGATTCCGCTCGGGGGTTTTATTTTTTAAAATTTTATAAAATTTTTTATTATTAATCAAAATATTACCCATTAAACTTTTTCATATTCCAATTATCACACCAGTCACTTATCAATCACATACTTATACTTATCACTGTACCTAATCACTTCTGAATCAATCAAAACATTTCAGTTTAATTTTTCCTTAAATCTACTCAATAGATAGTTGAAAAGTCGAAAAATTCATTTCTTTATAACTCTCTTTTATTTTACCGCAATTTTACACAACCAAAACCTTTTAACTACTCTTTTATTTTACCGCACTTTTAAATATTACTTTAAAAATTTTTATTTTAACCTCCAAATGTTGCAACAGCCCACACAGAAACCACAAACAAAAAACCTGTCAATTCCCACACAATTTCAATCAAAAAAGCAATTAATCATCAATGATTAATTACCCTAATTAATCATGATTAATTACCCTCAAACCCTTCCAAAAACAAAGGGTTTGCGGCAAAGATCAAAAGGAAAATACCCCCTATAACCTCAGGTTTGATTGACAGGTGATCAAATGGGTGTGACATTTGTGACGTTTGGGGGGTACTTACTACTAAATTGGGGTAGGTGAGTGTAGGAGAAATACACCCATAAAATATTTTACCTCACAACTGGGATATGTTGTGGGACATTTTGGAAACTTAATTCTCAACTGGGACAGTTGGGTGTCGGACAATTCACCAAATAAAATTATCAACTGAGATATGTTGAAAATTTACTTCTCAAATGGGACATGGTGGTGGTAAGGTAAATACCCGTACAAATTGTCAACACTTCACAACTGGGACAAAAGGGTGGTGCGGGAAATAGGTGAGACAAAAGGCTGGCCTTTGATTTGCCGACACATCCCTCAATATGTATTTTTAGTTAGACAAAAGGGGGATTACTACTAGATTGGGGTAGTTGAGTGTAGGGGAAATACACCCAATAAAATTTTCAACCTTATAATTGGGACATGTTGGAAAGTTACTTCTCAAATGGGACAGATGGGTGTGGGGAGAAATACACCCATAAAATTTCCACTTCACAACTGGGACAAAAGGGTGGGGGTTACTACTAATAATTTAATTAACTACTGAATAATAAATATGTAGTTTAAATTATTTACTTATTAATTTATAGATTGACAATAAAAATCTATTACTAAAGAATTAATCTTCATTTTAATTGGCTTTGTCTAATTTATTTAAGTTTTAATTAGTTTCCATTTAATAGTAAATTTAGTTAAATTTATCTTTTTAGTTAATATCATCGTTGTCTGTTGGTTTATTATTCATAGGTATTATTTTTGGTTCATCTTTATCCATCACTCCATATCCAGTAAAATTCCAAATGTTGAATAAAACACAATCAGGAAAGAACTATATTTTTAAGAATATATTCATGCTTTTATATTTGATTCATTTTAAGATTTTGTTGTATCGCACATCTTTATTTACATTTTGACTTACATTAATTTTAACCTTCAAACATAATAAAATTTATTAATTATATTTCTTTTTTTATTATATTCTTTTTATTATTATAATTCTTTTTATTATAATTCTTATTACCATCTTCTTGTTTGTTGTACTGATAGCTGATTTAATCTTTCTGTTACAAACTTAATTGCATGGTCCTATTCGAATTTCATTATTTCTTTTAATTGGTGACTTTTCATTCTTTATTTTCTCTTAGGCCCCGTACTTTTTACTCAATATTTTATAAATTTGTTTTTTATTTCTTATGAAGTTTACACAAATTAACAGATTCATTGTTTACTTTTTCTATAAGATTTATAAATATTTGTTTTTTTATTATAATTAAAATTAATTAAAATAATTAGTTTATAATTAAATTAAAATAATTTAATTATAATTTAATAATTAGTCAGTTTCTAAGCATTGTTGACTTATTAATAAAACTTTTTATTTTAGTGAGTTTTTTCATCATTTGTCGTTAAAAGAGTACGCCAGTCAATTGTAACTGGTTTTTGGCGAATCGCCTTGAAGGCTCAGATGTTGTTTTGTATGCAAGAAGTGCAGGAACTTCAAACCAAATTAAGTGCGTTGAATTTTATATTTTTACCTATTGTCGTTTTTATAAGAAGTATACGTTAAATTAAAAAAATAATATTTAATTATTATTTTATTTTACATATATTTTTGTTTACCTAATATTTCTTTAATTTTTTAAACATTATATTTTAATGATTCAAAGAGATTTTGTATGAGTATAGTCATTAAAACTTGTATGTATATTTAAATTAGTTTAGAATTTAATAATTTTTTTGAAAATTATTATTTTTTTTCGGTATTAGATAATTTATTAGTGATTATTTTTTGATAATATAATTGATTAAAATCTGTTAATCATGAATCGTTTAAAGTGAAAATGAATCAGCTGGAACAAATTTATAAGTAAAAATATCATGAAAATCATTTTAATAAACGGTCTTAATTTAGGTAACCAGAATTTAGGTAACCTTAATTCAGGTAACCATCTAATGAGGCTCTTAATCCGCTGTGCAGAGAATTTCTATAGGCTGAGAAAAATTAGCATGGCATGATTCTCTAGGTATACATATGGGCGGCTTACTTTTTATGAGTTTCTAAATTTTTTATTAGTTAAGATAAGCTTAGTTTTATTTATAAAACGGGTGACAAATTTTACTAATTATTATTTTCATTATTATAAATTATTTAAATATGTTTTAAAAATTGCTCATTAACAAAATGAGCAAAAATTCGTTAATTAAAAAATTATAAATTTTTCGAATATAAAGTTGTAATGAAGTTATTGCGAATATAAAAATTTCGGTCAAATGCCTGTATTCAAAATATTACACCTGCTGTATTTTTTTGAAAAAAATTTAACAAAATTATGACATATTGTTTTTGTAATTTTTTATTATTTTGATTAATTTTATTAATTTATTAATTATAAGTAAGATAAAAAGCTTTTTTAAATAGTTTACTATTAGGCAATCACAAGCATTTCAACATTGAATTCATTTGAAATTTCAGCTTGAACAAATTCTATAACTCTTTCAGCATTTCCATCTGTATTTTTCAAATTATTTATTTTGTAATGACTAAGTTATATATATATTTTTTAATAAATTTGTTTATAAATTTATGAATATAATTTATAAAAATGCCACTACACTTTACAAGGGCTTTTATGTCTACTATATAAGGTTATAAAAGGCGAATTTATTATACAATTTATTTATTAAAAGATATATTCAAGTAATATATTCAAATAACTATATCGAGATATTTAATTTGTAAAATCTTTTCATCATCTTCAGATTAATTATTTCTCTACGCCAACTAAATAGTTAGATAAGCCTGCTTTAACAAGATTTATCCGAGCAAAAAGGATGATCGTAAAATGTTACTACAAATAATATACTATATTTGTTAAGGAAATCCGAAATTTTCTTAACTAATATTTACTATGAAATTATCTTTATATTCAATATAAATTTATAAACTAACTCAAAAGTCTTTTTTAAATGGTATTGATGATAATTCCAAGAACATTGTTTCAATGCTACTTGCTTTTATTAATGATTTACGTATATAATAATTAATTATTATCCAAAATTTTATTATTATTTTATATACTAGTAATTATTATAATCATTTTAATTTATTATTTAATCAGCTTAATTATTTTTATTTTTCCAAATCATAAACATTTATGGCAATGACAGGAAGTTGATTAGATGTTTAAGATTCAATGTAGTTTTACCAGCTCTAAAAATTTCATGTCTAGAGAATTTTATTGATTTGTATTTTTTATATGATCTTAAATTTTAATAATTTTAGTTATTAAAATTTAAATTTTTCAAAACGTATTATTTAATAATTTTTAATAATTGTTTATATAAATATTAAGCGAATATAGAATTAATTAATTTTATAAATTTATAATTTGTAATGTTGACTTTTTAGTAAAAAACGATAAGCTATGTAAAAAATTATCAAAAATAATAAATCATTATATCTTTAAAAAAATATAAATAATAATAATTTTCGCAGTTCAACTTTTTATCTTTTTTGACATTCTTATGTCGTAGGAAAGGTAATTAAGGCTCAAAAATTGTTAAAAAATTTTACAAAAATACTTATACTGGCTCTGTTTTTACAAAATTATTTCATCCATATATCTAACTTTTAGAAAAAACCGAAATGAAATTGTGTATTTTTATAGGCTTTGCTAACCAAAATCAATGTAAAATATAATTCATAATCTTAAAAATTTCTTTAAAATTTACTTGTAAAACAAGCACCGCATGGAAAAAAGCAATTATACTTTATAATTAAACATGGTTGGGGAATAAATTTGATAAATATATTTATCTAAATCAGGGTTTCGATATCTGCGGATTATTCCTCATTTTGTGGTTTTTTGGTACGGCGATGAGGATTATTTTTAAAAATGCGGATTTGCGGATTTTTGTGGTCTTTTGAAGATTATGAGGATTTTTTATATTTTCTTGTAGTTTTTAGCAAAAATGCCATTATTTTTCCGCTAAGACCTTCTAAAATCCTCAAAATTTTCGCCTTCGGCGCTGAGAATAGAAGAAATCTGGCTTTTTGGCCTTACAAAATTCTCAAAATTTTCACCTGCGGCGCAAAAAAAAGTAGGAATTTGTGTCCTTGATCTTTCAGAAAATCCTCAAAATTTTTTGCCTGGCCTGCAAATATACGATTTTTGGCTTAAGAATCTTCCAAAATTAAAAAATTTTCGCCTGCGGCGCTAAAAATAGAAGAAAGAAAAATTTGCGACATCTTCCGCAACAAAAATGAAAGTAATTTTTCAGATAGTTGTTGGATTTTCATAAGATGATCATTAGTAGTTGAAAAATTGCTTAATTCAATTGTAGAAGACGAAAAATACAATGCATAAAGTGATTAATTCAATTTTTGTGTTTGATAATTTTTTGCGGATTTTTGCTATAAAATGCGGATTTTTTCGATCAATTTTGCGGATTTTTAAAAATTCGAGATCGAAACCCTGATCTAAATTACCCTCAATAATCTATAATCTCAATTGTGTTCTGTCAAGAATAATCAACAACATGAAATAAACAATTAATTGTAGAAAATAAATAATTAGTTTAAACAAAATCAGGTTAAAAAGTTATATCATAGCAACATTTAACTATTAATTATCGTTCTATATAATTTATTAATTACATTAGTTTTTTAATTAATTTTATTTAATACGAATCCTTTCGACTTTGTCTTCACTGAAGTTAATCTAACCCCTAACGTGTCAATTCTGCTTGTTACTCTTTAAACCCATTATTTTTATCAGTTCCGATGTTCGCTATTGGCTGCACTATTTGCATTACTTTTCTGTATTTCTCCTATAAAATAATGCTATGATATTATTTTTGATGAAAATTATTTTTTATTTATTAATAATAAATTATATGAAAATTTTCAAATTTATTAAAAGAAAAGGAAATTTTAAATTTTAATTTGAAAAATTTGGAAGAAAATATTATTTTCAAAAAAGTTTATTAAGAAAAATATTTAAAATTTAGTTGAGAAATGATAATGAAATTATTTGACATAATTGATGTGACAGATGTGCGAAAAAATTTTAGTAGAAAATTAAATTTTAATTTTTAACTTTAAAAATACAAAATAAATAATTTATAAAATTAAAGTGACAGCTGTGCTAAAAATTTTTTAAAAATATATTTGAATATTTATTTCGTATATAATAGTGACAGATATTTCAGAGAAAAAAATATCAAATATCGTACATAATTTTAAGATTTATTAAATGTATTAATTTGGGGAATTAATTATATTGAATATTAATGATATTAAATAAGAGGCCTTAAAATGTTTCGGGCAAAATTGTGAACAGAAGTTTTTAAAAGTAACTTTCCAAAAAATCAAATTTATAATAAAATATTTAGGGAACAGAAGAGTTTTGGGATTGCTCCTGGCAACCTCTAACAAAAGAGCCAGAAACTGGTCTTCCAATTAAGCAGGAAATGGGTCTACCAATTAATAGTTTTTAGATTAACATATTTAAATATTCTACTTCATTTAATCATTCGTAATCAATCTTGTTTTTAACTTTTTTATTTATATTTGCAATTGTGGTGTTAGTAATTTGAATTTTGAGTGAATATGCATTTTTTAAAATTTAAACAAAATAGTTTAAAACAGCATCATTACTCTAGAAATAAATATTTTGTTGCCTAAAACTTGAATAATTAATTATGAAATAATGTATTATTGCTATTACAATTAGCATTTTTGTTGCAAATTTATTAATAACAATTCAGTATAAATCAATGAAAAAAGTATATGTATATGTATATTCAATTAATTGTATGGATAATTTTATATTAAAAAAAATAAATTTCATTGGCTTTTATTTAAAATATTAATTTTAAATCGTCTTGTAAGACTTGTATAACTAACTTATTATATGATGGAAATTCAAAATGAAAAATTGTTGGATTAATGATGTAGAAATGATATTATTTGTGTTAATGAAAAAGACATTATCATAAACAATGCCCTATTGACAATTGTTTTACATAAGAATATGAGTTTGAAACTATAATGAAAGGCCTTACATTTGTCATAATTTAATAAATATATTCAAGACAATTCAGGTAATTAAGATTGTTCAAAATTTTTTGAATAATTTAGCTAAAAGCTAAAAAGTATTATATCCGACATAAATCAAATTAATTCTAATTTAATTAAAATATAAAATTAGCACAAATTATTACGAAAATTTAAATAATGCAGCGAAAAAGCTTTAAATGTTACTAAAATAAAACTTAATACTTTTATTTTAGTAATAAATAAAGGTATAATAAAGGAAATGACTAGAAATTTATTATTAATTTATATTATGTTTACTCACGAAGGGCCACAAATTGTGCCAAAGCAAACTGACGAGCAAGCTTCTTCACGTGGAAACGTGAAGCAGAATTCTTCACGTTTCCAGTTTGTGGGCTTATTGAGTACTTTTTTTCAGATATATAATTAACAAAAGAATGAAGGAAATTAAGATGTTTCTTAAATTGTGTGTTTAATAAATTTAAAAATAAATTTCAACCCGAAAGAGAATTAAATATATTTGTTTGATAAATTAAGAATAAAAATACGATATACATAACTAACTCATATATACATAACTAACTCAAACTCACTGATATCCTTTTAATCCAGCCAAATCTGCTGATTTCCTTATTAATCTCTAAATTTCCGATATCTCCCCACACTATAAAGTGAAAATTTTAGGCGCGTTATTTAGGGTATGGGTAGGAATTACGAATTTATTTACTGCCGGATTGTCCACTGACGGATTGTCCACCCACTGACGCATTGTCCACTGACGGATTTTCCACTGCCGGATTGTCCACTGACGGATTGTCCGGTCACGCCTCCAATGCCTATTATGTAGAGAAAGGTCCTTTTATAAGAAATCACCATTCTGTTATTTTAACTTTAAAGCGTCAACAACTTTATTATCTACGTAATTGCTCAGAGAAAAATGGTCTCTCATTCAATAAAATTTATTTAATTATTCATATAAACTTATTATTTTTAAAACTTTATAAATGTTAAAGACTACTAGTATGTAAAATTTGTATTATATAATTAATTATTATTTTTTAACTTCATACAATTTGTTAATTTTGAATATTAAAAAATCATAAACAAAATAATTTTTTGTTTTTTAATTTTATGATTTCTCGAATCGCTCTTCGGGGCTTGGTCTGAAATATTCAGCGGGTTTATTATTATATAAGATAGTCATTTCATTAAAATGTTATACTTCTCTATTGTCTAATATAAGTCAATCTAAAATTTGTAAAAGTTTGATAAATTGTTGCTAAATTGTGTTGATTGTAATCCTTAATAGTAGTCGAATTTATTTTTAATGGAATATAATTGATATGTCTTTATAAAATATACTCAATTTAAATTTAAATTAATGTAGAGTAGTATAATTAAATAGACATAAATATAATAATTGGAGTGAAAACGGGAAAATAAATGGATTTTAACTATTGTGTGCAGTTATCATCATAATATTAAGCTGTATTATTGTCAAATCAAACATTCCTTAAAAAAGGTTAAAATTAAATAAGGTTTTATTGTTATTTTTAATTTTATTGATATTTTTCTTAGAGGATTTATTTTGTTAAGTTGATTTGTAGAAATTTATTCTTAATTTCTGAACAAAAAACTAACAGTTATAAAGAGAATGCCAATAGAATTCAGAATTAAAGAGGTATTAAACATAAATATTTGTAATTTTAATAGATCTTGTAATAGATATAATTTAAGTTATTTATTAAATTTCAAATTTTTATAATTTCAATGATGTTAAAATGTTTTAATTATTTACATAGTTCAGTATCAAGTAGCTAAAATTCATTACATAAGAATCTATTAAATTGAAAGATTATTGACTGCTTTCCCTCTAGCATAAACAGTAGATATTTCATTAATAAAAATTTAAGTTAATGGTCTAAATTTCTACATTTGACTAATTGTAAATTTTATTGGATTTAATTATTTATACATATTATTGTGTTGCATGAATGCTAATAAATTTTTATATTTTAATTCAATTTATATAAAATTTTATCAATTTACATAAAATATAATTGCTTTAATTTATATTGGAAAATACCAGAAGTAGCATTTGATGTTGAGGGACAAAAGAAGGATCAGCAAAAATTTTTTTAACAAAAATATTTTAGAATTTTGCTATTAATAATTAATAAGATATTTGGAATACCAGAAGAAAAGTGGAATGTTTAGGCAAAACTAATAAATAATAAATTTTATAAATATAAACAAATATAATTGGTAATACCAGAAGAAGTGGAAGCCTAATTTGATAGTACAGTAAAAATTTGTTTATCTAAAAATATTTTATAATTTTGCTATTAATATAGACAAATATAATTGAAAATACCAGCAGAAGAAAGAGGAAGAAAAAGAATTATAAAATGAATTTGTTAAATTTGTCTATCATTACATTATACATATTTTGATTTTAATTCTGGAGTTAATTATTTTCTAGCGTTAATTATTTTTAAACAAATTCTGGTCCATTTTAAGGAGTTTTGTTGTAAATTTCTTATTTATATTTTAATTAATTTTATAAGTCTTCAAAACTATATTTAACTAACAAAATCGCTTATTTGAAAATATATAAATTATTATCGATTTTAATTACGCAACAAGTTTGAAAAATTAAATTCATATTCTTTAAATCCTTTCATATAGGTAAGCCCTTTGCTAGAGAGGGTGACCGAGGGTGGGTGTATAATTCGACAGGCACGTTAGATTAGATAGAGGTGTTTTTATCTGAAATAGGGGTTGAATAATATATTAACTTTGTAATATTTTAAGGTCTTTATTCAAGTATTTATCATTTCAATGTTAAATACATTAGAAGGTATTACTTATGCTTACATTATGAATAATCCTGATAATGGAATTTTGTCGTTAATGACGGCCCATTTTTCTTGGTAAATAAATTATTTTGTCATTAAATAATTTTTGTTCAATTTTTAGGTTACATATTCACGGTATGTTAATCAAAAATGAATTTTTTATTATTAAAAACAGTGACCCTCTTACCTCAGCTGCGTGGTTCTCCCCTGTTTGACCCTTCCTGCCCATTTCCTCCCCTTTTTCTACATGCTCCCGTTGGTAATTTGGAAAGGGTCACTCATCCTGATTAAAAAACAAATTTAAATATTTTTAAAATTTTTTAGGTTTCCCACCAGTAATTTACTTAACATTAAACAAAACTGTTCGGACTGACACAAAAATTTTACTTGGAAAATTTTTTAGTTTATTAAAGAAAAATCAAAATCAAGTTTCAACTATGTATTGACGGACCTTCCCTATGAAGTAAATATGTTGTGAATTTTTAATGAAAAAGTAAAAATAAAATATATTGATATACTCGTTATTGTCGATTATCTAAAGTTATTGTCGATTATCTTTATTGATTTTTACGTCCATATACTTAATAAGCGTTAAACTCGAGTGTTATAAAAGATCATGTCAGATAATAGAAAGTTTTAATTAAAAAATGACCATTGCATATATATGGCCTGACCTATAACTGCTGTGGCTTCATCTGTTGTACTGGTCGTGCAAGCCCCATTGCAGCCTACAAGTGTCTTATTACTTTTATTTTCTCCATAATAAAAATATTAATTAAATAAAAATATTAATTAAAAATATAAATTAATTAACAATAAAAGCATATTCTATTTTTATTCTGCTTAGGTTCATGTATCGCCAAAGGTAATCGTTTACATACGCAATCATTGTGCTCTTTCTTATATCTATTTTTAAATCTTTTATCATTTATTTTATAATTTTATCGATTTTTTCCTTATGATTTTGCTATTGATTATATTTTTCTATTTAAATATTTTTATATTTTTCATCATGGATTTAATCATTTGTACTTTTAATGAAATATTTTTTTAACATTTATTTCAAATAAGTATTTACTAATAGATTACTAATAGAATACTAAATAGATTATACTAATAGAATTATACTAATACTAATAGATTATACTAATAGAATACTAAATAGATTAAGAAATGGGAGACCATTTAAAGACAAAGAAGAGTTTGGGGATTTTCCGAGTGATGACGAGAAGAAAACCTCTTATTATCTACTTTTTAAGGCATCACTGTTATATAAATACGAGGTAAATTTATATATTATTATATTATGTGGTGATGGTGCAATTATAGTTAAATAAAAAACTGAAAATGAAAAATTTAAACCAATATTTAAAAGTTTAAATTAATATTAATTTCATTTATTCAATTATTATATAATCATTATGAGATTTTGTCTCTTCTATAAAAGCTATTTTCCTATTATCTATGTTAATAGACATGTCTGAACAGATTTCTGCAATGTTTTTGAAATGTTTCTAAATAAAAATTATTTCAATGAATATAATAATTTATTAATTTATATCAATTGAAACGATAGATAAAGCGCTGAATTAGATTTTTTGATTCCTTATTGGCTTTACATTCAGAAAATTTTAAAGAGCTCATATAAAAAAGTTTGTTTAGTATTTTTATAGTTTTTTATTAATTTTTATTTATAAACCAAACAGTTCTATTAATCTATGGAGGCCAGTTAGTGTGTTTAATTTAATCTATGGAGGCCAGTTTAGATCCTTCTAACCTTTTTTCAGGAGTTACGTATTTAGAGCAATTATTTTCCCAGTGATTTTCCTCACAAAATCTACAGATTTGCAAAAATTTCTTTTCAGCTTAGCGAACATTCCAGTTCCATTATTTCCAAAATATTTCTTCTATTATTATAATTCATTTGAAATTGTCTTCTCGTATTTTTATATTGAAAATTATTATATTTTAAATTTTGCCGAAAATTGGGAATTGTGTTTTTGCTTGTTCAGAATTTTTGTGAGCTCTAAATACGCCTTCCTCCAATTTTAACAAATTGTCCGAATATTCTAGCATTTTTTGACAGACCATTCAATATTATTTTTTTTCATATAAATTTCTGTTAAGAGCCATTTCGGCATTTTGTTTCGATTTCCAAAATTGTTCGTTATTTCTATATTCCCCCAAATTACTTGATTGATTAATTATAGCTTCCATTTTTCTTAATATTTGTCGAATTGCTTGATCTGAATTAGAATTCACTACCTTTGAGACAGTCCTTGATTTCTGTAGTTTTAATAAAAATATTGCGCTGTTGTGCTCTTTGTTGTCGGAGTTTGTCCCCCCCCCCCTTGTCTAGCTATTAGATAAATATATTTCTATTTTAAAACTATATGAAACACATCATTAGTAAGAAAATTTGTTTAGATTTTAAATGTTTTAACCTCTTGGCTTTAATAACTATTCCGTTTTAATAATATTTATCTAATTAATAATTTTCATTTTTATTAAATGATATCATCATTTAAGTTTTTATAAAAAATATTTTTATTAAATATTTTTATTAAACGATATCATCATTTAAGCAAAATTTAAATTAATTTGTTAATTCAATATATAAAACAGAATACATTTTTAATGCTATCAAAACAATTTAAAAATTTAAATGCACGAAAAATCTTTTAATATTTTTTGGGTCACATTATAATACAAGTTCTAAAAGAGCAAATTGATTATTTGAATTTAAAATATGGATACGTTATAGACAATAATTGTTAATATGGGTTTGTTAACTCGTTTTAATTGGATCTGAGCTGCAGTCAAATCTAAATGCTGTAATTTCATCGTTATCTAATTTTTTAGAATTCACCATTGATATAGGTAATGTGTTTTATGGTCTAGATATGATTCTTTTATTTATTTTTCTGTAAATAAACAATTTTTATTATTGTTTAGTCACATGCTAATGGGGGGCAGTTACATGCTAAGGGATCTATTGAACAATTTACAAATTCGAAAGCTTGCTTTTGATGAAAATTAAAATATAAATAATTCATTTCTATTTCATGATTTAATATAGCGGGACTGGGCCATTAGGGCGCGGGTCCATTGGGGCGCGGGCGCGGGTCCATGCGGGCTTATAAAACAGTGAGTTGCCTATCAAAAAAGATAAAATTTTGCAATAATAACTCTCATGCCATTATGTATGTTCTCCAAAAATTTCAGAATTTTTGATCAAGAATTTCGGAAATTGTGGCCAAAAATGTTAATTTTCCGAAAAAACCCTAATTTTTCGCGGTTTATCGACTATAACTTCAAAAATATTCGATGTTAAATTCTGAAATTTTTGGAGAGGTAGTCAATGATGTTAAAAAAATTTGAGAAAATTTTCATAAATTTCGGTTTCGCCTAAGTGTCAGTTTCTAGTGCTGGCGCCCTAATGGCCCCGCGCCCTTATGACCCAACCCAATGCTTTTTTTCGTTTGGAAACAAAATTTTTATTTAACGAAGGCGCGATTGAGTTTGTTAGACATTTAATGCTATAGAATTTTTAACGCTACAACAAAATGTTTATGCGTCAATCGATTCTTTGCGAACTCATATTTACGCAACGATTTGTCTTAAAAATATGTCGATCGAGTTGAAAGAAATAAATTTATTATTTAAATTTATTTATTATTAATTTATATATTATGTTGAACTCTTAATGTGATATTACTTTAAATTACTTATTATAATTAAAGTTAAACAGGCTGAAATTTTTGCGCCAGAACTCAATTGAATTTGAAGTTAACATCTCACTTCCTTCATTTTGAATTACATCTTGAACACTTTTTTATTACACTTTTTTATAAATTACCTATATATGTATAAAGTCTTTAATAAGTACAAATTGTCTTCATTAAGTTTTGCTGAGTTTTAAAATGTAAAAAAGTTATGAGTTAAAAAGTAGTCAAGGCACTAGTCGTCTTGATTTTTAATAATTAAAAAGTAACTAAATTTTATAAATAATTTTTTAAAATAACTTAAAGATATTATCATCACTTAAAGCTCATAATGTTGTAAGTTTTATTAAGTTAATGAGAATTTTTCTAATTAGACATTAGAACAAGAAATTGCTGAGTGGTCGATGTTATAATTTCAAAGTTTATAATATTTTTACGTTTGATTTAAGATTTTAATTTGACTTCTTTATAATGTTCGTAAATAGCAATATTTTGACAAAGTTGTATCTTGTGTCAGATAGGACGTTGACCGTGAATTAAAAAGACAATACGGACTTTTTAACCACAGCTAATTTTTAATTTTTATTTTGATATTTATTTAGGTTTTTATGCATAAAACTATTTGTTTCCAAATTAGTTTTGAATATTTTTATTAATAATTATATTTTTCGATACTATTTATTTTTTGCATTTTATAATATCAAGTGCTTCTTGAAACTCAATGAAAGGTTTCTTTTCAAGCTCTTCTAATTCAATATATAAATTCTATTTCAATCTTATTATCATGAATAATTATCATAATATGTACGTATCCCCATAGATTCTCTATAGGATTGAAGTCTGGACACTTTGCAGGCTATAGGAGAACTGCTAAATTATTTTCCTATAATATTTTGTCGTGAAAGATAAGATGAGGGGGAATAATTGCCTGAAAGTATTGTAACGTACTGCGCGAAATATGAATTGCAGCGTTATCTTGCTGGAATGTAAATTCAGTATTAGGCCATTTATCCAAAAATTATTATCATTATTTTCATCATTTAAATTATTATTTTCTTCTTTAAAATTTTTTATATTCTACCTCAAAAAACTAAAGAAATCATAAATATTTTTTATGAAATTTTGACTAAACCGTCTTTGAAACTTATTTTAAAAGTTTTAATAGTTTTTTCTTATTTCATTTATTTTCTAATAAGCAATTAATATATAATTTAAAAATATTTTATTAAAATGCAAAGTAAACGTAGTTTTTCATGAACGGGCTAATATGTATTATAGAATAAAAGTGTAGTATTAGTAAAATGTGAAAATTATAACACTATTATTTATAATACTATTATTTTATTTTTAACGTAGGTAATTTATATAATACGTATAAAATATATATTTATTAAAATAAAAAATTTTAATAATAATATGTACATAGTAAACAAGTAATTTGAAATAATTTTTATTTCGAAATAATTTTTTTATATTTTAAATAATTTTTTTATTTGTCGTTTTGACTGTATGGTTCTCCAAATAAGCATTAAGTGTTATATCAATATATTATAAATTCAGAAATGACATTCACTACTATTTGGTTTAATTATCATACATTTCAGTTTAATTATTTACTTTAAAATTTGTTTTTATCATCAAGTGTCAAATTTAGTATGATATTTTGAAGTATTGATAATTCTAAAACTTTTATTATATAATTTAAACTACAGAAAACTAAATAAAATAATTAGTAAAAATTACACTAATGTAAAAGCTAACTAATTTTCAATGTTTAGTCTATCGCTAGATGTGCTTTCTTATTAGCACAAAAAGCGTAAAGATTATGAAGGGCACCGGCTCTATGACTCTACGTTGTAATTATTATTCATACTATCTTTTAAATTTTAAAATATTAATTTAAACCTATATAAGTCATTTTTAGAATATTATTTCATTTTTAGTTATTTTGATGTGAAAAAAATCAGCCTGATCCATTAAAATGGATCATGCTAATCTTGTAGAAGAAATTTGTTGAATTTTTTCCCAATTGTTTTAAAATATTTTTTATTATTGTTGTCTTTGTGCTCAACAATAAGGACGCGTGTTTTTCTATTTTCCTAATCGTTTTCGAAGCATAAATTTTTTCATTGTTAAAAATTTTTAATTTAATAATATTTTAAATTATTGTAATACAAATAAAGATTATCGCGATTTTTTATATATTTATATAATATTAATTTAATATAATATTAATATAATATTAATTTATATATAATTTATATTAAATTAAATTATAAGAATAATAATAATTATTAAATCATTTTAATAATAAATGTTTGATTCAAAATATATTTGGGAGGAAAGAGCAGAAATCATTTTCACTTAAATAAAAAACTTCATAACTTATATGTATTTGACCTAATTTAATGTGTATTCTTTGTTGGAATTATTTATTAAATTGAAATAATTTTTAAAAATATTTAAGGTGCTATAATTAAGGTAAATTCATGTCGTTCAAATTTAGATTGCATGAAATATCAAGTTACAGTTAATTTATAGATTTTAATTAAAAAAATTCAATTTATATTAATTATTAAAGTTTATTATAAAATGCCTTTGTCTGCGGACAATTAATTCATGCGGACAATTAATTTGCTTTTCTACGTTTTTAGTAATTCCCACGTAAATCAAATTGAAAATTTGTTGTCCATCGGCTGAAATTATTATTATTATAAATGTAAATATAGGTATTAAATAAAACGTCAAAGTAATCTACTAAATAAAATATTTGATAGCAATTAATCACTTTTGTTTTCGTAAATCTACTATTTTATTATTTGTAGAATTATGTAAATATTTCATGTTTTCTATATCATTTAGATCAAATTAATTTTACACAGTTTATTAGATATGATATTTTATTATATGAAAATATTTTCATTAATTGAAAAATTATAATTAATTGAAACGTAGTATCTAATAGGGTTGGTCCCCGACGGGGGGGGGGAGGGCCACGGGGAAAATTTTCGGGGAGTCAGCGCCACGGGGGGGACGGGGACGGGGACGGGGAAAATTTTTTATTTTTTTACGGGGGGGGGGGACGGGGACGTGGGAAAAATTTTTACGGGGAAATTTCGGGGAATCAAAAATTTTTTGGCGCCTTCGGCGCCAAAAATTTTCATTTTTTTGCGCTGCAGGCGAAAATTTTGAGAATTTTAGACCTTCAGAAGCCAAATTTCTTCCATTTTTTGCGCAGCAGGCGAAAAATCTATGTTTTTGAAGTTTAAAAAATAATATCAAAGGTCTAAAATCGTTCTAATGAATCAAAAAAGTTAAAATACTCTAAAATAAGTCTAGGCCAATGAGAAGTACTCGAACCTAACACTCCTTTAAATAAAGACGGGCGCCTTAACCACTCAACCAACCGCCTATTTAGTTAATTTTGAAAGGAGATGTATTTCTCTTACTGAGAAAAAGAAATATCAAGTGAAAGAAAATATTTTTAGTTCTTCATAAAAATTTCGGGGGAGCTCGGGGAAAATTTTGCCACGGGGGGGGGGGGACGGGGACGGGGAAAATTTTTTCTTTTTTCACGGGGGGGGGGGGGGGGGGGGGGGGGACGGGGACGGGGAATTTTCAAAAAATCTCTCAAATTCCCCGACTTTCGGGGACGGGGACCAACCCTAGTATCTAAAATGCTGAAATCTTATTTGTAAAAATCTTTGTTTGTAAAAAAGTTTAAATTAAAAAATCATCTTTTGTTCTCAATCTTTGTTAATATAATTTTTTTATTAATTGGCATTAAATATTCATCATTAAATATGATGTTATTTTTCATGTGTAATTTTCCCATATTATACATATTGTATAACTTATCAATTAAATGCGAAATCTTAATTATTAATTAAAAAAGTAAATAATAATAGTTGTCAAACATCCTAAAAAATCATGGCATTTTGTTTTTTCTTCTTATGTCTATTCTTTAGCAAAACCGATATTTTTAAAAAATTTTTTGCAAAACAATTATTACAATATTTGTTTACAATCTTTTCCTAAACTCTGTAAGCAAATCAATACATAGGAAACATCGCAATCACGATTTCGCTAGATACATTTTTCCTTTAAATAATTTTATGACAAAAATTTAATTAGTAATAAATATTTAATAAAATTTCATGTTTAGGATTTTTATAGTAATTTTTATAAATTTTTCATAAAAATTGTAATTTAAAAAATTTTAATATGATAAAATTTTAATTTGTTTAAAAATCTAATTTCATGTTTACTTATCTTAATGCTATTTAGAATTTTGAATATATTATGTTGTATATCGTTTTCTTTATTTTATTTTGTTGTTTAATTTGCTGAACTTTGTTTTACAGATGTTTATTCATTATGTTTTACATTATTTTTTCGTTTTCAAAATTTATTTTTTTATTTCATTGCGGTGTAAACAGTTTTTTAAAATTTTAGTCATAATAGTATTAACTTAAAAATTAAATTTTTTTTCTTAATGTTATTTTATGTGTTTTTATGTTATTTTTTATTTTATAAATTTATTTATGCTATTTATGTTTATGTACTTTTATGTTATTTTATGTGCCATTATTTTACACGTTTTAATTAGAGCCCGGACCGTACCGTACTACGGCCGTATTTTTCGGTATTTATCGGTATTCCGTATCGGTAATACGGTACGGAATACGGAACGGTAAAATTTTGAATTTTATCAGTATTTTTCGGTATCGGTATTTTTCGGTATTCCGTACCGTTTTACGGAACGGAAGCAAAACAAAATACCGATAATACCGAGTGATAAAAATTTTTAAAGTTTTATTTTATTTTAAGCGAAAAAAGGCTCTCGGCCTTTGATAATTTTCAAAATTTTTGCCTGCGGAGCTAAAAAGGAAGAAATCTTGCTTCTTGGACTTACATCTCCTCAAAATTTTCGTCTGCGTGTGTTTATCCCAACAATTTAATCCCCACAATTTTTATTTTTAACTAAATTAATTTTTTAAATACGGTACAAAATACCGATAAATTTTTATCGGTATTTTTCGGTATAGGTATTTTTCGGTATTCCGTACCGTTTTACGGAACGGTAAAAAGGCACTGGTTGTAATATTGGTTGTAATATTTGGTTACAACCAATATGGTTGTAATATTTCTTGATTCTTTACTTTTACAAATTACAAAGAAATAATGCAAACAATAGCTTCATAAAAAATTTCGAATTAATATATAATTTTAAGTATGAAATCTAAATTTTACAATCAGAACAAATGAAACATTATAAAATAAAAAAAAAACAAAAATATGTTAAAAATTGAAAAAATTAAGTATAAACCTTTAGAGAATCATCCACTACATTACTTATTGGAAAAAGAAAAAAATGATAGAATAAAGATTGAACTCCATCTTAGAAAAAAGAAAAATTGAAAACACGAAGAAATGATACTTCCAACAATACCGAAAAAAGGTCAGGAATGGTGTTTGACGAAATTTTTTATAATTCTGCCGTAAAAATGAAAATCCATAAAAGAAGTAAGAAAAGGCTCTCTTACTTTAATGAAAACGAAACAGGAAAAATAAATGTAAATTTGTAAGAACGAACTCCCGCTTAATTATCACATTAAAATTATTATATCATATGATACTATTAAATTTTTTGTTCGCAACATTCTGTAAGCATTAGTAATTACCACAAATTTTCAATTAAATACATTTAATAAATAATTTATTTCTACTATTTTTCGCATATTCGCTTTATTACCCATTTTAATTCCTTATTGGATTTCACCTAGTCATATTTCTCTATAAGGAGGGCGTGAAGGACGGGTTTATTGAATCATTATTATTATATATAAAAATAATTTTAAATAAAAATAATACAAAATAATAATACATTATACAAAATAATAAAAAAAGTAAGAATACACATTTCTGACAAATACAAATTTCACTCAACAGAGCTCATTTAAAATAAAAATGTTTATTTTATTTAAAATTCGAGATTATATTTTTCTCTTAAAATTTGACGGAACTAAGTTTTTGCAAAAGATTTGTTCTGTGAATATTGATATAAATAGGGCTTTTCCAAATATAAACAGCACAACTGTCAATATAAAAATATAGCAAAACTTAATAAAGCTGAGAAGCGAAAATTCAAAACAAATATGCAAAAAATAGTAAATCAGCTAAACTACAGGGTCATAAGTTTTATAAAGTCTTTTTATACAAAGAGATTTTAGAATTTTTTGTAAACTTATTTTAAAAAATATAATACTTATAAATAGAGCTCGACATTTTCAATTTGCCGGGCCCGATATCCGGGTTTTTTTCTTCCGCCCCGACCCGGGCCGGGTTTTCCGGGCTAAAACCCCGAAAACCCGGACCCCGAAAACCCGGTTTTTTTACACCCGGGCCCGGACCCGGTTTTTTTAATTTAAAACATGATCAAATTTTAGCTTTTTCGCTGAAATTTTTCATATTTTGAACAGAAAATTATTAAAATTTAGGGCCATCTTTTATATATACGTGTTTATTAAAAGCCTTTAGAGATATTAATGTGAATTTAACGGATTAAGGGAAATATTATTGGATTTGGTAGGATCTGAATTGATTATAGGGATTTACAGAGATTAAAGTCCCGATACCTCTCGATATCCCTCTCTATAATTATTTAATCTAGGCAGGCTTCCCCAATCATTGGGGGCCGTAGGCCCTCAAACGTCCGAAACAACCCACCGAAGGCCCCCCAAGAGCAAACATCACTGCCGAGGGCCGAATCCATCCGAGGCCGAAGGCCAAGGAATCTAAATGCATTTAACGTAAATCGCCAAGCAAAAACTTCCCCAATAATTGGAACAACTTTCCCCGTTCTCGGACAATAGCCCATTGTGGGAAAAATATTTCCCGGGGTGTGTTTGAGCAGCGGTAGTTTGGTCTGCTCCCAATCTAGGGATTTGTGGAGTTAATGTGGATTTGGAGGATTGAGGTGTATATCGGGGATTTAATTTGTTTGCGGGATAAATGTGGGTTTAAAAAAGACATATCACTTTTTTATAAAGCCAGATCGGTAATTCGGAAGGATTAAGATAGGTCTATGAAGAATAAATTTATTTTATTAGCGCCGCAGGCGAAAATTTTTTAATTTTTGGATGCTTAAGGAGCAGGAATTGACCAAAAAGTCAGAATATTTTATAAAATTTACTCAAAATTAGACCCGGGCCGGGCCCGGGTTTTTCAGATGCGACCCGGGCCGGGTTTTCCGGGCTAAAACCCCGAAAACCCGGAAACCCCGAAAAACCGGATTTTCTCAAAAATACCCGGTTCGGGGCTACCGGGCCCGGAAAACCCGGTTCCGGGCCCGGCCCGGAGTCGAGCTCTACTTATAAATCTACTAATAATGAATTTAAAATTTATAAATTTAATTGTTAAACAATAATTTCAAATTAGTAAGGTTAATAATAGGAAAAGTTTAGATTAGTTTTAAGCTTAATTCCCTTGCATTTTGATTAACGAGAGAAGAATTTGCCTATATTATCTATTATATTTTATTGTATTTTCACTTTTTTGAAGAAAAACATCGCAACGGTTTTGCGATGGTACATTTTTGCCCAAATACTTTTTTAAATTTAAAGGTGTTTTGAAAACTTTTGCTAAAGATCACATGAGTAGAAATTAAAGCGATTAGTAAAATTGTTTGATTTATAATCAAAAAAATAATAATAATTTGTTTACTTATAATTAATTATAATAAAATAACAACTAACTAACAATAATATATTTAAAAAAATGTCAATGCAATCAATGGAAATTATTTGTATTTACATATGTATTATTTATATTTAATTAATTTATCTAAAATATCAATAAATATGATTATAAATCTGATAATTTCAAAATTTAAAATTAAGATTAGAAGAAATAAATGGTTAAGTGAGTTAGTGTGATAAAATTTATTAACTGAACCAGAAAAACTCCTACGAATTAATTTATTTAAGAATAGAACTAAAGATAAAAATTTAATCAACATTGCATTTAAAATTTTCAAAATGTTTTGAGTTAAAAATAGTAAAAGACCTTATTTTATAAAAGTAAAGATATTTTAACGTATTTATTAAAATTAGAAGCGATCCTGGCATAGTGAATAACATCCCGGACATTAAATGAAATCTAAATCAAAAATAAGTATTCGAATAAATATTAAATCAAGTTATTCTATAAAAATAATGGGCTTTTGCTTTATATAAAATTATATAAAGATATATTTCATAAAAAATTTATACAACTAAATCAAATGTTTGTTACCAAATCAAACGTTTGTTTTTTATAATATAATATCATAAAACTTAAAGAAAAAATTCCAGAAATCGTATATTTTGTAAAGTAAATTAAGAGTTCATTTTAGCAGCAACCATGGAGACAGAAGAATAAAGATCCTGCTTGTTGTTTAAAAGAGGGTGCAACGATTAAGGTATATTGCAACGAATTATCGTATATGTATTTGATAAATTTATATTGATATTTTAATGTCTAGTGCATAAATATTTTAACCAAGGGTATATTTAGAAAGTAATAATTCTTTTAAAGAAAAATCTGTCTGTTTTTATTTTTGAATTTTGACTACATATGTCAACATCTTCAAACAAAATGATTCAAATATTTTATAGAGACCTAAACATAAAAATTATATATACTTTATAATAAAACATAAAATTTATAAAACTGATAAAACTTTTAAATTGAAAAATGCATGTGACAGAGTTAGAATAAAAATTAAATATTCAATAAAATCAAAGAAAAGTACATGAAAATTACTTTTATTTTTTAAAAATAACATATATTCTTAGTGTTTAATTGCATAAGTGGTCTGAATTTTGTGTTTGTTATTGGAGTAATTATAGTCTTAATTCTCAGTTGTATAGATTCATATTAAGATTAAAATTTTTTAAATATTTTAAGAAATGTCGACTATTAATGATAGTTAAAGACACTTGTGCTGATGATTTCGAAATCGCCCGCTTGCCAATTTATTTTTGTTTAAAAGTTCTACGTTTGTTTAATTTTGATATTCTAATTTATAAACCATTAAATAGTATATAATATTAAATAATTTTGAGTATTATAAAAACATAAAACTATAAATGTTACATCAACTTAACTTTTGTCATCAAATAAAACTCATGAATTTATATCCGACAGTATATTTTATAAATTTTAATTATTACTCTACATTAGTTTAAAATTTAAAAATTAAAATAAGTTTAACCCTATTAACGTTTTAAGGAAAATGATAATAATAAATGCGTTTTATATATCGATAATGCTTTGGAAACTAAAAAGGAATAAAAAAATATGTAATTGAAAATATGGTATAAATTGAAACTATGGAAAATATTATATTGGATAGAAAACAAATTAACAAAGTTGAAATGACGTTATCGTTGAAAAATTAATATTCATAAATTTTTGTGTATTTATCTTTAAGTAGAAAAATTTTAAATTCAGACAAAGACTATGGGAAAATGCAAGATTTATTATAAAAAATCATGGAATTTAATGAAGAGTTACAACAAGTATTAAAGAGCATCAAATATTAAAGAGCATCAAATTAAGCATCAAATAACAGCCATGTAAATTAATTAAATTTTAAAATTTACAAATATATACATATAAACAAAAATTAATTAGTGAACTTAGAAAATTAAAAAATTGTAAACCTATAATATTTAATATTAATTTTATATATCTTATTTAAAAATTTTTAAATTTAGAACTGATGAAGATAAATTTAGAGAAGTCTAGAGTTCCAAATTTCTTTTAAATTTTTATTATATGAATTTTTATAACATAATTTAACTAGGATATACAAAGGGCCAAATTTTGCACCCACGTGAAGCTGGTGAAAATGTTTGAATTGACAATTTTGTATTATATATTTTTATATTTTTTATATAGCAAGTTTGTATCCGTCCTTTAATATTTAGAAATCCTGTTTTATTTAGTAATTAAAGATTCTAATAAAGATTATAAATTTAATAAAGATAATATTTAATACTAAAGATTCTCCAATAATAATCCAGTAAATATTTTGGAAATTGTTCATTTGTCAATAATTAACATTGCAACAATATTTTAAATAAACAGACACTACTCAGTATTACTCAACACTACTCAACTCAGACATAATGACAATAATCCTAGTTATTGGATTATTTATAACTGCTAGGCTTTATTATTATTTTACAGGGTTTTTTGTAAATATATATTAAGATATACTTAATATTTATTTATACTTAATAAAAATGCTAGTTTTTATTCAATAAAATGTTTTTAGCGATATATGTATAAAAAATAAATTAATAAATCTAATTTTATTTAGAAATATGTATATGAAATAAAAATATTAACTGAAATTTATTATTCAACAATTTAACTAAAATATTGGCTATTTAAGCAATGGCATACTATTTTAATGATTATACCTATATTATTATTCACAACGAATGCTTATGTAGGTCAAATTGATTTTTCCTCATTGCTTCTATAAATACTGCACTAATTCAAATGTGAATATCTTTATAATATTATTTTTATGATATTTTAGTTATTTATCAACATTATTTTCGTAAATTTTTTTTATTATTTCGAACATTTAAATAAATTGTTGTTTATTTGTATTAGTTTTGAAGTTTAATATCATTAATTTTGATATTAATTAGTAATATGACTGTGTAGTTTAATTTTCATTTGCAATAAAATAATATAAAGTTTAATTATATTATTAAATATATCAACAGATTTCAAATAATAAATTTAATGTGAAACCGTTCTTCAGGTACCGGAACTGTTCTCCAATTACGTGCCCGATACAGGAATCTGTTTTATTATTTGTCATGTTACTGATAATGGAATAATTATTTTAATTCAAATGGAAAAGATATTTTTAATTTATTTTGCTTTGGTCTGTATACTCAATTATAAACAATTTTATTCTTTGTTAATAAACATACATTATTTTTTTAGCGCAACAATTTTGATAACACATTAATTATATATATGTCAATGTTTACTTTACAATAATCATAATTTATTAATTTTTTATTTTCAGTAATTAGAGCTGCCATAGACTTTAAAAAATTATAATAAATAATCCATATTAACGAGTACTTAATTTTGTCACAAAGCCCAAAATTATTTGTGAGAAAATTAAACAATTGGTCGTTTCCAGTTAAGAGAAGAATATACTTATGCTGTAGATTAATTAATTAGCTTCTTAAGCCTAGATGAGTTTCGTTCAATTAAGTTTAAATATTAGTATTTTTTATAAAATTTAATTTATTTTTTAGTTTGTTATTAATTTTTGTAAAGAAAGTATATATTAAATTATATAAATCATTTTTAAAAATTTTTATCACAGGCGTTTAATTATTTAAATATAATATGCATTCATTCATAATAACATTCAATGTCTAGATGATTGCTGTACATTTCTTCGGTAAATTATACTTTATTATTAATAATTATGATTATGAAATTATAATAAATTATGAATTAAAAAATATAAATTGTGAGAAAATTTTCTAATGTCTCTAATCAGACCTTTTTAATAACTAAGTTTTTTATTTTTGCTGAACATCGTAAAGAATTAAATTCTTCATTCTCCCGCCTTCTTTTATAAAAATACATATTAGATTTCTAGTTTTCACACAAATAACATTATTTTTTACGAGAATACTACCTATATGTTTTAAATAAATCATATTATAGGAATATTGTATTTTAATATGAAATAACTGTAATCATTGATTAATTTTATCAATCAAAATACTTTAAAATACTCTATTATAAATGCTTTTAGTTTTATTATAATATTCATTTTTATATTATTTTTTAAATTTCAAACTACAAAGTGTAATTTAGAAATATGCAGGAAAATTTCGTATTAATTATTAATTGTTGTTAAGCCTAATTTTTAATAAATATAATTTTATTTATGATTTATACACCTATGTGCGAAAACTTTAATATATATCCCCCTATCTCAAAGACCCTCATTCCTATCACCCCTTTTCCCTCTGTTCTATCCCCTTTTTTCCCCGATTCCTATACCCCTTTTTTTCAAACTCCTCTTCAAAAATTCCAACTACACAACCCACGTAAGCGCAGAGTCGCGCTATATGTGCCCAATATGTGTATTTATGCCTAATATGTGTGTATTTAATAGTGATGCTCGTGTATCCTGATCCCTACTCCGAATCGCGAAATATCAGAGCTTTTGGCTCCGTCCAATTCTCGAAATTTCACCTCTGTCAAAGTCGGGAATTTTTTGTTCCTTGAGAATGGATTTTATTGATAAAATTTTATTGATAAAATTTTATTTTGATTAAGACTCATAAAAATGAAAAGTAAAAAATAAAATAAACCTTCTTAATATAGCTACGACTATTATGATTCTCCCAATTGACGTAGCTATTTTGTCGATGAACTCAGGAATTAAAACATCATCACACCAATCATGTATGGTGCTTTCGACATTTTGGTTCACTTCAATATTTTTAGAACTCTATAAAACATGATAAATAAAGAGAAAATGATATAAGGAAGAGAGAAGTAAAAATTTTTGCTCTTTTTAATAATTAGGGATTCTAAATTTAATTCGAGTTTTAGGTTTAATCATGCTAAACGAAAAATGATTAATTTCTAATTGTTTACTGCGTGCTATGAACCTCATTTTTTGTAATACATATTTTAGTATCAAATATTTTAAAATTTTACTTTTATAGAATCAGACCATGTTGCAATAAAAATAATTACAAGAACAGAACAAAAATAATATTTAACAAATTTATTCATTTTATATTTAATGCAAATTATTTTACAACATGGTGACCAAAAGTAATTGCACACAGTCGTTATTTGACCATCTTTACATCCTCGGGGGGGGGGGGGGTTGATGATAAAGGTCCACCACTTTTTTGAATTAAACTTTTTGAATTTTTTTGATAGAATCAGGCCATGTTGTAATAAAAATAATTACAAGAACAGATTTTTTGAATTCAACCTACTTCCTTAAACAAGTTAAACAAAAATACCGAAAAAAATTTCATCTGGAAATTTTAAAATTTTTGGACAGTGCGTTTTTGAACATTGGGAGGAGCTGAAATTTTGCGAACGCTGAATTCTTTGGGATAAAGTTTATAATGGAACTGGGCTTATATGCTCTGAAAGAGAATTTTACATGCTACATAATAATTTTAATATATTAAAAAAAGTAAATTATGAAAAAAGTTATTACGAGATGAAAATTTTGCAATAAATTTATGGTCGCCCTGTAACACTGTAAAAAAGCAATAATAAAGAATCTTAAAAATGTTCTTAATATTTTGAAAAATTGAACAAATATTCTCATTTTGGGCTTTTTAAATAAAAGACTATTTAAATATAACTCAACCCCACTTAATTTAAAAATACATAAACAGAATATTCATGTCAATATTTTATTATAAAATACATAAAAGAATTTTTTCATCAAAGTGATAAATTCAAAAAAATAAAAAAAAAAGCTTAAATAGATAAAAAAAACTCTATTTGATTTGATAAAATATATGAAATAATTAAAGCAACTAATATATTAACCAAGTCAAATTAATGAATTTAAAATGTATTTTTTTTAATTTGCTGTCAAATGAATGGTTTGATGAAATGTATTACCCTATAAATACAATTTTCCACTAGAAGACATTTCTCATTATAATAATGCCCTATAAGAAAAACAATCTAATAATAAGAAAAGAATTATCTTATGCTAAAATATATTATTTTATAATAAATTAATGAATAACAATGTCAAAATTAATCCGAGGAACATTAAAAAACTAGCTTAATTTATATTAAAAATATACAAGTTGATTGTTCGTGAACATTTATGCCATTATTCCTCTTCTTATTTTTTGAAGAAGAGAAACAACACACTCAGTTGATGTGGTTAATATCTTATAGATATAAACTAATCATTTAAAAAATTATTAACCAAAAAAACTAAATACCATGAAAAATAAAAAATAGAACAAAAAATAAATATTAGTTCTAAAAAATAAATAAATTAAGTGTTATTTCATTACAGACTTTACGTAAATATTAAAATAATTTTTAACTAAGTTCGGTAAAAGAAGCTGATCTAAGTTACAATAATTTTAAATTGTTAAATCTTATAAAATAAATGAACATTCAGATCAACTGGAATTGTATATTGCGGTGAGCTAATCATTTAAAAATAGATAACAGATTTCGAAAGATTTGTATTTAATTATGACTTATCACTTAAATTTGCTTTTTTAAAATAAACATTCATTTGCTTAATAGATAAAAAATGATATAATATAAGATTAAAGAGGTAATAATTTAATAGAGAGCTAATGATGAAAATTACACATCGACCACAAAAAACAAGAAAGCACAAATGATTTAGTAGAAAAATTATTTCATCTAAATCATAATCTAGAAATATTATTGAATTCAATGAAGAAGATGTACAATAAGTATTAAAGAATTACACTGAACAAATTTTTAATATAAAATCGACTGATAAAAGTCTAATAGATTTTATGAATGTTAAAAGGAAACATCAAATAGCAGTTTATGTAAGCTTTATTAAAGTTTAAAATTTATATTTAAAAATAATTAAATTAGTAATATTAGAAAATGGAAACTTAAATAATTGAAAATCTAGAGTATTTAATATTAATTTTATATATTTTATTTAAATAAAAAATTTTAATTAAGAACTATAAGGAAAAAACTAAAGAAGACTTGAATTTATTGTCAACTGAGAAAATATGAGAAGTGAAAATTCACTAGTGAGGTAAATTTTTTATTAATTAATGTATTTTTTATTTTTTATTAATTAATGTATTTAATTAAATGATAATTTGTTGAAAAGTCTCTTGAAATGTAGTGATTTAAAATTTAATTTTTTATTATAATTTGTATTTATAAATATAATTTATTAAAGAATTTATTAAAAATTGAGCTAAAATTTTTCATATATATTTTATTATTTATCTAAAAAATTATCTAAAAATAATTTATCTAAAAATAAATAAATAATTTATATATTGATGAAAAGATTAAAAAAATTAACTAGTTTCAATGCAATGTTTGCTTGAATCAACTCAATTTGAAATTTTGGTAAAAAACATTAGAAAAAAGAAAACTCTTTGTGATATCAATTTGATAATCGGAAGTCGTCAAATTGAATTTGATATTCGGAAGTTATTGATAAACATGTTGTGATGTTTGAATAACAATTATGTTGTGTTGTTGAATAACAATTAATATTCTTTACAGTCAATGAAATGAAACCAGTTTTAGCACTGCATCGTTTGTTAATAAATGATAGGAATTATTAGAATTTACAAAATTAAATGAGGACTTAGAGGAAGTAGATTGTTTTGTAGCTAATCTTAAAAATTTTCTCAGATTTAAAATAATTATAATAATAAAATGATGTTAAAATAGAAAAATTTTATATAAATTTATCAAAGAATTTTTAATATAAAATTGTACTAAATAAACAGAATAGAAAAAGTGTAATGAGAAATAATAAAGATAAGGAGCAAGCTAAGTCAGGTTCCTAGTAGATCAACAATGAACAACCATGCTAGAAAAAATTTTGGGAAAGTTTAAGATAAAATATCATTAATATAACAATAAAAATGATAGTATTAATTCCTTATTTTTTAAATATTAAAAAGGGTTGCAACGGAAGAAAAGAAGTTGTCAAGCACTGCAAAGGCATTTCCAACATATACACAAATTTTTATCTTTTATACATATGTATTAATCAATTTAAAGTTAACTATTAAAAGTATAAATCAAAAATTATTTTAAGTTATGTTTCTTCTATGATTAATTGTCTTAGAAAATAAAGAAATTCTATGATTTTCATAAATATATTAATAAAATTATATTTCATCTAAATTTAATAAAAAATCAATCACTGGATCATGAAAAATTAATTGTGATAGTATATTCTAGGCAATAGTCCAATTATTTGTCATAAAAACAGAATAGAAAAAATTATAAATGATAAATCTTGTTGTCTAGAACAAGAAAAATATTCGAAAGTAGTCCAAAGAACTTAGGAATAAAAATTTATCTGTCTGATGATCAGACAATCTTAAAATACCAAAATTTATAAATGAATCTAATAAGCAATACATATAAGAAAATGGATAATAATCATAAAATTACAAATGTCATCAAAAAGCCTTTTCCCTCAAACACATGTAAACAATTTTCGTTAAGTTATTCTAGTTTAAATAAATTAGCACAAAAGATGATTTTTTGTTGAATAGATGATTTATATCTAATAGAGTGAGTATAATGCAATCATTTTCATAATAATAAAAAGGATTTAATTTATTTAAAAAATCTTAAAAAAGGATTGACTAGAGCTAATGTGAATATGAAAGGTGCACAAGGCAAGGCCTTTTATTACCAAATAAATGTTAGAATAAATTTTTACTTAAGGATAAAATTTTTAAAATATTCAATAAAATTCCCATTTTTATAAACTTATTAATATAATTTCTGTGATTAAAATTATTTATTAAATATAAAAATATATGTATTATGTGTAGAAAATATTTTATAAAAATTATAATATTAAACTTTTTAATATTAATTAAAAGCAGAAGAAGCTTTGAGCATCTAATACATATCTAATAACAATAAAAGCTCAAAAGGAAAATTATCTGCAGCATTTTCTGCAAACAATTCATAAAAAGCGAAAACTATAACTGTTTAAATATGTAAGTAAGCATTCTTAGCAATTTTTATTATAAGTTAAATATATATTTATTTTTTTTTATAAATAAATTTTTAATTTATATTAATATATATTACGTCAGATTTTGACTGGATTTACTATTTAAAAGCTATGATTGCCTTTTTACAAAAAAATACTTGTAAAAATAATAAACGCATATTAATTTTAAGTATTATAATCGATACTTCTAAATACTCTCTATCCTTGCGTATAAGTATAAACATTAATAGTAAAATGCATCAGATATATTGTAATAAAATATTAAATCACAAAAAAGATGATGATAAATGATTTACTAATTTAACATAATTTAATGAATTCCTATATATATATTATCAAGATAAACATTATTATGTTTTTCACATTTAAAAATATTTTTAATTAAGAATACTTAAATCTTTTTCAAGAAAGTTTTAAGCGATAATTATCGTTTGATTTGCAATAAATTAGAAGTCGAAAAGCTTCTGGACAGACTATAGTGTTGAAGGATCACCAAGAAAAAATATAAAAAATGCAGATACGTACTTTAATAAAATAATGTCTATGAATATGAAGGAAAAAATAAAGAGAAATACAAATCTTTTATTTTTATTTTATTTCTTTAATTGAACTTCTGAAATATTTTGTTTTAAAAAAATCATAAAAATAATAAATATCTATTGATTATTTACATATATACTTACAAGATGAGATGATCTTTACCAAAGTTTTAAATATTTTAATGATTATAAATATATTGATTCTCAATTTTTTACCACTAAATGGCAATGCGAATTACCAAGAAATATACATTATAATTTATTGATACAGATCAATTTAAATAAAGAATGCGAGAATGATACAAAAAATTGAAATTTCAGAGCTGAGATTATATTAATATAAATTAAAATTATACATACTATTAGTTATTTATGAATGTATAAAAATAAACATTGAAGAGAAAAAATTAATGGACAAATTGGTTTTATTGAAAGATGCTGTTTTATTCTTTAATTTTGTCACTACTATTAATTAAAATACTTTATTTTAACTTTTCAAACAAAGTAGTAAATAATAGCTTGTATTCAACTAATATTTATCACATTATATTTATCAAGAACTTACGATTACTAAAACCTATTGAAATTTTCTTATTAAAATTTACTTAAAATACTTAAAAACAATTTTAAAATAAAAATTGGGCTAAATTGTGTACAAACAAAATGTATCTTAAAATTTAAGACAGACAATTGCAATATAATAATGAATAATTACTAAAAACATCATAAGATATAAATGAAAAAATGTATATAGTAGAATTTACATGATAGGAAAATTAAAAAAATAATAAGAATAAAATTAATAAAGAAATTAACAATTCCATCCAAATGATTCAGTAGTACAACGTATAAAAGTCTGAACGCGTTTAGTCTGATGTGTTTAGTCTGATCGTGTCTAAAAATAAACTAAAAATTATAAAATAACGAAATAATAACAAGAAAATGATTTAAAAAGCGCGTTTAAAAATACCAAATGATTAGATCATATGCAGGATTTGTATAAATAGATTTTGATATTTTTTTAAATTCTTTAATTATTTTTAATATGAATAATTAATTATAATATAAATTAGTGTTGGTCAAATGCGATTTTGCGGTATCGGTAATCGGTATTTCGGTAAAATACCGATACCGCAAAATACCGCGGTATTCTTGATTGAGGCGGTATCGGTTTCGGTATCGGTATTTCGGTAAAAATACCGCGGTATTACCGCAAAATACCGCGGTAATACCGAAAAATACCGCGGTAATACCGATTTCGGTAAAATACCGATACCGAAAAAATACCGATTTTTTAAAAACTGTGCGGTACCGTATTCGGTATCGGTATTTCGGTAAAAATACCGCGGTATTACCGAAAAATACCGCGGTAATACGGTACCGTGACTAACTCTAATATAAATTTCTATGAAAAACTTTGAAAAATTATAATCTTCTTAATCAGTAACATAATAATTACAAAAAATATCTTCAGAAACTTGACATTTTAGTAATAATTTCTCATCTAATAATTAAAAATTAAGACTTTCCTTATACTTTTCCTTATACGCTCATTTTACGTAAAAATTCTCAATTTAAGAGTTCGTTATTATTATATCAGTTTCTGCCCAAATTGTTTGCCTAATTGTTACCATACATATTTAATTAGTATACAAATTTAAATTAATTCTTAATCCTTGGTTCTGCACTAGTATTGCATAGTAATGTGTATATTAACAAATCTTTCAGTGAATTATAATTTTAATAATAAACAAATTTAAATAATAAATTAAAATTATAGTAAAATGAATACAATACAAATTTCTATTCCTGAAATATGTAAGGAAAAACATAATTAAATTTATTAAACAACTACAATACTTGAAGAGTTTATTATGATATTTAAAATATCAACGAATCAGTTTAAAGATCAAATTATTCAAGGTTTAATAAATCCAAAGTATTAAAATTAAAAAAAAATAAGTAACATAAAAATATAATACATATTTTCTATATATAATACATATCTATATCCTTTTCATTGTAGTTTCATGCGATAGATAAATGTCTTATTTGTTAGTGTATTAAAATTAAAAAAACTAACTTCAAACTAACTTCTACACTATTAGTCTTTGTAGCCATTAAAAACTCGATGAATTGAGCGTGACTGAACAAACGGTGCGGAAAATCTTTTGCCTTATTCACAAGTTTTATTACGTATAAAATTTTGAGGTTTTATAATTTTATAAAATTTTCCTGTAGGTTTCTTATTAATAAACAGGATGAATTGAGCGTTATGCTGTTTTAGTGTATAAAAAGATTATCTTCGTTATTGTTTATTGTCTATTGCATTAAACTACCAACGGAAATATGTAACAGTAATAAAATCGGACTGGGAGGGTTCCGTGTGGCGGTTTCCGTGCGGCGGTTTCCGTGCGGCGGTTTCCGTGCCAGACCAGTTCCGTGCCTGCCCAGTTCCGTGCCTTCCCAGTTCCGTGCAGCCGGTTCCGTGCACGTTGTAAAAGGGGAGGTTTCCGTGCACAAATTTTATTTGTTCTAACTTTTCCTATTTAAATTTTTTTCAAAATACCGCACACTAATTTAAAGTTTTTTAAATTATTTTTTCGTCATTTCAGAATGGATCAAATTTTAACTAAACGTAACAAGCAAAAAATCCCTCATGATGGGTTTCTTTATGTTTTCGAAAGACCAAACAAAGATGAGACCAAACTTTTTTGGAGATGTGAGTTCCAGGCAAGCAAAGGGATCAACTGTAATGGACGAATACACACGGATTTGGAGCACAATGTTTTGATTGTAAAAGGAAATCACACGTGTGTGGAAAATGGTCCGGCACGTGTCCAGTCTCAACTAGCTGTTAGCAATATGAAAAGACGTGCCTTAGAAACAATGGAGCAACCTTCTACAATAAGAGCTGCAGCACTACAGAATATCCCAACACCTGTTATGGCACAACTGCCGTCTAAAGCTGCTATTAAAAAGGTCAGCATTAAGGATGGTATTTTCTAGTTAAATTTTCATCGTTTTTAGATGATTAAGCTTGTTCGTCGAGAAGAAATGGTACCTTTGGCTAATCCTCTTTCTCTGGAGCAGCTTATGATTCCACCTGCGTACCAAATCTACGTTAGATCGGAAGGGAGATACCTGATCAGAATGGGCAAATTAATTTTCATGCTGATACATTCCTTACATATTTGGCTGGCATTTCTCGAATTATTTAATGAACCAATAATTTTTTGTTTATTTATAATAAATTTTTCTTTATTTATAATAAATTTTTGTTTATTTGACTTATTTTTTAATTAAAATTTAGTTCCATGAAGAAAAAAAGTCGAGACCAAGACGTCCCCCTAAACCCGAAAAAATCCAAGAAAACCCTAGAGTAAAGGCTCGGCTATCTTTTAACATGTTTTTTAGATCGTAGAAAGTAAGAAAAACAAAAAAATCTACGAGAAACCCCTGTTTTTCATATATTTAAAATTTGTGCACGGAAACCTCCCCTTTTACAACGTGCACGGAACCGGCTGCACGGAACTGGGAAGGCACGGAAAATTTTTAAGGTTACTTTAAATATTTTATTTGCCGAAATTTTTGTTTGTTTAATATAATATAGAATCGCTCATATTTATATTTTATCTTCTATTAGATTTTCATATAAATTTCAGATGAAATTATTGTACTTAACATATCAAAAATAAAATAATTTAATGATTAAGCCTAAATGTAGTTGCACAAACTAATTGTGTAATTTATTTTTTGTTTTATATATTTGGAATTTATCAAATAATTTTTAATTATGAAGGCTTGAATTATTTATAATAAACAATGTTAATGATTTAGATAAATATATTTAATATGAAATTTGGGTACTATCGCATTATACCGCCACATGTCCGCAAATGTTTGTTTTTTTCCTTCTTCTCACATCCTTTCTCTTCTCATAAATATTAAAAGAACGGTAAATGTTTAATAATGGTCATGGATTAATTTTATTTAAATAACGCAATGAAAACTCAAAAAATTCTAAGACTGCCTGACCATTTTTTAATACTTTGAGGAAGGAAAAAGAAGGGGGAACGAACTTGAATTTTACCATCCTGGTCTAAATCCAGGTGGTAAGTGTCGTTCTGCAGTATTTATTCGAGTCGGAACGTTGTTAGAAGGAAGCTTTTTTCCTAATAACCTTTAGAGAAAAGAGAAAAGGAAAACTTGTTATTAATCATTTACCGTTCTTTTAATCTTTTTGAGAAGAGAGAGGATGGGAGAATAAGGAAAACCTGCGGACAAACATTTGCGGACATGTGGCGGTATAATGCGATAGTACCAATATAAGAAAATATGATGAATATGAAGCCGAAATTAATGAAGAAAACAAAAAATATTTATAAAATTATATAAAATAATTAATAATCTATATATTTAATTTCTCATATAGAAGATGTAATTAGTAAATTTTATTCGGTAATAAATTTATATTTATTTAATTGACAATTGATTCGGGGGAATCTAATTGATGATTGTCCTGAAATGATGTAACTTGCCTTGTTAAGAATGAATAGAAATTTTAAAAATTATAATTTTTATCTTATAAATTTTTAATAAAGTAAAATATTTAATTAAATCAAATTGAAAATTAGATTGAACTAGACGTCATGCAATCTAATAATATGAACAATAAAAGTTAAAAATAACTAACTATAATTAAAATATTGACCTTCGTTGAATTGTACGTACCAACTCCGCAAACAAAGGTAGTACTATAATCCAGAAATTAAAAAAATAATATTAAAATATAAATATATGATAAGAATTGAGATTAAAAATATTTGAGATTAATTTGAGATTAATAATACTTGTTAAATAATATTTGAATTTGAGGTCAAAAATCTTCCTAAAAACTTGAAAGATGTATTGAAATATTCATTAAAATATAGTAGCTCAAAAAATCAAAGAACTCTAAATTTTTTTTAAACTTAAACATAAAAATAATACTATCGATATTGATTTATAAAAACTTGTTATTGGTTGAATTAATTATAGTGTGATCATTGATTAAACAATGCGAATGGTATACTCAAGATTTATTAGTTCATGCTTTACCAATGCATAGTTTATGGATATTTTTAAATAAAGTTTGAATTAAGTAAGATAAATATAAAAGAAATGATAAATATAATTAAAATAAGATAACGTATAAATCAGAAAAATACATATTGGCACAATAAAAATATATTCTCTGAAATTAATTAGCGAAAATTTGATTTAAAAAAAATTTTAGTTATTAATATTTTTTTGGTTGCCAAGGCATGTACTCTGCAAGTAGTATTCAAGCTCTTAATCGACAGAAAAAGAGAAAGTTTTTTAAAAAGTTTTTTAAAAAGTTTTTCAAGTTTTTTAAAAAAAACTTGAAACTTGTTTAAAAGAAGCAATGAGAAATAACTTGAAACATTTACATTATTGTCTACGAAAAACTAAAAGAACCCTAAATTTGCTTTAGTTAATAATTCTGTGCTAGAGCGTAAAGAATTTTTAAATAAATATTAATTTTACAAGTTTTTATTTAAGCACCTTTTTAGGATAATTAGCTGAAAACTCTCAGAGAATTTACAATAAGCCGAAAAAAATCATAATCAAAATGCACGGATAATCGAGAAAAATGCTTCAATGATAGATGCCAAAAAAGACCTAGTCATCGAACAAAGTCATCGAACAAGTTAATAAGGAAAATGACGGGTTGATTTTACTTATATTTAATAATGAAATAGAATTACAGTTAAAGTGTAATCTATTTTATGTGAATGAAGTATGTTGATGAAAGAAGTATATATATAATATATTTAAATGAATTTTTAATTTTAATGTAGAGGAAGGAACAATAAAATATAATATAAACATAAAATAAATTAGAAAAATCATTTGAAAAATATTTTTATAATAAATATTGTATAATATTGATGCCACATGACATGGACCATATCACGATATGTATAAAAAGTAAAAAAATTTCTATTATAAACATTTACATAATAATATAAAATTATAATATAAAAACAAATTAATTTATTAATTTTTTATTTAATATACATATTAAATATTAAATTCTCTATCAAATATTAAATTCTCTACTAACATTTTTAAAGTGTAACCATTTTGAATAAATTGAATCATCATATGTAAAACATTTAGAAATAATCAGATAATTCGTTATTAATAAAATTAAATGAGAATTTAAAGTTATAATTGGAACAGTAAAAACACTTTTCAATTAAAAGTTATTTCTCAGAGATTCAGAGATTTTTTAGAGACTGTTATTAAATATTATTATTATATTATTAACCAGACCGTATTTAGCTTATTTTTTATATTATATTTTCTTTACCTTTATACATTTGTCTTTATTTATGAACTTTCATTTCCAGTACCGGAACCTTGTTGGTGGGAACCACATTAATGTTGTATTAATGCTGCCGAAGACGTGTTGGAGACCACGAAGGATCTCCAACTTTTTCTCTATAGATAGAGGTTTCGTTGATGCAAAGGTCAGGTCGAGATAAATGACCACAAAGTCCTTTAGTGGAACGATTTTATGTAAAATTTAAATAGCTCAAAAAATATTTATAATTATTTTATTTTACCAAATGAATTTTTTAAAATTTAATTACTCTTTTAATTTAATGCTTTATTAAAACATTTGAATTATTCAAATTTACTAAATATGTATATTTAAGAAAAACATATTGTTTTAAGAAAACAAATAGAATAACTTATCGTGCTTTATTACAGGACTGAATTAATTTGTAAGTTAAATTATATTATAATTAAAATTTGTAAAAATAAGTGAATATTTATAAATAGTATCAGATTACTTCAATAACAAAATCACATATAAAATTGACTTGAAAGTTAGATTTTCTATTTTATCGAGTTGAGTAATGAATTTTGATATTTTCTAATCTATTATTTTCTAATTTTATCATTAGGTTTTTATTATTATTATTATAATTTTGCTCATTTTTGCCTTTTTAATTATTTTGATAAACGACACTAATAAATTAAACTGTTAAAAGTTAGCTAGTTTATCAGAAAGGGTAAAATCAAGTCATTTTAATAAAAGCAAAAAATTGTGTATAGGAGAATATACACTTAAAAAATTATATAGCAATTTATTTTTTCATATTAAAATTTTTCATAATCACATAACTACATAATGATTAAGTAATTTTTCATAATCACATAACTACATAATGATTTAACTTTAGAAATTTTGCCATAAATTTCTCAAAATATTTTATTTTAATGTTGAGTATAAATATTATTTAAATTAATTTGATAACTTTGATTTAGAGAGAACTTTATTTATAGTGCGAAAAGTCATTTTAATAAATATATATATGAAAATCTAAGAAGTTAGCTAGTTTGATAGCTATTTTAATTGATTAAACATTTTAATTAGCTATTTCAATTAATTTAACAAATTATTATAAATATAAATCGATTGCCTTTGTTGACTTATATTAATCCAAATGCAATCAAATTAACATTATCACAAAAAATATTAATTGTTATTTTAATTAAAAATTCAATTAATATTGAAGCCAAGAATATTATTTATATTAGCAAGCTTTAAAAATTTTATTATCATATAATAAAATCATTATATGATCTTACATATTATCATTTTTGCATTACAAATTGAATTAAAATTTTTATTACTTTAATTTAGAAAAGAATTTTTATTTAGACATTTATTATGAATATCGATAAAAAGTTTTCAAAATCGTTTTTTTTTAATTTTATATTTAAATTGTTTTATTCTTGTCGTCACTGTTTACATTTTCAAAGTGCTATTTAAAATTTATGTATTAGAATTTTGTATTACAATTGATTCTATCAATTTTAATTGGTATATTCTCCCAACATCTCTAAAACTTGATGTCATGATCTTATTAAACTTAATTATTTTAGATGGTTAAGTTTAAATTTATTAATTTTTGTAATATTGCTTCAGTTTTTAGCTTATCTTGGCTTGGTTAGAGCGGTAACTTGCAAATACGTAGTTATGTCAATAAATGTTTTTGTCATAAATTGCTATATGTATAAATAATATGCTTCTAATTTGAGGTGCTTATGGTTATATGTCATATTTTTATTATATTTTTTTTATTTATCATTATTTTGAAATTTTATGAGGTTATTATTAATTATTGCTGAAAAATAAAGTTAAAATAATTGAGGTATTACTGAAATTTTTGTATTATTTTAGATTAAATTAAAATGATCAAAAATATTTTTTATTTTTGTGCTAAACAATGGTTAAAATATTAATAGTGGTTAAAATAGTGTCGAAAATTGACTATTTTAATAATAGTTAAATATGAGGGGAAAAATTAAGATTAATAAATTAATAAATAGCTAAAATTACAATTTTAGTTATTTAAAGAGAGGAAATCTGAATGTTTATAAATATAAAGGCCTTTCAAAAATTTTAAAGGCCATAGTTTCGTATATAATACATTAGCAACACCCATTCAAAATGAACTTACAAGGTGAAAAGTTTATTTTTTATTTTTATTAATCTAAAGTAAATTCAATTGAACGATATTTATTAGATTATAATTTTATTATAAATAATTAATTAAATTATCATATTTAGCATAATATCCATGGACATGTATTTGGAACATGTATTCTTTAATTAACGAATCTCATTCTTTCCGGTTAAAGATTTTATTGTTCGACTTTAATCTTTTGGGGGTATGTTTTTTTGTTATTAATCTTTTGGGCGTATGTTTCTTCCATAAGTTTATTTAACTCATAGTCTCTTTAAAGTAACAAACTTTTATAATGGATATTCCGCTACGAACAAGAAAATATTAAACTCAAAGGTCGAATGTAGCAGGGAAAAAATTGCCGAACAGGTTAATTCTTTCAAAGAAAGTATGCTTTGTTTTCCATTGTAATCAGTTAGATGTAACGAGGTCCATGTAAAATACATATTATAATTATTTTTATTTCAATTAGATTAAAAAAAGTTAAAAAGTTTACAACACACAAATATGTTTCTTGTATATATAATCAAAATTACATATTTGAAGAACCTCCATTGATTCCACAAGTGATTATTTTATTTGTATTTTAAATTTATGCGTTAAATTTATGCGTTAAATTCGTAAAAATAAAATTTTTTCATTTTATATAAACAAATTTTCAAATTTTTTTCTTATAAGTTTAAAAATATTAGTAAGTTATTTAATAAAAAACTAATGATTACGAGCTATAAAAATATTCAAAAATTTAGACATTTAATTAGATGAACTTTCATAAGATTTGTATGAATTTTTCAATTCCATAAAACTCAATTTAATGAAATTTTTATTTAAAAAATTTAGTGAAATAATTAAAACTTAAATAATTAATGAAGAAATAAAAGTAAAATGTGAATTAAAATTATAACTATAACATAATCGATTTATAATTATATTAGAAAAAATATTGAGAATATAGGATTTATAAAATAAATCTTCAAGGAAAAAATTAATATTGATAATAAACATAACTAAACTTAATAAAAGCATAACTAAACTTATAGATATTTATTATCCAATAGAAAGTAGGGAAGCGACGCTCACTTTACATTACACCTCCATAATCTTCAATTCTCCATTTTATTCCACTCCGCGAACAAAAAACACACCAAATTTCCTCAATAATATTTCGTATTAATAAAACTATTGAATAGAAAGTTGGAAAAATTTAAATCAATTGTTTTTTAATAATTTCAAGGAAATTTTAATTTTTAGAAAAAATTTTCCATTGCAACAATGTTAAATTTCAAAGTGATGAATTTGTAATAAGATTTTTAAAATTTTCTACGTGGTATAAAATTTAAGTCATAATTTGTATAAACAGAAATAAAAGCAACAACAATTTAAATTTTTTAGATTTTTTAATAATATAAATACAGTTTTGTTATATCAATAAATTATATTTCTGATGACGATTATATTTTTGAGAACTACATACATGTAATATTTAATTGGGTTAACACTTTGGTCAAATTATTTAGCTGATATATATTTTTTATTTAAAAATTTCCTACTTTTATTAATTTATGGATCGTTCAGACCTAAAAGAAAAGTATAAAAATGATAAAAAGAAACAGAATATGAACAAAATTCTTTGATAAGGATAGAAAATAGAAAATTTTTTTAAAGAATTGATAAAAAATGTATTAAACTTAAGATGGCGGATGATTGCATACCGATTTACAACATTTGGATGAATGACGAACTTTCGGAAATAGATAGAGACAGCAATAATCAAAATGAATTATTAATATTAAAAAAGATTTTGAATAAATCGTCATAGGCCCACCAGTCTTACTTATTGGTGAACAAAAAATAAAAGAAATCAATGCATTGGTGTTAAATAATAAGAAAAATTCTTTAAAGTTGAGCGGTCGTTGTCAGATGTAGAAAAAGACTATATTTTTCGCATCTGTTTCGGAAAGAAAATCTTTTTAAGTTTACTTAAGAAGAGAAAACTTTAAAATGTTTTTGAAAATAAACCTGGAAAGGGATAATTAGAAAAGAATCTTATTATTATTTAATAATATGGCTAATTTAATTTTGGAAAATTAAGGTGTATAGAGATAAATTAAAATAATTTAAAACCAAACTATTTTTTAATGATTTAAAAATATCCATTGTTAGTGAAGCTTTAGCTTTTAGAGAAAATAGCATATATGACTCAAAAAATTCACAAATTTATATAATTATATCTTAAATTGAAATTGAGAGATTGCTATTCGTGGCACCAATTATATTTTTTATTAGTCTCAATAAAAAAATTTTTTTATTAGTCGTATAATTTGAATGAATTTCAAAACTTTTTTTATTATGTTTATTCCTAATTAATAGAATATTTATAGATTAGAAATTTTATTAAAAACATTTCTTATTTATTTATACAATCATATTATTGGTTATTGAAGAACAACGCAAGATTAGTAATAATAGACTGGCTTATGATAAAAAATAAAATTTAAAATAAATAACAATCAAAAATAATAAAAAATATAAACTAAATACATTTAAGAATTTAGCAGTATGACGACAACACATGAGAATTTACTATTAACCTAATAAACTTATGAAATTCTAAAAACTTTAATTATAGATTAAAACTGATATTTAATTCCATTAAATGGAACTAACAGTAATCAACCAAATTCAAACAATAGTAAGCGTGCATTTTTATGAAAAAATTCAACTCATGAAAATTGGTTGACTAATATATTTTAACTCTTCAAATAAACCAATTTTTTCTAAGACTATGTTGACAACCAATATAAATGCATAATAATTAATAACTGAGCATTTATAGTTGTATTTAAGCAATAGAAAATATAAATAAATATGTTATTCTTCAAATTTTACCTTCGAATGATTTATCTTAAAATTGGTTCATAGTAATTTTGGTAGGGTTTAGTTTAATGATCGTTTATCAATATACATATGTATTTCAAACAATAGTTTTTCACAGCAACTTAACCTGCAACCAAGAGCCATTTCAGTGGCACTGAAATAAATGAGAATTTTTCTCTTTTTCTATGTCGCCCTATTTTTTTCGCGTGCTATTTCTCTAAAGATTTGATGTCCAAATTCGAGAAGCTTTATCTCGAAAAAATTCTAATTTTTTAAAAATTGTATTTAGTATAAATTATGAATGAAAGTCTTATCTTTGTAAACCAAAATTTATTTATCTTTATCATGATTTAAAAAAGTTATTCATGGCTTAAGAACCAATTCTAAAAAATGAAAAATAAAGGGAAAACTTATTTTAAAAAAATCTATTTTAATTTAAAATGGCATTAAATGTTAATTAAAATGATTAACATTTAATGTTAATCATTTTATACAATTCATATACACTGAAAAAGTTCACACACTGAAACCCTAGCACTGAAATCCTAGCACTGAAACCTTAGTACTGAAAGGGCTCTGACTCCCTGGTTGCACCCTCTGCCTATTTTAAGTTGCTGTGTTTTTATTAAACATTCAAGTAAGTGTCAGTGTTAACAGAAAACGCTTTTGGATGTGCAAATATATAATCAGCTAAATAATACACAGTGTTAATTTAATATTTAGTGTTAATTTAATATTTACTTTTTAAAATAAGGCTTATTTAATTTCATATTTAATTGAACAAAAAATGTTATTGCCGTATGTGCCATATAAATTAAGTTATACTACAGCTGTATGTACTTTAAAATATTTATTGTTGTAGAATCTTCAATAAATTAAAATAATTATATAAACCATAAAAATTACAATTATCTAAGTTCAGATTATTGCTATAAAAGAAATGTTTTTTGTATTAATCAATTTAACAATCTCTTCTCAACATCAACTTATCTTCATATATACCTAATATACATATCTGGAATTAGAAAAAATAGAAAAAAATTAAAAACAATAGAGGAAGACTTTCGGGAGCTTTTTTGATTATATGCAAAAATTTCATTCGTGAACTGCCATATGCATTGTTTATGTTTTTTATTTTTTAAATTTAATGGGTGGTTTATTGGAGTTTTGGAGATTTTATTTTTTTAGAGATATGACTAATAAAATTCCCAATAATCTTAATAATGCTTTTTTTCTGGGCAGGACAACAACAAATTTATACATACAATAAAACAATAAAAGTTGAAGACAATTCAATTCTTTTGAAAAAATCAATAAATGACAATAATGCTTTTACATTTAAAAAAGCTGTTTGAATTTTTAAAGGTTTTGAAATTGATGAAATTTTAATAGATAAAATAAAAATGGTTAAACCTTTCTTTTAATTAAATGGAGAAATATTCTAACAGATTTATAGATTGGTTGAAGAAGAAAGCATAATTTTTTAGTGAAATTAATAACAAAACTTTTTTCTAATAAACAGATAAAGATTTCAAAAATATAACCAAAAAAGAAATAGAATTATAGAAGAATTTGAAGACAATAAAGATTCTAAGATAATAATGATTAAGCGTCGGTTTATTATTAAATTGCTTGTCCTTATCCATAAATATTTATATATAATAATAATAATAAATATCATAAAATAATATCGTTAATAATTACCTTATGAAGAATTAAAATTAAAATGTATCAAAAATTTAAAATTTACTGAATCAGGATTTGCAATACTTACAAAAGTTTTACAAAATATCATATAATTATTCAATAAATAATAAATTAGCATGTTATTACTAGGGCCTGACAAAACATGCAAATGCATGTTTTGTATGCGGATATGCCTTGAAGTGGGAAGCCCAAAAATGGTGTTTTTACATAGGTCCGATCACTTTAGGACCCGGTTCTTAATGCATATTTTTGCATATTTCGACCATTTCGTGCATATTTTGGCAAATTTTGCATATTTTTGTCCATATTTCGGCATTTTTTGGTAAATTTTAGTAAAAATCGGCGAAAATTTTCAAAATTTTAAAATTTTTTTGGTCAAAAAATTTTTTTTATGAAAATTTTATGAAAAAATTTTTTCGATTCTAATATATGCGCATATATGCGCCGAACACTAATATATATGCGCATATTTGGCGATTTTCCGTGCATATTTTGGCTGTCCCTAATAATTAATAGTTTTATTTTAGTTAATATATTAAATATATCTAAATTTTACAAAATCTAATCGAAATTATGTAATCGATCTACTAAAATTAAATTACATCTAGATTTCATTTTTTGTGAACTTCTAATTATTTAGAAAAAAAACTTTAAATTATTTCTACTTAAAAATCAAAATTTATTAAATTTTGGAATTTGATGGGGATTCCATTTTTTCAACTGAATATGATCTTCTTTGTGTAGTAATGCTTCCAAATAAATCATGAAAAGATCGCTGGTGTTTACTTTGCTTCAAATTACTCAATTTAACTTTAAATTTATATTATTTCAATTTATATTATTTAATATCTAATAAAAAATCAAAATTTTATTAAATTGAGGAATTTGATGGAATTGATGAATTTTGGAATAAATTTTAGAATTTGATGATATATTAAATAAATGTGTTGGAAATCTGCTCTTCCTTTTTATGTGTAATTTATTAGTATTAAATACTATAATTTCCTACTATAATTTTATTTAAATAGAAAATTAGATTTTAAAAAATCAAAGAATATAGTTATAGTAAATTTTGAGAAATGAAAAATAGTCAAGAATGTTCTTTTCCAAATATCAATCATTTCCCTTTATTTATTTACTCTTATTTTTCAAATTTTGGAAATCTGCTTTTCCTTTTTATGCATATTTAATAATTCATCATTTTTTATATTGATAATTTTAATTATAACACTTTATTTTCTTCTCGAATAAAATGTTTGTTTTACCTTTCTCGAGTAGATTTTGATGCTATTTAAATTAAGTCCATAAAATAATTATTATTTATTATTAATTTCCTTTAAATGTATGTATAGCGATGTAAAAATTATTATTAAATTTTTTTATTTTACGAGGAGTCCAGTATATGTATGATATATAAAAATTTGTTAATTTAATTTAATATACACTTTTGTAGCTTATTAAAATTTTTTATTCTATTAATTTTTTGGGTTAAATTTTAATAATTAAATTTTAAAGTTCACTTCTCGATGACAAGTATTCAAGCTACGCACACGATTACTTAGTATTATTATGTCATACTTGAGCTAAGAAATAAAACTTCGTTGACTGACAATTTCCATTCGTACGCAAAGTTCTAACCATAAAAATTCGAAAAATTTCGTAAATTTGTTGATGCAAATGCAAAAACTGTATTAAGAAATAGAGGATTTGCTAAAATGGATATGAAGGTGTCAACGCATAATTAATGTGCTGTAACAATACTAAAATAATAATACTAAAACTCTTATATAATTTGTCTATTTTTCAAAATTATTCAAATAAATTTTTTTAAATCAACGCTTTTTGTGACAAATTTTTTATTAATAAAAGGAGATTCTTATCCGAAAGTGAGGCTCATTATAAAAATATTAATTTTTCATAATCTAATTAAGTCGAATTATTTTATTAAAACACATTTATAATTTTTAACATTTTTATAAATTGACCCAATAAGCAACACGTTACGTACTTTTTGGATTTTCGTGATAGTTCTTATTCTAAATCATATTATGATTTACATTTTGTTTTATTTGTTGTTGTCTCAATTTTAATAATAATAATAATTTATCTGCCATATAGGCGTAAAATTCAACCAAAGCAATAAAAATAAATAAAGTCAGTGAGTAAATGAATAATGATAAATCTTGTTTAATAAATAAATTTGTTTTAACAAGGTTTTTCTTGGGATTTTAGAGTTAGCATGGTTAAATCAATTGTCTCTAAAAGATTATTAATTTTATTAAATACCATAATATTAAAAAATCTAGGAAAACGATCCGCTTCCTTATCTCGATCTATTATTTTCAATATGGAAAAGAAAAGTGTATTGAGGTGAATTAAATTTAAAATAAATTTTAATAGATTTTTTAATAGATTTTTTATATAAAAAATTTGTAGAAGATTTAAACATCTATGTTGAAATAAAATTATTTATTTAATGAATAAAAATTAAAATTAAGCTAAAATATGTTCTGATGTGGTAAACATAATTCTAATTTAGTTAAAATTTAACTTATAGGATAAAGTTAAAAAAATTAGAATTTTGAAAAAACTTAGGTTGGCGTCATTTTTATTAGAGTGAGGGCAAATTATTAATTTACAAAAATTGTTTTATTTGTGATATATGCTCCTAAGCGAAGAGTAGTGAAGAGAAAGGTGATTCTATAGTCGAAATAATTTAATACTACTGTAAAAATTAATGATTCCAGATAAAACTTTAGATTAAGATAATATGGGACTAATTCTTAAGAAATTTATAATGTGAATAACATTATTTATTATTACATTTTAGTTTATTATTTATTAAAGTTCAAATAAAATCTTGGAATATATATTTTCAGTATTTCGATCTTTTTCGAAGAAAATTAATGAATAATTTATGCGAATATAATAAAATCTAAAAATACGACTAATTATTGTGTATCTTATTGACTTATTGATAAAATATACTTTTAACGTTTAATTAATGATTTTTCACTAAAAATGTTTGTTTAATTCGTAATTTTGCGAATAATATGAAAAAGGCATGCGCATAATTAAAATAATTTAATTCGGATGATTTTTAGTTTAATTATATAAGAATAAATCATGAGAAATTAATATTGTGAAAATAAATAAGTTTAAATAAATTATTTTATATTCCTTTAATCGTTATTATTATAAATCAGAAGCGCCAACAAAGAATATATCAAAGGAAATTTAATGAAAAACGTTACTAAAAATAAAAAAGAGAAATCCCAAATAGTGAACTCTGGCTCATTAAAAATTAAAATCTGAAGTACGCGGCATATTTTTCTAGATTACGAAAAATTTAATTCTAAATTAATTAAAATAAAAAATTTTAGATAATTAAAATAAGTAACAATAATAATAAAATGTAAGTAAATAATTTGTTCTAGATCTTTGTTTAACTCGAATGTATCGAATTAAACTATTTAAATAAATATAATAATTAAATATTTTTATAAAAATAAAAATGAAAAAAATTAAATACTTTTATTACAAATATACTAAAAAAAATTATGAATGAATTATGAATGCTTTGGTATTTGAAAATAACAAAAGCAAATTGGTCAACAATTTGCCGTGACTTTCGAAACATGCTAAATAGGTGCTTATTTTTCGAGTTTTATCATAATAATCATTATATCAGATTTCAAGAAAATCTATTCCCTATGTTTTTAAAATAATAATAGAAAATTAATATGATAAATGAAAAATTTACAATAAATATTTTTATGTAAAAATTCATATAAATTTAGATATTATGAAATAAATGGTATAATAATAAGTTTTATTAATAAAGCTCAAACAATAATTGCAAATAAATAGCAATTTAGTTCAAGAAATTTCCTTGCAAAATGCATGCGAAAATATGCAATGAAGTAATAAGTATTAAAGAACAAGAAGTCTTAATTTAGGTCATGCGTATTGCGAACTGGTTTCACGTACGGCCAAAATTTTCGCCTGCGGCGCTGAAAAAGTGATATTATGTACTATTATTGACTACAGTGCCGTTGACTTCCGATAATTATTCGATAGAATGGCGACCAGCCCTTATTTGAAAGTCGCCCTCCCCCAAATTTCTCAATTAACAAAAACTCGGAATAAGTAACTGAACAAAAATCCCCATAAAGGCCGTCCCAAATTGTTGTTCCGCCTTCAAATGTCCCACTGATCAAAACCCTCAAAATGACATATTGAGCAAAACCCAAAAGGTAACAACATACTTTGCCAATCTCAAAATGTCTGAGAGTGTAAAAATACTCATTTGTGTCGAACTATAAAGCTGATGTGCAATTTTAAGAATGAGATAAATTTTTTTGTTAAATTTTAACTTTTTTTTGGGGTTTTGCTAGTGAATAAACGATAACTTATTTCAATATTTCGCTTATTTCTGCCATTTTTTGTCAATATTTTGCCATTTTATTTCAATATTTTCCGATTTTATTTCAATATAAATTCGATCCCTACTAATCAGTCACTAACTCTAAAGTCTATAATAATTTTCATGTCATTATAACAAAATCTGATATGGAGTCTGGACTAGATCAATTAATGAATGGCTAGTAGAATAATAAAAAATATTTACAGATGTTAATACTATTGTAAATTTAATTAAGATACATAATAATTTCAACGATTTAAGACCCGTCCATATATCCGATATTATATACGGGTTTAGAAAGAAGAAAATTTAAAAAATTTAAATTTATAAATTAAATTTATAAAATTTAAAAAAATTATTAAATAACATTTATAATAAAATAATTAAAAATTAAGTAAAATTTAGGCAAAAATTGGTAATTAAAAATAAAACGTGAGATAAATATATGAAAAAATAAAAAATTGAGCTAAATATCCACATTTAGATTAAATTAATAATGAATTCAATTATAAGTCTAGAATATAATTAAATCCTACTAATTAAATGAAAATTTTTATTAGAAATGAACCTTGTTTTAGAATTTAATTATCTTAGAGCTATGGCTTATAGAATGCCCAATCCAGTTTGACAGAATTAAGTATTTCTGGAGAAACAGTAAAACATAAAAAAGTTATTAGAAATGATGCTTATATTATTGGTTTTATTTGTTAATTATCGTGGTATTTAAAATTTAAATAACGTACCTATATTAATTTATGTAGTTGAAATATATCTTTGCAGTTAATTATTTTACAAAGAATGTTTTATAAAATTTTAATCTAAAACTTGTTGTTCTGTCTAACCAACAAAAAGACACTTATTCCAAATTAAAAAAAGTTATAATTTATCTAAATTATTTCACAATAATCGCAGTTATTTATTTCACAATATCTTAAATAATATAAAAAAATTTTATTAAAACATTAAATTATATTTACTTCAGGAATGCATATTACATTAATATACAATTAAGTAAACTCTTTTAAAGTAAGGTACAGTAAATTAATTTTGTTTTATTGTTGATAACACAATCAGGCACAATTAAAAGATGAATTAATAAAAATTTTAAAATAAATAATCTCACTCTGGCCAAACCGCACCAAAGGCTCGAGATTAAAAAGATTAATAATTTAATAAACAAAAATGTAAAAAAGAATATAATACTCAAACTAACTTGCGCAAAAGGCGCTAATTAGCTGAACGTCAGTTCTAATTTTTTCTATTCTCTTTTTATATTTTAAATCTATTTTAATATTTAGACATATTTTTAATTTAAACCAACCTCTTTTTAAACCAACCAACAGTTGAATTATAACTTCTAATGATGCAAGAGTCACAAATATTAGCTGTTTCCAATGAAAAATTGGGCGGTTTTTTGTAAGACCTCTTTCAATGAAAGGGTACCAGCATAAAATAATACTCAAACTAACTTGCGCAAAAGGCGCTAATTAGCTGAACGTCAGTTCTAATTTTTTCTATTCTCTTTTTATATTTTAAATCTATTTTAATATTTAGACATATTTTTAATTTAAACCAACCTCTTTTTAAACCAACCAACAGTTGAATTATAACTTCTAATGATGCAAGAGTCACAAATATTAGCTGTTTCCAATGAAAAATTGGGCGGTTTTTTGTAAGACCTCTTTCAATGAAAGGGTACCAGCATAAAATAATACTCAAACTAACTTGCGCAAAAGGCGCTAATTAGCCAGAGTGAGATTATTTATTTTAAAGATGCTAAAAATATTCTCTTTTTTTTTTTTTTCTCTTTTCTCTTTCTATTCTCTTTTTATATTTTAAATCTATTTTAATATTTAGACATATTTTTAATTTAAACCAACCTCTTTTTAAACCAACCAACAGTTGAATTATAACTTCTAATGATGCAAGAGTCACAAATATTAGCTGTTTCCAATGAAAAATTGGGCGGTTTTTTGTAAGACCTCTTTCAATGAAAGGGTACCAGCATAAAATAATACTCAAACTAACTTGCGCAAAAGGCGCTAATTAGCCAGAGTGAGATTATTTATTTTAAAGATGCTAAAAATAAAGAAACTAATTAAAAGATTATATAAAGAAAACCATTTGTGGTAGAAAACCATTCGTGGTAGAAAATAAAAAATTTTTAATATAAAATATAAAAAAACCATTCGTTGTAGAAAATACGGAGCCTGTAGAGGTTAGAAAGGAGGAAAAATCTTACATCTTAATACCTATAAAAATAAAAATGAGTTTAAAAATATCTTTAAAAATATCTTGTTAAAATAGCGAATAATATTTGGAATTAAGCGAATTTTTAAATAGCATGCTTCAATTTCAAGATGCTAATATTTTCCCATTAGCCAAACCATTTATAACTAATGAAATTGGCCTTACAAATGGTCAAAAGAAAAATTAACCAAATCTCTCTTGATAGAAAAATTTATTTTGAAATTATATTTTAGTAAAAATAAATAATGAGAATTAAATTATGTTAAAAAAACTATGCATTTTAGTAAAAGTCTGAGAATTTACTACATTGTGGGGGCTCAGCTTAAAAAGAAAAGTAACCTTAAAAATAATTATTATTTATTTAAAAAGTTTTATTATAATTATATAAAACATTTACTAATTAAAAAATTATAAATAAATTATTAGTTTAAAGTGTTGCTTATTGTAGCAATATGACCCTAAGTTGGTATACGTATGCTAGACATTGATTTAATTATAAAAAATCTTAGCCAAAATGATGGAATATAAGTATATTTATTTACAAATGTATAAGTCGCAAAATAAAGTAAATTTATAAAAAAAGAAAAAATTTTTTCAATAAATTTATATTTCAATAGATTGTAGATAAATACTCTTTAGTTGAAATAAATTAAATTTAAAAATAGAAGTATTATACTAACTTATAAATACAAGTATTACAAATTAATAATGAACATAATTAGAAAAATGGTTCTAAATAAAGAATTATGTTTAGTTATATACAGCACTATGAAATTGTTAAAAAATTATCATGACGATAATAAAAATAAATAATTATAAAATAAAAATTTATGTGTATTTCGACTAATAAAAGTTATACTTCCTGCCCGTACCTTTCAATATTATGATTTCGTATTTATTTTGCGTGTTCAAAATTCATAATATATTTTTTATTAAAGAGAGAAAAAGGCAAAGGACGAAGCGAAATGTTAAAATTCTAACTGAATATTATCATCAAAATTAAAAAATCCATCAAATTTTATCTAAATATTTTTGATTTATTTTATGTGACGGTTTTAGAAGTAATAAATGTAATATATACTTAATAAATATAAAGTTATTTTAAAATTAATTATATAAATATACTACAACAATTATATTATTATACATATCATATATTTTATGAAAATATGTGTATCACAATAATTCAAATTACAATTTATGTATCATAATTACAAGATAAAATATACTGGAGCTAAGAACAGATATTTAAGATACTATAATTAGCAGATTAATAATAAAAATATCTAACGACGAATAAATAATCATCCACTGAAAGCGTAATCAAAGTTAAAAATTCTGTACAACAATCTATTATAGGACATTATAGTATATAATAAAATGAAATTGAAACTAAAAATAAAGAACATTAACTCCACTAAAGTAGAATTGTAATAAATTCTACTTAAGTGGAGTTTTAACTCCACTTAAGTAGTAATATAATAAACCATAAAATTGAAAATTAATATTAATAAATTTTCATTATATTTTAGTGCCAATATTTGATTTATTATTTCTTCCTATTTTGTATTTTTTATTTCCTATTTTAATAATGTATGTATAATTTAGATTATAAAATTTTATTTTAATTTAATATATTTTAATCAATGTTTTAAATTTAAAAAGAAAATGACATCATAATAAAATTATAGTTATTCACATAAGTGTATTATAATGTGTTTTGATTGATAAAATGATTAATTTAAATACAGATATAAACTCACGTCACGAAAAAAATTCAAGAATACTAAACAACAATTTTTATAAATCTGATGTGCATTTTCATAAAAAAATTGTTATGGATTTCAAAAAATTTAAAATTGTACAAGAAAAAAGATTCTATACAAAAACGGTCATGATAATATTTTAAAATTCTGTTCTATTTTTTACAAATGCATTTATATTCAAAATTTTTATAATAGTCAACAACCAAAATATTAAAAAAGTGATCTTTAGCGAAATTAATTTAATCAAAACTGTTGTGGCAAGGAAAAATAGAGTACTAATTGAGGAGAACGTTAACAAATTGGAGTAATCTTACTAAAATAAAGCGATAAATATTAAAATTTTAAATTTGATTGAACATACTTATCAGATTAATTGTTAATATAATGAGAATTAGTAGAAATATAATGCTAATTATTGGGCAATATTAGCTTTGTTTTTATACATTGTAAATTATACATTCTTTATACATTACACAATCACAATGTTAAAGGAAGTTCTGAACCTATTCTGAATTAGAGAATATAATAATAATTAGAATTTAATTACATTCGAATAAAAAATCTACATAATATATGTTTAAATTAAAATATTCAAACAATTTTTAGAAAATATAATAATACAAAAATATATATGTTTCTAGTTATTCTTCATTTATGTCTGGCAAACGGAAAAGCATAATTAACTAAAGAAAAATTGAATCTATACTAAAACAGGCCCCGGAAAACAACACTATGAAGAGCCGCCGAAGCAAAAATTTTGTCAGCATCAGTTGTAAAAAATAAAATTAAAAAATTTTAAATTAAACTTCGATTAATTTCATGTTAAGTCCCAGAGGGAAAATAACGAACTAAAATAATATTTTTTTTATCTATTTTATGTTTTAATTTAGCACTTCTAATAAAATTAAATTTAGCTTAAGTTGTTGTAATAGGTGAAACAATCGATCTCAGTTAAATACTTGAATATACTTAATTACTTCAATACGATACTTTTAAATTTTATATTTGATTTATCGGTAATTCCAAGGTTTGTCCCCACCTTTTTTTCATTTTTTTCCTTCCTTATGAATGACATAATGATCAATTTTTCTTCCTTCCTCAATTTCACTCTAGTTCCCTGTGGCAAGTTCAAATCAGACATTCTTTTCAAAATAAGAGTCATTAACAAAGAACGATTAATTTCTTCATCGATTAAAGTTGGTATATAACATTAGAATGTTATGAAAACATCACATTCTTATTTAAATTTAAATATATGTAACAACTTAAAAATTTTAAATCTTCGCGTCTTCATGAAAAACTACGATTAAGCGACATTCGTGGATTTCAAAAAAAGCATTTCGCAATCTTATTAATGTGATAATGGAAAATTTCATATTTTTACCAAGATTTTGTTGGAGCGTTTAGCATTAAAATTAATTATTATAATTAAAATTTAAATAATTTTATTCAACTTAAGAAAGAAGTTCACTACTTCTTTTACATATAATTTGTGCTAATTTTTGATTAATTGTTACTGGTACAACTAATATAAATAATAAAAAATAGAAATATAATAAAATAATTTAATTCAGCTGAATTTTTTAGTTTGTAATAATATAAGAATAAATCATAAGAAATAAATAATGTAAAAATAAATATTTTAAAAAAATTTTTATTCCATTTTACTTTAATCGTTATTATTAGAAACAGACAGCCCCCTGCATATCATGATATATTCGCACATACTTCCCATTTGGAAAATCAAGAGAATAAGGTGCAGCTGGGAAGGTAACTCCCCCGGCATTTATGGAAATATCTCTTAAATTAAAATGTTGAAAATTAAAAGGATGAGTCTCTTGTGATCCAACAAAATCGGCATTCTTAACCATTCCAAGGACCACTCTCCTCGGTACTTGGTACATCCATAGATTAGCATTAAATTCTGTTCTGTTCTCGCTTATTAATAACGCTTATTAATAATATCGAGGTTGATTGCAAATGTCTACGTCTAATTTTGCCATGAATTGAGCTGATTTTTGAGTACCATCAGCTGATTGTGCAAATAAGAGTCTTCTATTCTCAAAACCAACACAATTAAGCCCCAAATCACCATCGTTGTAATACCCTGCGGCGGATAAGTATGAGTTTTTTACTGTTTGTGGATAAGTAAGCTCATAGTCAAAAATACTTTTATATGCCATAAGCGAATTTCCTTCAAAGATTTGGGTTCCATTTATACTTAAAATGTTTTTATATTTAATAAATAAAAATTTATTTGTTGTTCAGATGGCATTGATAATGTTGATAAAGTTACTATTGGAAAAGTAGTTGAAGTATTATTTTGTTGTTTTCGGGGAATACTCGGTAAAATGGGTAATTTATTATACGATGACGGCGCATTTGCAATTATTTATAACAAATTGTTCTTATAATTAACATTTTAATATAAAAAAGGAAATTATAAAATTAAATTATAGAAATAAAAATATCTATGGTAAATTTGGGTTTTAGCAGAGTTATTTCTTTTATCGGAAAGTTATTTCTTTTTCTAAGTTAATTCTATTATCGGAAAAATTTTTTGTTTAGGAGATAAAGAATTAATATGTGTAATTACGTGGTAAATAAATATATATATTTTCTTTTTAGGAAGAAAATTATTTATATTCTATAAGAGATTGAAGTGAAAATTTTAGTGGATATGCGTAATTTTATTATAAATAAAAAACTATATTAAATTTAATAATTAACAAATTATTTTGATATATTGAGAAATTATAATCAACAAGCTTTTAAATGGAATATACTCAAACCTAAAAATAAATTAAATGCCATATATAATAAGTTTAAAATACTAAATATTTTACTTTTATATAGTTATAAAAAACTGTGACTATAATCTAACACTTTTACGATAAACACACCTTTTATTTATGATAGATTTATGACTTTCAATGTTTTAACAGTATCACTAAACGACCGGAACTATTAATCGGGGCTGAATATTATTTTGATCTTCTGGACTTCCCTAAAACTAAATCTGGCTTTAAACTAATAAATACTAAGATTGTATGTCATTAGCAGGGAAAGGTTATATAGAAACCTCTAACTTTATGGACACTACTGATGAAAGCGAAGATGATTCGCCCTTTACAGCAAGAGGACATTTCTGAAATAACTTAGAGAGCTCTCATCCTGACCCGAACCCACTCAAAGATTTTTCAACAAACATAGAGATAATTGAGTCACAGTAGTGTTTCTGTAAGTGCTACAAAGACCAGAACATTAAATTCAACTGTAAAAGCAAATACCCATGTATCTGCACTCATGTCCCAGTGGAGCCTAAAAATGCAAAGAAAATTAATATTGAGTGAATGTATACGGTTAGACTCCGCACTTTAAAAGACCAAATAAAAATTAGAAAAAAGAATAAATCAATTGCAAAAACAGCAAAAATATACAAATGAATATGCTATTTTCGGACTAAATTGGTAATAACATTGAGAAGAATTGGAAATAACATTGAGAATAGAGAAGTCTATTTAGAAAGTTTCAATCATTTACATTTTGTTAATAATTTTAGTGTATTTTAAATCTTAAATTAGGAATTTAAAGTAATTTTCAAAATCTTTAATTTCTTTAACATCCTAGACATTTCAATAATTAACTAGTTGAACTATTTTTTAATTTTAATAGTCTCCGCCTTAAAATTTTTAATATTAAATCAATTTGAATTATCTATTAAAAACTTCATTTTTATAATTGAATTTTCATCATAAATATATGCCAATTTCCCAAATTGTACGTATATATTTAAACAAAAATTGAAACATTTTTTAAAAATTGAATTAAAACATAACTTATTTAATAGTGATTAGGTATTTTGCATGATATAATTTTGAATAAATTTTGAATAAATTTTTGAATAAATTTTGAATAAATTTTTGAGGATAATAATATTTTTATCCTCAAAAATTTTAGAAAATATTTTTTAAAAACTTGTAAAAATTTTTTAAACAATAATTTTCACAAAAATTTTTGATAAATTTTAATAAAAATAAATAAGTTTATGATCCGGATTATAGTTTTTATTTATATTTTTAGAAATTATTAAATTATGAGTACTATTGGGCAAAATTTGGAGAGGAAATAAAATTTTAAAAAGAAGGAAGGAATTTTAAAAAGAACATAAAAATTTATGAAATTTGAATAAAACGAGGAAAATAAGAAAAAACTGCCTTTAAATACTATAAAATTAGATATTATGAAAACAAAAGCCGCCAATTTTTACATAACGACATTTGCTGAACGGCCGTTTGAGTGCGAAACGGAAGATGATTATTAAAAATAAGTAAACTTTAAATTAGAATCTTAAAAGTTAAAAACAGAAAATAAAATTAAAATACTAAATTAGAATTAGAATTTTAGAAATTCTTAATAAGTTCTTAATATGTGGCCACCTGGTCTATTGTCGAATCTTCTAAGATTGGCGATGGATACTTGCGTCGGCAGAAATCAGATGTACACTATGTTGTCATAGAAGTCGATTATTTTCAAACCATTAAATTGATTACTCTGACTCAATTATATATATATTCCAGAGGAATTAAAATTTTAATGCATTTTTGAGGTTTATCTCATGTAGGGTTTACGTATAAACTTAAGCATTTAAATTAATAATTAAATTTAATTAAACCAGCATAATTTGTGAATAAACTTCAAGAAATTATATTAATATCACTCAAAAAAAATAGCAAAAGTTGAACAATAAAGAATATTAATTAAAAATAATTTTTGTTTATCAGTATTAAATAAACTAGTTTTATGAGTTTTTCCTTTCATCTCAAACAATTTTATTAGTGTTGGAGAGTCTTTAGTCCCTGTTGACTTCTTGATTATAGAATTTGAAATTAATAAGAAATAGTGATAAATTTAAAATAAAACCTATTATAAAATATATTGAAAAACATACTAAATGAAGACAATTCGGTGTAGTACTATTTGTTAAAGGAAAAATAAATTAAATCAAAAAATTTAATCATAAATAAAATTTTACTATAATTTATCTTGATATAACTTGTAGAAATTATTAAAACTTGAAGAAATAATAATAATTTATATTAAGAAGTTATCTTTCTTCAATTTTTCATCTAGGTAATTAAAAGATAAAAGTAAATAATATATAAATAAAATATGTACCTAATAAATTAAGTACCTAAAAAATAAGTACCTAATAAATTCCGTAAATTTTCAAAAATTTTAGAAATTTTTTATTAAATATCCTTTTCTCTAAGAATATTATCATCTTGAAAAATATTTTTAAATCGTTTAGAGTTACTCCCTCCAGTAGGCATTTTAATATGATAAATATTATGACATCTGAGGATGACAATTTAATTCTCTTTTGCGAAAGAGAATTAAAAATAGAAATTTCAGATTAATTAAGTAATAAACATTCTTTTCTCCGCATTACAGTATCAATTTAAAAAAATAAAAAATAAAAAAGCATTAAAAAATATTAATGGTAATCATCAATATTAATGGAAATCATCATACATTAGTAAATTCATCAATATTCATTTAATGATTTTATTAAAAATTTATTCATTAAAATTAAATAGTGTAAAAGAAGTATCTGTGTTAACTACTGGACATGACAAGATTAACAAATATGTATTTTTTAATTAACGTATGGCGTAAATAATTATAATGCTAAACTTAAATATCTTCATTATACTTATAAATTGGCTATAAATATCTAATAATTGTTTACTATGTTAAGAATAACTATAATAAATATTCATCAATATTGCTTGCATTACTTTGTTAAATAATCAATATGAGATGCATTTTAAAATATGTACATACATATAACTAAAATGTAAGTTTAATTCAGTCCTATTAAAAAGCTTTACAATTTATGTAGTAGAATATTCTAAAGATGCAACGATTTAGTTGATTATAATTAATGCAAAGATTTTTAATATTAAGTAATAATCAGTTGATAATAAAAAGTTAAGCCTATATGAGTCGCAAATAAAAACTCAATGTGTAGTATAGATATAACTCGACAGTAATTACAGAATTTGAACTAGTAGGCCAACTATACTACGTCCCAATAAAGCAGAAGAAAAAGTACATACACATTCAGTTGCGAATACATGAATAATTAATTTACAACTAAAATTAAAACTATAGTATATCAATCAATTTAAAAGTTTAATTTATATTTAAATTAATTTTTTTTAATTTTAAAAATTTATTAAAATTCTATTGATTGAAGAAATAATGATAGTATTTAAAATAGCTGATTTGACAAAGAATTTTTATTTCTATTTATTAATAATTTTATTAATTAAAATTTTAAATATTATAATAATTTATATATTAAATATACTAATATATATTAATATTTATAAATCAAGGTTAGATAATATGATGTTTATCTTTTATTATAATTCACTTAATATTTAAGAATTTTAAATTGAGAGTAACTTTCTTCCTAGACAAGAAGTTTATAATACGTTTTGGATTATTTGAATATAATTATAGATTATTCGAAGATATCAAATTGTGTTTTATATTCTAATTGAAAAATCAAACCTATTTGCCGTGTTACAACTATTTTGCGTGATAAGTTAAAAATTTCTAAATCTATATAATTTAAAAATATCACGTAATTTAATAAAAATTTATCATATAATCGTACGCGAGCGAAAAGCGATTGGAACCAAAATGATACTAAAATTGTGGCCATCTGTCAAGGTAATGTAATTCGTGGAGGGTGGCAGAGGAACAAAAAAATTTATTTTAGGCTTTCTTTAAATTAAAAATCCACACAAAGATATTCGGAAATAAGATAAGTTTATAATAATTATTCGAATGTAATGGTTTTATTGTATAGTTTTGTATATATTAAGGCTGAAATTAAAAACTCAAATAACTATGATAAAATTTAATTCCAAATGAAAGGTTTTTAATTCAGAGAATTTAGTACAAATTAAATGTATTACTATCCAATTAAAAAACAACTATTTAGGTTTTTGATGAGGTATTTCTTTAGTAATTCATATTAATTGAAATAAGCTAATTTTTTTTTATTGTAAAAAATTATTTTAATTTTAAAGCCTAAAAATTCAAAGCTAAGATAATTAAATAATGAATAAATTAAAAGCGAATTATTTAAACTTTATGAACTACTTGATTATTTTTATATAACGCTGATTAAAATTTTTGATAAATTTTAATAAATATTCGACAAATTTTAATCTGATAGAAAAATTATTGATGTAAAAATTAACAAATCATTTTTAATTTTAACGTACCATTGAAAGATAATTATAAAAATTTTGGCATTCAATTTGGCATTTTAAAAGATGATTTTAATAATGATATGAAATATTTTAAAGCATGATAATTAAATGAGTGACACGAAAGATTAAGTAAAAATATAAATTAATTGAAAATATACTGTTATGTTATATTTTCATGAAAAACTAATGCATTAAATCAAAATACAAGGATCATTTCAAAACAATATAAAGCCTATAGGCGGACATACTACCGATTGCGCCACTGAGAAACTTTATTAAACTAAGTTATTAATTCAATTATTTTAACTTAAAACATTTGCGTAGTAGCGATAAGGACAGTTTAGTCCTTGGGTTAAATTCCGGTATGTTTGGTACGACGATTTTATCGTAAATATTGGAAGTAAATATTGAAAAGTGTTTTTAATTTTTATTCTTAAAAATTATGCCAAAATTCTTTTTAAAAAATATACATTATGTATATTCAATTTGAAAACAACGCAAACAAATTTTTTATTAGTTTCTGAATTATGAATTTATATTTATCATATCTGTAAATATACATATTATTAAAATTTACAATGATTTAAACACATCGAACTAATACAGGATTGATATTTTATAATTCTAAATCGATTCAATTTAGCAAAGCTAAAAACCACGAAAGGAAAAAATTAAGATATAAAAATAGAAAAAGTATATCTCGATTATATAGTGGAACGCGTAAACTTTTAGCAACTAAAACTTATTTTAAATAATCAAAAATTATTGAATTCAATCATTAAACATTAATACAAATGTTGTTGACATACTCTCTGAAAATTAAATTCAGCCGATTTAGAAAATCGTGTTTATAAATATTAAAAAACGAAAACAATTTAGAATTAGAAAGTAAATATCATTAGAAATTGTTTTAAATTTGACATAATTTTTGATTTGGCAGCAATGGGAAAAAAATAAAATTATAAATTTATTTGACATTTTTGAAACTAGCGTTGTTTACGTTAATTATTTCATTATAAATAATATTAATTATTTAATTATTTCATTATAATCCCATCTATAAATAATTTCTATCAGAAATATAAAAATGAAGTGGACATCAAGTCTTCTGGAATTAAAGCAATCTAATAAATATATTATATAATATATACACTCCTCCACAAAATTATAGCCCCACCTATATTTTCCTCGGTTTCAATACTGTAACCGATGTTTTTATTTTCAGACTTTTTTGTAATAATAAATAGTGGCCTAAAATTAGGTTTGTAAAAAATTTTTGTTTTCAAATCAATTTTTTTGAGAGTTATAGCAAATCCCCAATTTTAGGGTTCCACAAAATTATAGCCCCACTTTGAAATTTCGATTTTCTAACATTAGGAAAGATCTACAAAAATTTGAGCAATCATATCCATTGATACTAAGAAAAAATAAAAAAGAATTAGACCCGTATCTCACTTCAGTGTCGAGATCCAGATACCTCGAAAATCAACGTAAATGGGGGGTAAGGCTGTTTAAAAAATATTTTCGACCCCTTATGGTTCGTTTTAAAATTTCATTTTGGGCTCATTCGAAAGCCCTTAAAATTTGCTATAAGATAGCATAAGTTTTATTTTCTAGAAAAATTATTTCAGTAAGCCCCAAATAATAATTTCAGTAAGCCCCCTAATGCCCCATAAAATTAGCTCCGGAGGATTAACGTCCTGCATATCTCTATTGAATTTTTTCTGGGATATATGAGTAATAATATCTTATAGCAAATTTTAAGGGCTTTCGAATGAGTCCAAAATGAAATTTTAAAACGAACCATAAGGGGTCGAAAATATTTTTTAAACAGCCTTACCCCCCATTTACGTTGATTTTCGAGGTATCTGGATCTCGACACTGAAGTGAGATACGGGTCTAATTCTTTTTTATTTTTTCTTAGTATCAATGGATATGCTTGCTCAAATTTTTGTAGATTTTTTCTAATGTTAGAAACTCGAAATTTCAAAGTGGGGCTATAATTTTGTGGAACCCTAAAATTGGGGATTTGCTATAACTCTCGAAAAAATGGATTTGAAAACAAAATTTTTTTACAAGCCTATTTTTGACCACTATTTATTATTACAAAAAAGTCTGAAAATAAAAACATCGGTTACAGTATTGAAACCGAGGAAAATATAGGTGGGGCTATAATTTTGTGGAGGAGTGTATATTGTATCTTTAGAAACTTCGAACAGAATCGAAAAACAAATTTTAAGATCTAAATGCTTATTTGACAAAAGTAGAAATATTTTAATGTATTTATTAAAATTAGAAGCGATCCTGGCATAGTGAATAACATCTCGGACACTAAATGATATCTAAATCAAAATAATTATTCAAATAAATAATTAAAATATGTTATTTTATAAAAAATTTTGCTTTATATAAAATTATATGAAAATCAATATTTAAAAAATTTATATAACTAAAAACAATTGTTTGTTTAATTTATTATTATTTGAATTATAAAATAAAAATGTCAATTAAATCCAAAATATTTAACTATATCAATAAACTAATATTAAGTGGGCTAACCCTGAAAAGGATTTAGAGGTAATGATTTTTTAATACTACAATTTCTGATTCTGTGAAATTAAAACATTTCTGTATGATAATAAAATAAATAATAAAAAAATCAATCTCATAGCTGCAAGTAATCAATTACAAATTGATCAATTTTGTTTAAGTATGATTAAACGTTAGATATATCATATTTTAATTTTTAAATTTTAATTATTATTTTTTAATTATAAACTAAGATTAAGTTGGCTAACCGTAAAAGGAGATTTTGTTACAGATAAACAAAATCATCCTTTTAAACAAAATTAACAAAATCAGCCTTTTATAGATAAATGATTTCGTCATATATAAATACTCCAACATTCTTTCTATAAAATATAATATTAAAATATTGAAACCTGATCAATTACTATATATGCGAAACAAACAAGAAGATGTTTTAGATATTAATCTGAACTTAAGAATAATAATATAATTGAAAGTATTAAATTTTCTTATTGAAATAAATTCCTAACTAAATAAAACTTGATTTTTGTTTAAGCATGATTAAAGTTAATATTAAAATATAAAAAAATATAAAAAAATAAAAATATTCATTAATCACAGAATATTAAAATAGGAATATAATTTAGTTGGATAAAAATTTGTATAGAAAATCTTGATAATCTGAATTTAAACACCTTGAATCTGAATTAAAACCACATAGGTGTAATTATGTATTTATGTATGGATGGACAACATTTGCACTAAACTGGATGAAAAAACTAACTGAAAAAAAACTAAAAAAAAACTAAAAAAAAACTAACTAAACTAACTGACGCGCTAACGAGGCGCACTAAGCGCTTGTTAAGTATTGTAATTAAAATTAAATTGTAAAAAAATAAATTGTAATTATTATTAAACTTAAATTGTAATTATTAAATCGTAAGTATTGTAATTTAAATTAAATGAAATCTAGAATAAATGCTTAATATGAATATAATTGAAAATTTTTAGCTATTATTATAAAATTGCTATTGTTCGGTAAAGTTTATTTAAAATAAATTTATAACATAATTTGTTTTTAAACAAAATAGAGAAGATTTATTAATCCTCGCCAGAAAAATGGCGAGGATTAAATATCTTGATGCGTGTACTCACAACGTATAAATAATTTAAGAAGACAGTTACAAATTTAACATTAATAAAAATTCATAGGATAATTTAATATTTTAAAAGTCAGAAATCTAAAATACAATATCTAACTTTATAAATACAAAATAGATTTTAATATCTAACAAATATATTTAGTAATGGAAAAACAAACGCTTTATTTACACAGCAATGTAGAATTTCCGCTTTTGGGCAGCAATTTCTAATCTGCAAAAAATTATTTTTATAAATTTTTAAATATGTAGTTTTAAATATAATATTATATTTTATAAAATTTTCCTACTTTAATTAATTATAAATATTTTATTTATTTAAATATTGTAAATAATTATAAAAAAATATGATTAATTTTAGGAAAATGAAGCTACTTTGGCATGAATGGTTCTATTAATGTACGTGTTGATTTTAATAAGTTAAATAGAATTAGATCATTTATTAGCTAGTTTTTGTAATAATATGATTAATGTATTTAAAAATAAAATATATAGATGATTTGGAGAAAATTATGTGCTTAACAATTAAGATTATATAACTTTTAATCATAATAATTTTAATTGCGCAACAAATTCTAAATTCTGATGAGAATCGATAATTTAATGCATACACTTTTAAAAGACTGGAGTTTTACTACATAGAATGTTAAATTCAATATATATATTTCTTCAAATTTAATATTCTTAATTAAAAAAACAATATTCATAATCAAGCTGAAGGATTTTGTGAGAAAGTGAAACAAACTCAACTACTAACTGTCCATTATTAAATTATCGATTGATTAATAGCTAATTTAATAGTGGAACAGCAGGGGAGGGGTCCGCCCTCCAACCCAACCCACCGCCCCCAACCCAACCCAAAAACAAAAGACTAGTTTCCGCGGCGGTAGACAAAAGATCACCATTTCAAAACGACAACTGTCAAAATGTCAACTTTTCGGAAATACCAAATTTAAAATGGTAAAATTTGAAAATGTCCATATTTAAAATGGTCAGTTGACAAAATGGTAAATGGGCAAATCTAAACTTATTTAGTCTTTTGTTAGCTTGAAAAATTATTTTACCGGTATAGGTATCGAACACACAATATTTTTTCCTAGGCGAAACCTTACCAACTTAACCAACGAGGACGCTACTAAATAGTCGGAAAAATTGAATATATTGCAGTTCCTTTTGTTACCCTCCCACTCTCACCTGTCAGCGACAGAGTAAAAGTGAAAAAAAAGGTCAATCGGAAAAACGTTCAATTAAAAAATGGTCAAGTTTTTTAAATCCTAGCAATTTGGGTAAATCGTTGAATATCGCTAAGTGGGGTCTGAGCAAGTTCATCGGCTTGCACTTGGGTAATATAACCATGTCTTCGTAAAAAGCGAAGCATAAAAACCCAACAAACAATAATTATGGGTAATAAAAGTGTATATTGTATTAATTGTCGCAGACAGAGCCGCGTAAAAATATATCTATTAACAATAATTTACATTCCCACGATCTTATCTCCTTCCTAAAAGCTTTATTTCCTTCTTCCCACTTAAATACACATTAGTTATTATTATTTACTTCTCTTTCATTCACTTTAAGTTTTTATTGGACTTTTGCTACTTATATTTTTTATATAAAAAATTGTTTGTGATTTAAAAAATCAATAAATTATTTTTTTCTGTTAACTTAAATTAAAAGTATAAATTTTTAATATTTGTGGGACTAAATCGAATAGCTCCTACAAAAGTGGTGCAACGGCAAAATATATAACCGTGATATATTATATATCATTATTTTCTTTGCATTATAATTTTTAATTCAATCCTGAAAAAATAGCATAAAAAATGCAAGTAATATTATTTTGTTTTTAATGAGAAAATAATTTTTAGATGTTTATAAACATCTTATATACATACATTTAGAAGACTACAGAAACTACAGAAAAATAATTTTTCGATGCAAAAATAATTCAAATATTCAAGTTGACAATCTTAAAAACAAATAAATTTTATTGAAGATAGTGGCTAGAAGATGTCTTATTAAATTCCACCCAGATAAGGCGAGGGCTGGTGGTTTAGAGGCATGTCAACTAGCATATACGGCTTTTAGCTATCATATTCAAGAAAGACAGCCAGGAGCACAGGCTTACATAGAAGGTTTGATTATTATAATATATTCTTGGGCTGAATCAGGGAAAAATTAGCTATCTATAGATTAACAAATATATTTAGCAATGAACCAATTTGTTACCGACGGGTAACGCCTTTGGGACTTGAGCGCAGACCCGGCAGAACATGAAAAACATCTAAGTCTTGCTGAAGACATCAGACATTACGGCGAGAGGGAACCCGTCGTAAATGATGCAAGCGTGGGCAAGTGTTTACATTGTGGGAGTGAGGGTCATCAGGTTCTTTTATTAACGAAACGAAACTTTTTTATAGACAAGAGTGCAGCAATAGCGGGGGCTCTGGTCGCAAAGACAGTGAGGGCAACGTCTGGTTGGTTGGTTCTAGGCTGAGATATTTTTCCTGCGGGCAGTGGACTAAAACCCATAGCGCTAACACATGTTCTCTTACTTATCCACATGCAAAAGGAACTGCTAAGCTGAGGCAGCCGAGCAAATGTTGGAACTTTGGTAAAACTGTAAGTAGTCTTTAAATAAATATAATATAAGTTGTTTAGGGAAACAAAGCAAACTTTTGTAATGCTCCACGCTATATGGATGTTCAGAACGTTAATCTTCATACTCGTCAGGACGTTGAGAATAAAGGCAACGCGGGGGAGTTCACCATTTTGTTGGGATTGCGCGTTATTTATTTGAACAACTTTTTACTTGCTCTTGTACATTTTTTGATTTCGATTCAATTATATTTAATCCAAGATGATTGAACTATTATTTGATGAAAATAAAACCGAAATTCCATTACAAATTCACGCCCATGTATTATATCTTAGTGGTGAGTGTAAGTAAATTAAAAACAAGGGAGAAAGGGGAGGAAAAATAAAAAAAAAGGAAAGAAAAAATGGGGTATACGAACCGAAGAATTACCGAGTCGAAGGATACTTGGGGACCAAACTTAATTGTTGACGACTACATAAACCATAAAAATGATAAAATGAAGCAGGATGAGTATAAACAAAATAACAGGCTTAAAGTGTTCAATAATGTAAATATAAATAATAAGAGGGATTCCTTTTTTCGCCTCTGTTTCTCCTTCCTAAAAACAGAAAAAATGAGAAAACAAAATCAGAATTCCATTTAGAAAGAAATTGGAAAAAAGGGAGAACACTAAAAATTGCCAATGAAAAACTGACAAGAAAGAACAAGAAAAGACCTTTTAGATTGTTAATGTTCAAAGATATAGGGCAGGATTAAAAACGAACTTGCAGACTTTTTAAAGCATTTTCGTGAAGAACGGAACAAAAAAGTAATTTTTCTTTATTTGAGAAGAATATGGTTTTAGAACCTTAATTAAAGAATTGCCCAACCGGCTAGAGGAGACAGAGAAGGGATATAAGGCCAACGACTAGCAACAATAAATTAATTGATGACATTTATTCATTGCATTTAGTCCTTGCAAAAGCAGTTGACAAACCACATTTTGGAAAAAAATTAAATTTATTAAATAAAAATTAAAAAATTAATTAAAAATTAAAACCTTTATAAAAATTAAAAAACTTTATTAAATAAAAAAATTAAAAACACTAAAGGTCCCAAGAGTCTCTCTAATAACATTATTTAATTTATTATTTATTTTACTTTCATCATCAGTTGGTTGGATTAAATAGCATAAACGATCATGAAATAAATAAAAATATGTTCTCCAAATTGATTTTTAAAAAATAACAAATTTCTTAAAATTAATTTCTTAAAATTTTTTAATTTTTATTTAATAAATTTAATTTTTTATGAAATTTATTAAAAATCAAGTTTAAATCATAATTTGAGTTTAAATATTAATTCTAATAAAATTTTTATTATAATGTTTAATCCTGTTGTTGGATTATTATTAATTTACCTAATTTTGTTTTTGCTTAGTTTTAAAAAACAATTAAATTAAAAAGATTAAATAATCTCAATTAAAATTGAAAAGAAAATGGAAAAAGTTAAGATAGTGTTTGATGATAAGTTTTCAGATTGCCTAAATCAAAGTGAAAATTGCAATAACTTATAATACAAATCAATTCAGGATATTATTATAGGCAAACCATTTCACCATTTCAAAATACATAATAATTTTTGATAACATCCTGCTTAATAATGTAACTATTTATTAAATAATATAATTGTTATAATATGTTTTTTATTAATTTACAAAAATACGTAAAAATAAAGTTGTAAATGATTTATTTACATTTTTAAATTAAAAGATCTTTCTAATTTAAATGAGGAAGATATTGGCTAAAAGTCCAATTGAATAAAAATGAAAAAATATAAAAAAATAAAAGTTCATTGGGGACAGTTAAAAATATAACAATTATAAAAAACTTTAGAATTAAAAAAATTTGTAATTAGTTTAATTTAGAATAAATACAAATAAATGTAGAAATAAATTTTTAAAATGTACATCTTAATTAAGCGTCTTCTAGTTTCTAGTTTAAATGAGGATTAATTAATAATGTTTTGAGCTTTCTTTCTTACAAGATATAAGAAGATTTTAAACTTAAACACTATGACTATGAATGCTGATATTCTTACTGCTCTATTATGCCGGTATTTTTGGATTTTAAAAAAGTTTTAAAAGGCAACAATTAATAACATTTAATTCACTATTTCAAATTAAAAATTGCAAAATGAAAATTGAAACCAAAACATTTAAACCTATTAAAATTTAATATAAAGTGTTATTTTATATTTTTCCAGTACTCAATACTACTCGGATTGCAGTTATATAAAAAGCGTTCCTCTCGAAAAGTCACCTTACCACTCGAAATCGGAAAACAATACACAATCTCCGAGCAAATATTTTATTGGTCGCTAAAAATAATCGAGCCGTCGACAATGCTATTTCAAGTATGTTGTCCGATAATGAATGATATTAATATTCATTATCGGACTTGTGATATATTTTATTTAAAATATATAAAAAATACAGTGTATACTATATTTATATTTACCTGTTTAATTAAAATAAATAAATTATTAATAATTTATAAGCAAATTTAAAAGAAAAATATCATTAGTTGCAAGGAAATATTATTAGTTACAATGAAAAATATTATTAGTTTACCTGCAAAGATTCTCTTGATTAATGATAAAAATTGCAAAATAATAACATAATATTGCTTAATATCTGTCTAAAAACTTATTGAATTCTTAGATAGTTTACTGGATGAATCTTGAATTTATTGGATGAATTCTGAAGAGTAACATGACTAGTTATTAATAATATAAACATTACTTTTTGAAAAATATACATGAATATTTTTAACAATTGATTTAAATCAAATGACAGAAAAATTATTTAATTTAATAAACATACTATAATACTAATTATAAAAATAAGTAAAAAGTATATTTAACTAATTCGTAATATTCATTTTTTTATAATAAGCACGCTTCTGTTCGAAATGAAGTAAATTTAGTGCATCTGTAAACTCCAATAATGATGATTGATTTATATGAAAATAAAATTTTGAAATAAAATTTTATAAAGCTTTTGAAATAAAGCTTTTGAAAATAAAATTTTATAAGCATTGTTATTAATTAAAGTTTGCACACATAACTAAATAAATAAAACAGAATAGAATTTAAATGTCAAAGAAAAAACACCAAAAAGAGCAGAGGCTGAATTATTATCAGCAATGATCAAGGTGATACATTTTAAAAATAATAAAGCCTGAAATTTACTAAAATCTTTAGCGTTTTTTAATTATAATATTTTTATTTTAAATAAGCACCCGTTTGAATGTTAGATTATTTCTACTTTCTTTTAGATTGCTTGTTAATACACGAACATCAAATCCGGAAAGTCATACAATCTAATAAATAATTTACAATTTAAAAAATATTTTACTTATAAAAATTTAAAATAATAATTTAACTTTGGATATCTATAAAAATCTTTTGTCTATTACCTATTTTATAAGGGTTTTATATTACTAGATAAAAATCATTACTTTTGTAAAATTGTACTACATATTAATGTTAAATAATATAAATAGATGTTTTTCAACATTAGAAAACATATGAAAAAATATGTATCTTAATTATCGATGACATACATAAGACTATATATGTAGATAAAAAAGTTTGCTGAGTCAAAAATTAAAGAAGAAAATTTAAAATAAAAAGAAGAAATTTAATAATTAAAATTAAATTTAATTCCTTGCGGCACATTTATCTGGGTGCTCAGCCGGTTTAAATATTAAATTTAAATTTTATTAAAATTACAACAAGCGGCACTGAATTGAAAAAACTAATATTTATTAAGGAGATAAAATAATAATAGAAAAAAGCAAAACTAAAAAATTCGTAAAAAATACGTACTATAAAGATAAAGAATGGTAAGAAAAATACTTATTTAAAAAAAATTCTGTTTTTTTATAAAAAATTAAGAAGTAGAAAAGTAAAATATTTTTTAAAATAAAGATTACAGTAAATAAATTTTTAGGGAGGTTACAGTGAACTAAAAAAGAAGATAAAATTTTTAGGGAGAGAAATTAAGAAATTATTTCTATTGAAAAAGGGAGAGAGACGATTAAATTTAATAATTTTATAGTTAAAATAATTTAAAAAATTTTAAGGGAGTTTGCCTGAAAATAATAATTTTTTAAAAATATATATTAAATTTTACAATAATTTTATTTTCAAAATTAGAATTCCAATTCACCAACAATTTAAATAAATTGTAAATCCAACCAAACAAAAGTTGCACAAGAAAGCAAGTTCTTTTGAATTAATGGTGCTCGCCACTAAAGAAAATGGCAATCTCAACTGAAAAATCGAGATTTTACTTTAGTAAAGTGAAATTAAAATAAAATCTTAAACTCAACCAAATTTCACCAAACTTAATATTTCTTTAATAAAAAATTAAAAACAAATTTATTTTAAAAAAATATTTATTTATTTAAAGTTGATAGAAAAATATAGAATGAATCAAAGAAATTTAAAAAATTAAAGAAAATAAGTGTTTTAGCACATTTGTCTAAAACTTCTTTTGTACATTTCTGTTTTTGTAAAGTTGTTTACTGAAATAAAAAAAATTTTTTTAATAATTAAAAGAAAAAATTTTAAAACTAAAAATTAAACTTAATTAAAAATAACTAATGCAATAATATTTAATAATATTACTTTATTTTAAGTTAAATAATATTATTAAAAAATGAATTTTTTACAATATATTATATAAGGAATATAAAATATCAGGAATTAATTATAAATAAACATTGATAAATATATAATATTATAGTAAATTATTTCAATTATTATTTAATTGTAATAAATCATTTAAATTGTCATTATAATAAGTAAAGAAAAGGCCGCAACACTCATAATAACAGAAACTTTGATAGCGTTCCGCTATCAAAGGGGAGGTATGCATGAAAATTTAATGTAAAAAATTATAGACAAATATTATTCCAAGTTTATTATATTTTAAATATTCAATAATATTTTTATTACAAGTGTGCTTTCAAAGATAATTTATTTTATTAAAAATTTGTTCATAAAGTATTTTTAAATGTACTAAATAAATTAATGCTAATTCTTCTTTAACCACCAACTGAATCGGTGTATCGCACAATATAAATGATTCTTAATTCGAAGCACATGCTTAAATCAATAATACGACTGCTGAATGTAAATTCTTATTAAGCAAAATATACAAAAGGATAGAAAAAACAAAAGAAAAGACAATCAAAAAAAAAGACAAATCTACAAGCACGCCAATATGAATCCACACACACCCTTAAAAAGTGTTGATTTTCTAATAAAATAACTAAGTCTAATGCTCAAGATATTGTATTTTAAAGTGTTATTATACGATTTTTTAAAATTGACAAAGAATCAAATTACATTCAAAAATAACTTCTCAACTTATGTATGTTGTATCTAATAGAGATACTTTTTACGATATTTAAATAAATTAATATAATGTAAAAGTCTTAGTTTATATTCCTAGACTTGAAAAGGATGAGGAGTTGTGGTCCAGACACCTGAGCTCGGAACAAGTTTTTTATGAGTATGCAGTTGATGTCATTATTGGATGAAAATATATTGGATGAAAATAAATATTACAGTGATATAATAAGTCTAAACAATAGATTACAAATATATTTTAAAAAATTTTGAAATGAATATAAATTATAAAAATTTAAAATATTTTAAATTAAAATTATGTTATAATGTTATAGTTCTTGCATGCATATGATTTTTTATAACACACGAGTTTAACGCTTATTAATTATATGGATGTAATTACAATTTAAAAATTTAAAAGATTCAGCGATCTCTTGAGTAAGTATTCATTTTGTATACATTTTGTATAGGGAAATAATTTCTATAAATCCGAACTTTAAATTTTATAAAATTTTAATAGAGAAAAATTTCTAATATATACGAAGTATTTTAAATAAATTCTAATGTAAAAATTACAATGGTCTTAGTAATAGGAAGTTTCTGATAAATATAATGATGTTGTCTTCCATAAGGAAAAGTAAATATTCTTAAATTATTTTTATATATTCTAAGGTAAGCTGGAAATAAATAGAAAAACATGAAAAGAACAACATAAAATTTTTCTTGCCTAGGCATTGAAAAATTATAAAACTAATCTGATTATAACATTAAACTAATAATAAAAAAATAAAATAAAAATTAAACAAATCTAATTATAGTGTAACAAATATTATGATATATTATTCATGTTTTTGTATTAATTCATTCATCTTTCTAGCAAATGAAAAAATTTAAGGAAAAAAGGTTTAAGCTAAGAAATAATATAACAAATAATTCTGTTTAACGCAATAATTTATGTATTTTGTTTATGCGTACATAAAGAATAAGAAAAGGCAAAATTTTCTTTTAAATAAAGGAAAATTTAATAAAAAATTCATAAAGAATTAATATATTTTTTATAAATATAGTTGATTAATAATAGAATATTTAAACATTAAATGAAATTCTTAATGTTTTATTTTTGTAAGAGAGATCAAGAGAACCGCAATTAGTATTAGGTGAATGATAACTGTTACATAGCGAGTCGATTGCTTTTAAATGTAATAAATGATGAACTTATATTGAGCCAAATTTGTGGGAAAATCATTCACGAAAAAACTCACCAATAAATGCAGATTCTGGGATAAAATAATTTTATTGGATTAATTTTTATTCTGAAATAGTTAAAATATACAGGAGAACTTAAAACGCTGCTATCCTTGGAATTTTAGAGATATGCCAAGTGATACAACTCGAGTATTATTTATTAAAATTTTTTTAAATAATATAAAAACAATTTCAATCAAAAGGCTTTATTAAACTTTTTATTAAAAAATAAATCTCAAAAAGTAATAAAATATTTTACAATTTGTTTTTAAAAATAACGAATGGTTAGATAATTTATAAATATATTAATAAATTAAAAAAAAATTTAAGATTTAAAAATACGGCTAAACGCTGACATACTTGCTATAAATCTCTAGATACTATTTTTAGTTGAGTATCATGTTGTTTTAATTGCTCCATTTCCCAACTCATTTCATTTCGATTTATCAAAAATTAAAGAAATATTTTTAAAAATTCTTTTTTCTTTATTACTTTTTCTGCTTCTCTTTCAAATCTTTCAACAAAAAAAAATCTATTCTTTGTAAACGTTGCTTCACTCATATTTTCTTCAGCTTCAGATTCGACCTATTGTTTAATGCAAAACAGCTTTTCGTGTAATTTATGCTAATTTATCCATTAAACTATCTGCCTTTATATGGAAATAAATAATTTTAAAAAATAAGAAAATATACTTTATATTCGTTTCTTTTTTCATCATCAAAATAATTATTTCACGTTATTTAATCTATACGAGATAGTAAATAAAATGCTTGATCAAGCGAAGCACCATAAGGAAAACAAAAAACACATTCTTAAGAAAATTTTTAAAAAATTATATACATTTTATTTTAATAAAAATTTAAAGTAAAACTAAAAAACTAAAAGGTTTTTAAGAACATTTTTGAATATTTATAATTTCTTTAGGTAATTGGAATAAACAAAAGAATCAAATAGTCAAAATAATTTTTAGAAATCTGTCTATTAAAATAATAAAATTTACTAAATAATAAAGTGAGTTAAATGTTTAAAATAAAATCTGAAAATTAAACAAGTCCAAAAAACAAAACAAGCCAAATTGAAAAATATAATAATTGATATAAAATACAAAAATTAGATAAACAAATAATTAACAAAAAATTTATGAAGAATCTGAAAAATAGTTTCAACGAAAATATAAAAATGAAAAATACTCCATAATGAGCAAATTTTTAGATGAAGGGATGAATCAATAGAAATTAGATGAATCAATAGAAATATTTGTAGTTGCGTCGAAAGCAGAAAAAAACTAGCAAGAAGAGATGCAGCAGTAGAAGTAATTCTAAAGAAGCAAAGGTGGAAAAAATAATGAGACCCAAGAAGTAAAATAATTTAAGAAAACAATCAAGAAAAGGCAAATAAAACTGAAAAATTCGTTTGAAGTAGAAATGGAGACTTCGACATGATATTTAAAAATAATAAAAATTGATTTTAACAAAAATGATAGAATTGAAATTAAGGCTGAAATTAAGCCAGACCTGAAACTAGATAATAGAGTAAACGAAAGAAAATCATTTAAGACGAAAGAAAATCATCCTAGACTAGTTAATGCGGAGAGAAAGGCATGTCGTAGGGTTTTTTAAATGACATTATTTAGCTACAGTCGTCGAAAAAAGTATGGAAGCGCTAGAAAAATTTTTTTAAATTCTTAATTTTTTATTCAAAAAATACGTTCTATATATCAATCGAAAGCTCTATTCGTATCTCAGTTGACATGTTTCTGCATTTTTCATGAAAATGAGAATTGGCCGAGATAATCCGGATCTACCGGATATACCAAATCCCACTTTCTCAGAAAAATTTTTCGGAACAAATTTAACAAACCCAGTTGATAAAGCATATTTTTCTGAGTACTTTCCACAAAACCGCTTAGAAATATCTTTTTCCGGTCCAGAGATATGATTTTTTGAAAATCGCATTTTTCCCTTAAAAATTGAATTTTTTGCAAAAATTGACGAAAAATGCGATTTTCAAAAAATCATATCTCTGGACCGGAAAAAGATATTTCTAAGCGGTTTTGTGGAAAATACTCAGAAAAATATGCTTTATCAAATGGGGTTGTTAAATTTTTTCCGAAAAATTTTTCCGGAAAAATGGGATTTGGTATAGCCGGCAGATCCGGATCATCTCGGCCAATTTTCATTTTCATGAAAAATGCAGAAACATGTCAACTGAGATACGAATAGAGCTTTCGATTGATATATAGAACGTATTTTTTGAATGAAAAATTAAGAATTAAATAAAATTTTTCTAGTGCTTCCATACTTTTTTCCACGACTGTATTTACATTTTGTTGATAGAACTGCGATATGAAAAGAATCATTTATTTAATTTTATTTAAAACGTGGAAATTTTCTTTTATCTAATTAAAGTGTAAATGTAAAATAAAAATCCAAAGGAAAATAGAGCCTCGTAATGGAGAGGATGCTGAAGACATGGTAAGAATTAATATTTTGAAAAATACCAGAATTGTAAAAAATGTCTCACGTTTTAAGTAAACACAAGGGCAAATTCAAAGTTGAAAATTGGATAAAATAGTGCTACATTTAAAATCGAGTAAGATAAAATTAAAAATTATAGTATTCTAATAAATAGAAATTAACATTATATTAAATATCAGCGTCCAAATGCAACCCCTTATGAAAGGGATTTTTTTCATTGCACGAAACTGTAGATCAGATGATAGCAGTAAAAACTTGAGTATACCCTGCTAGTAATTGAATTGGTTAAAAATTTTTGAATTTTTTTGTCGCAAATAGAACACAGAGGAAATGCGATGTTTCTCAGTGGTTAAATTAAAGCGGTAAAATTATGATATGGTAAAATATTATATTTTATTAACTTAAATGTGATTCTTCTAAGAATTTAAAATTAAGCTTTGTGATTATTTTATAGAGATGTATGTATAATATAAATATATAAGCGTTTAAATAACATGTTAATTGTAATGAAAATAATATTATTTTATAAAAAAAATTTATTGCAAATTTATTATTAATTTAAAATATATTAGTGTTAATTCAAATCTATTTTTTAATTAATTACAAATTGAAATTAATGCAAATTTATCAATTTATTCGTTAGTGAAATGGCATAGCATAAAGCTATTGCGAAGACTATTTACTTTACTAAACAAATAAAGTCATTTTCGTGCAGAAATGACCTTCTGTTGACGTGACAATCCACATATAGAAAAAGGTAGATTACTGGATTTTATATATAGAATACATACCTTATTCAAACATATTATTTAGCTCCCATTTATATGTTTATTTAATTCTTAATATTAATATTTTAGTCATATTGATAGATATGAAGTTTTTCTTAAACACAATATTTACTTAAATAAATAATTTACATGTAATATAATAATTTAATATTGGTAATATGTATGTATATATTATGAATAAGTTAACATATGTACTATATTTCTAGATTTGGTAAAATTGAAAATTTAAAAGACGTTTAATAATTTAAAACATTTTGAAAAAATATTTTTTAGTTACTTTATTTTCTAATTATTATATTATTCTTACTTTGCTATATTTGTTTCTGATTATATTTATTTGGAACATTATTTCAAATGTTTAAAAAATTAAACTGAACACTCGTGTACCATTAGTTCCCACACTAACTTGCACTTTCTGATCAATATATGGGGTAGAAAAGCCCCCGCGTGTAAAATATTCACAATTCTTAACTATTTTTCAATATCCTCGTTCTCAATAATGAAGCCCCCGCTTGGTGTCATTTTTACGAATTTCGAATTACTAGAAATAAGATTCGAAAATTGACGAAACAATAAAAGTAAATTGTTAATGATTCATTACTTTTTTATTTTGCAAAAAAAATAATTTTAAAATAAAATATGTTTGACCAGAAAAAATTGTAATTTTTAAAAAGTTATTTTCTACAATCAAATATCATAGAAATCAATTTTAGATTCTATTATTTATAATTTTATTCATTTTAAATACAGAAGGCATATTAATAATTTTATAAAAATAGAAATTTTTTTATAAAAATTTTTTCAATCCTTTCGCAATTTGCTTTTTTCATAGGATTCCATACCTCACTTGCATATTCTAGTTGTGGCCGAATATATGTCTTGTAAATATTAATGCATTGTTCTAGTTTTCTAGTTCTTATAACTTTAAAAAGTCTATATATGCTAAAATAAGCTCTTTTGATAATTACATTAATATGATCGGAGAATGAGAGTTTGGAATCTATTAAGATACCCAAATCTCTAACTGTTTGTAGTTTAGGAATTAAATTCTTAGATATATGATATTCTTCTTGTGAGTTATTTTTTCCAAGGTAAAGTACAGAGCATTTATTTTCTGCGATTTCTAAACCGTTAATTTTAGCCCACTTACTAAGTAATATTAATGATTCTTTTAGTATGTCCCGCCTATTGTTATTTTGATGATATGTATATAATTTTACATCATCTGCATATATTTTAATTTTTACATCAGAAGGAAGATAGTTTGGAAGGTCATTTATGAAGATGAGGAATAATAGTGGACCTAATACACTCCCTTGTGGTACTCCTGATTTTGTTTGTACGCTTTCAGAGAATTCTTTTTCTATTTTAACTTTAAAACTTCTTTTTGTTAAAAAGTTTACTATAAAATCATATAATTTTCCATTTATTCTACAAGCTTTTATTTTGAGTAATATGAGCTCAATAGGAACAGAGTCAAATGCTTTAGCAAAATCTATGTAAATAATATCGATATTTTCTCTTTTTTCCAATGACTTATAAAAATCATTTAACATTGATAAAAGATTTGTGGTAGTAGATCTATATTGTAAGAACCCAAATTGTTCATCAGAGAAAAATTTAGTTTTATTTAGAAAATTTATGATCTGGGTTGAGATAATTCTTTCGAATGCGCGGCAAAGTGTACATGTAACAGAAATAGGTCTATAATTAGCAGGGTCATTTATTTCACCCTTTTTAAATATGGGAATGATGTAGGATTGTCTCCAGATTTCCGGGATTGTCCTATTATCTAGTATGATTCTGAATATTTCTGTTATGGTCGGAGAGAGTATTTTTGAACAGGATTTCAATAATATATAAGGAATATCATCAGGTGAATTAGAGTTTTTATTTGGAAGATTCTCTAGGATATTTTCAACAGTGAGAATATCGAATTCAATATCCTCTAAACGTTCTATTGTAGTTTGTCTAGGAGTAAAATTTTTGTCAAATTCCTTAAGTTGAAAATATTTACTAAATGTGTTAGCAAGTAATTTACATTTATCTTTTATATTTATATGTATTTTGTTATCTTCGCTTATTAAATTTGGTATTTTGTTATTTAGATTAAATTTTTGCCGAATAAATTTATGAATGGCATTACCTCCTTTATTTATTGTTTTACTTATCTTTTCTTCATTAAATGATTCTATATTCTTTTTGAGTTCCTTAGAGATAAATCGATATTGAAGTTTTAAATTATTATTTTTAGGATTCTTTCTTAAGCTTTGATGTATGGCAAGTTTTCTTGCCTGTAAAATTTTAATCTTTTTAGGATAACTATTCCTAATAATTAAATTTAATGTCTGTAAAGGGATAGCGTAATTAAGGGCAGATACTAAATTTTGTGTTATGTTATTATATTTATCATTAGTTGTGAATTTTGTCTCCAGTATGTATTTCCAATTTATGGATGATATGTATTTTTTAAGATTTTCTGTGTTTTTTGACTAAAACTTCTAATATATTTTTTACTTTTCAATTCTCTATGGAATTTAACGTTTAGAATGAATGAGATCATATTATGATCAGATGTTGAGAATGGAGCAGAAATATTATAGTTTTCAATAAGATTTTTGGGTTTTGTAAAGACTAAATCAAGTATTGAAGCATCTCTTGTATTTTCTTTTATATGTTGATGAATTTCATTTTGAGAACAGAAATCAATAAGTAACTGTCCCAATTCATTATTTGTATACATAGAATCCCAATTAATTTTGGGAATGTTAAAGTCACCATAGATTAAAACATTAGGATTTAATATAGATGAAATATATTTCATTAATTTTTTAGTTTCATCATATGAACATTTTGGTGGTCGGTATATGCAAAAAATTTCAATACCTCTTTGAATAAGTAATTTTAAATGTATGATTTCGCATTTAAATTTTGTGCCTGTAAACTTTAATTTGTATGGAATATCGGAGGGAATTAGTATTAGGCAGCCGCCGCCAAGACCTTGTTTTCTATTTGCAAATATTGGATTAAACTGGCCTTGAAATGAGAATTCTGAATGTATAATGTTATTTTCTTTAAGCCAAGTTTCATTTATTAATATTATTTTATTTTTGTTATTTTCTAAAAGTTCCTGGAATTCGAAGGTTTTATTATTTATAGATCGTGCATTAAAAGCCAAACAGGATAATACATTAGAGTTTAAAGCTGTTTTTAAATTACCAGTATGGTTACTCGAATTACCCTATGCGGAAGCATTTTTTGCCTTAAGAGGTTTTGGATGTGACATTTCACGAATTTCTAAATCAACAACTAAGTATTTAAATAAATTTTCACGAACATTAAGGTCATAAGCTTGTTTACGGAGATTATAAAGAATATTTAATTCATATTGGGTCATATCGCGTCTGGCTGTTATGTTTTTAGGAGCATTAGGAAAAGATTTGACACAGTTACGAAATGAATATAAAAAAATATCACGAGATTTTGTATCAGAAAAGGGTATTTTTAGAATACGCGGTTTATTGCTTTTGTTATTTTCATGTGGTGGATGTCTATGGAATACTAGTCAAATACATTTATGGTTACGTAAATCGTCTTTTATTATTTATAATAAAAAATATTAAATATATGTAGAAAAGACTTGATTGATTTTAAATTAATTATTTGTAGAAAAATTTAACGATTTTAGGAATTGTATATATTTTTTTAAAACTTTGTACTCCCTCTTCTTTTATTTAAATTTTTAAAAGTCTGTATTGTTTTATATTTATTGGAATTTCTATTATAAATTTAAAAAATGCACTTTTTGTATTAAATTTCGTTTCCACTTCTGATTTTTTGTAAAATTTTTAGTTTTTGTCACGGAAATGATTTCTGAATTCTTATTTGAAAGAAATTTTTAAATATAAAACACGTAATTAGCTTTAATATATTTTTTGTTTGTTTTTTATTTTTTAGCTTTTTTAATTTTTTTTATCATTACAATTGCGTATAAATTAATGTAATTTATCAATTTTATAAATAATATCGATCTATATTATGATTTGTTATTATAAGGTTTATGAGATGTATTTCTCCATTTACTAATGATTAATGCTTCTTAACAATGCTTTTATAATATTTATATGTTTTTATATTGAACCTTTACATTGTTGTTAATAAAATAAAATGTTTTGAAATAAAAAGTTGCAATGTTTAATTTAATTTTTAATATGTTGTTCTATTATACATATTATGTATTTTATGATTTATTTAATTTTATATTAAAGCTTGAAATACGTTCATATACCCTGAAGAATTAAAAATTCCAAAAGATTGCAAAGTTTCGGCGTCCAAATATTACAATAATAGTCTCGTATTCGAGTGGTATACTTTGTTTCGTTCTTTAAGTAATGATAGTGATTAATTTTGCTGTTGTTTTAATTGGTTGTAGATAATAAATGTTTTTCCGTGTAATAAGACCTATTTTTGAAAAATAAACTTCGAGAAAATAATTTTTAGGTGCCTAATATAACAATGAAATAGCAAGTTTAGATGCCAACTATGAATGTCATGTCGGTGTTGAACTGTTCTAAATATTTAGATAATTATATAATTTTAGATAATTATTAAATAAATTTTATGTATACCTATATTAAATGTTATTTTTTAGTCTTAGTTCCCTTGCCATTTTTAAAAATCTTTTCAATCAGAGCATGCACATCTTTTAAAAAATATTTGTAAAAAATTTGCTCAAATTAGTAAGTACATTAAAAACTTGAAGATATAACAACTTGTGTTTATTTTATCATTCTGATATAAAAATTTTTGTTAAAAAATTTATCTAATACTCTTTATTAAATATATGTAAAAAAGAAAAACAGAATGGTCATCTTGAATCATTTTTTATTATTTATCTTTTTATTTATACCTCGATACGTATCTTTTCAATCTGGTTAAGCTTTTTTTCCTTTTAACCCATAACTAATCAATTTTAACTTTATTACTCAGAAACAAAAAATTTTTAAAGTCAAAAGAATATTTATTTTTAATGAAAAACAAATTTTATTTATTTTAAAAGAAATTATAAAAGTGACTAAAAATATTTTTAAAAAATTGGCGTATACTAAAAAGCCGTGTCAAAAAGTTTTTTTCTTTTTTCTTTTTTGCGACATTAAAAAGGGCCACAACAGGCACTAGAGTGAAAAAACTTAAATTATTTTTAAACAAAAGATTAAATGTAAAAATAAAAATAGAACGAAAACAGAAAATACAATAGTATTAAATAATATTATTTAAAAAAGTGTAATCTTTGATTACACCTGTGGTAATCTTTGATTATTTTTATTTTAGATTTTTTATATTTAGTTAGCAATTCGTTTATTTACAAAATTTATTTTAATAGTTCTTTATTGTCTCGGGTGTTCATGACAACAAAAGCAATTTTTCCATTTATATTACTTTCATTTATATTAATAAGGTTTGTTTTATTTATAATTTAATTAAGTTCACATAAAGTAAGCTATTGTAAGTAGTCTAATTAAATTATAATAGCTTAATATAAAAAAGATTAACACATAACATGACAAATTAACTTAATATTACAAATTTATATTTCTTTAGTTTTTTAAAAAATCAATTTTTTATATAAATTGCTTTAAGTCAATTTTTCATATGCCTCGTTTATCATAGGTTTTTGAATTTATCTTATTTCCGTCATCAAGTATTAAATCTTTATATGAAGTTCATCCACATGTTTTAGAATATCGCTCCAAATCTCTTTGTGTTTAATTGACATATCCTCCTAATATTTTGATCTCACTTTCCTAGTCTTGCAATTATTTAATTAAAATATTTAATTTAATATTTTTTTGATTTAATTAAAATATGTTTTTAATATTTTTAATATTTTTTTAAATATTTTTTTAATTTAATTAAAATATTTTTAATTTAAAAATTACTGAATAAAAACATGTATATTAAAAAATATTAGCTGTGGCGCATGTCCTACATATAATCGATAATACAGTATTTATTATCTGCATCAAACACTATCGAGGACTATTTAAAAAATAGCAAATTAAAATTTATTTTTAAATACTCATAATAAAACTTATAAATAATAAACAAAAATAATAAAAACATGATTTTGCATACATATTTGAACAATTAATCGATTAATTATAAATTATTTTGTTTTAAAAAATAAATTTCAAAAACTTTATAGAAATTGTTAAATTTTATTTTACAAATATGAATAATTCGATAAAAACTATTTTGAATAAATAAGTATGGTTAAATAAATCAAGAAAAAGTGTACTTGTTAAAGATGATGTCAGCCTGCAACAATCAAACAAGCTAAAATTTTAAAAAAATATTTAAGAAATAATAATTTCCCGCGAAGCTTTCTATAAACGCGAATAATAATTTTAGTCTATAATAAAATTATTTAAACATATATGAGCCTATTTAATATATTAATTTAATAAACAAAATCTCAAAAATAAAAAAAGCTCTGAAGATTCTAAGTCTGTTTTCGGTCCGAAAACTGCAAGAGAAGAAGAGAAAATTCCTCCAAAATTCAAAAAATTTCGCTCCGGCGTTAAATCCTGGCTTCTGGGAATCTTGAAATTTCAAAAAATTTCGCCTGCGGCGCTAAAATGAGATGAACAGTGGTTTTTAAGACTTTATAGCCTCTAAAAATTTTGGCGTTTGGCGTTTTGGCGTTGATTTTGGCCGATTTTTGGCGTTTGGCGCGCCACGCGAAAATTTTGGCGCACAGCCCTGACCAGGATCGTTAATACGAAGAATTGAAAATCTCAGTGGGATCATCAACCTGAGTGAATTATTTAAAAATTTATTTTATTACATTATTTATTTTCTAAATATTCTTCTAATTAATGTTATTATCTTTTATATTATCGCAGTATTTTTTAATTTTGAAGCAGACGAACAACTATTGCTGTATATAAATTTAAAAATTATACAAGACGCTTTTTATTAAAGAAACCTTAGTATTTTACAAAAGGAAACTTTCGTTGGCCCAGAAAGAGCAAAGGAAAGAATTTCGAAAAGAAAAAATTAAAAAATTCATAAAATTATATAAATACCTAATATAGATAAAACAAAAGATTTATACATATAAGTTTTAAAAAATGCAAAAGTTATTGAATAATAAATTTAGACATATTGCAGAATGAGAAACCAAAATTGTACAATCTCAAAGCAAAGAAATGGACATTTATTCTGCGAATTAAAAATGTCAAGATTCACAAACACCTTCATCCTAATCTTAAACAAGTTTATTAAATAAATACAATTTGCAAAGTATTTATTTAATAAGCGTTGTCAACAATTTAATTTGGAACGCACCTTACATTTTTATAAGCTTGCTGCTAATCTTTACAATCCTGCTACCCGATAATGAATTTACTATAAAAATTTGTTATTTAATTGTTTTTTTTATCTAATAATTTATCAAATATGTAGAGAAATCGCAAATGTGCGCCACCAACGGTTTAAAAATAATGAAAGCACCCGATAGAAATTTTTGTTGGGAAATAATTAGGTAATTGTGAATATTTTAAACTTTCTTTCACACAATTAAATAGACTCAGCAATACATGGCGGTTCATCGAATGATTTTATAAAAATATAAAATATATTGTCAATTAAATAATAAGGTTCTCAACATAAACCCAAATAAAATTAGCAATATACTGATTAGTAGGGCTCGGATTTATATTGAAATAAAATCGCAAAATATGGCCATAAAATATTGAAATAAGTGGGCAAAATATTGACAAAAAATGCCAAAAATTAGTGAAATATTGAAATAAATTATCGTTTATTCACTAGAAAACCCCCAAAAATGTTGAAATTTAATTGAAATTTAACGACAAAATGAATCACGTTTTTAAAATTGCACAATAGCCCGACGAATTGAGTAATTTTACGCTCTTGGACATTTTACGATTGACAAAATGATGTTGGGACATTAGCTGTTTTGCTCAATGTGCCATTTTTGAGGTTTTGCCCAACAAATTTTGAGGTTTTTGTTAATTGAGAATTTTTTGCCATGTTACGAAGAATGTCTAGGGAATAATTAGTGGGAAGGCAACGGTACTGTAGTGAATAATAGGCCATAATATCCCCTTTTCAGCGCCGCAGGCGAAAATTCTGAGAATTTTGGAAGACCAAGAAGCCAAATTTTTCCATTTTCAGCGCCGCAGGCGAAAATTTTGAGATTTTTGGTTGTCAGGCAGCTAGATTTCTTCACTTTTTTCCTAAAATTTATGAAAAATCCCTAAATATTGGTAAAAATATCCAAAAATATTGAAATAATCTGAAAAAAGTGGAAAATATTGAAATAACTGGAAAATTGGCAAAATATTGAAATATATTGAAATGTAACTTCGTTCAAAATCATAATATCGAAAAACTAATTGCATATTTGGGCTTTTCTCGGCATAATATATTCAGGAAAAAAAATATATTTCAATACAAATCCGATCCCTAATAATTAAATATATGCTATAAAAATGGTATATACTAATTAAATTTATATTATTATTAAAAAACACATCCAATTTTCTTAAGACGTCATTAAACCAAGGAGAAATTTATTTGATTGAATTTTAAAATTAATTTTAAAAACTAAGTATAATATTTACGAAAAATATTTAAAATGAAAATTCTAATATTATCAGAGCCACTTAAACTTCCATAATTGAATTTGTTAAAAATAATTTTAAGTTAATCAAAATTCAAATCACTTTATAAAATTTACAGCGACGACGATTTAAATAAAATAAAAATTATTTATTGTTATTTTTTAAATACCACATTTTGAATAAACAAAAATTAATATATCATATAATAATCTATAAGTATAATAAAGATTTAACTATTTTAACAATTAAAAATATAAAAACTATAAATTTAAATATTCTTCAAAATAATAATTTAAAAAACATAATATAACAAATAATTTAACATATTTTTAAATAAATCCATGATTAAAAATAAAGATTTAATTTAATAATGGTAGGTTTATTTGTTTTTTGAGAAATCTATATTAGATAATGAAGCATACTTAAGTTCAAGACTAAAAATAATGTAAACCAATTAGAAAAATTATATTCTATGTATTAGCCTCAGGTAAATAATAAATAACCTGAATGATTATTAAATAATAATAACAATACATTAATTATATAATAAACAAGAACGTAATCCAAATACTTATCATATTTACCTGTATCATATTTATTAGCATTTTAATACTATTTGGAAATAAGATTATTATTTGCGCAAAAGAACATTGGATTTATCACTTTTAGAGAAGCCACATCAGTGTAATAATAATTTATTTGATTTAAAATTATTTAGTTTTTATTTTTAATTTTACATTTTATTTTAATTTTATATTTTTTAATCTTATATATTATTATTGATAAAATTATCTTTAATTCAAGATATGATCTTTGTTTTAAATTGAAAAGTTAATATTAGAATAAATAAAAAATTTACAAAAATAAAATATTAATGGAAATCAATTATACATTAGTAAATTCAACAATATTCATTTGATGGTTTTTTTAAAAATTGAGCATTAAAATTAAAAAGTGCAAAAGAAGTATCTGTGTTAACTACTGGACATGACAAAATTAACGCTTATTTATTATTTATTTAACGTATGGAGTAAAGACTTAAATTTCTTCATTATAATTATAAATTGGCAATAAATATTTAATAATAGTTTATTATGTTCAGAATAACTATAATAAATATTCATCAATAATGCCTAAATTACTTTGTTAAATAATCAATATGGAATGCATTTTAAAATATAGTATACATCTATTTGCCCTGTCTATTTGCCATGTTACACCTATTTTGCGTGATACGTTAAGAATACTAAATCTATATATTATAAAAAATATTACGTAATTTAATAAAAATTTATCATATAATCGTACGCGAACAAAAATAGGAGAACTCTCTGGAAAAATTTTGTGCGATTGAAACAGAATGATCTAAAATTGTGGTAAGGTAATGTAATTCGTAGCGGGTGGCAGAGGAACAAAAAAATTTATTTAGGCCTACTTTAAATTAAAGATAACAACAATATTTTGTGTAGCTTAAGGAAATTAGTAACTAATGTTTGTTAAAGTAAAAATAAACTTCAATCAAATAAGATTAAATTAAAAACTAATAAATAATGACATTCATATTATAAAAATGATCAAAGGTTATAATCAAAGGTTATAATAAATTTTATACATAAAATTCTTATGAACTAAATTTTATGAATGAGATATGAAAAGAATGCTCATGAAAATTTAAAATAATAAATAAAAATTAAACCCTCTTTCCTTAATTACTTTTTTTAAATTAATTTTCAAAAAAGTAGAGTTGACAAAAAACATTTTTTTTTAATTCTTTCTTTGTATCCCTACATTCGTCCCTGTTTAGGTTCTTTTTCTTTAAGCCGGGAGAACTGTGGGATTCCCATTTAAATAATATTTAATAAAAATATCAGAATATTTTGCTTGGAGTAAAAAAGAATGGTAAATAGCGGAAAAACATAAATATGCTACAAAAATACAATTTAGAAATTTTGGAAGGCCAAGAAGCCAAAGTCATTAAAATAATGGAAAATAAATAGGTAATTGTATTAAAGGAAATGGATTTGGAAATAATTAAAAATATTAAATATAAAAATATATATTGATTATATAAAGTTAATTAAATTAAAAATATAAAAATTATTTATATTAAAATAAAAAGGTTCAAAGTCCTTCTTAAAAAAATAATAACAAGTACAATCCCATTAAAAAGATTTATGGGACTGGAATAAAAAATATTTTTTGGCAAATATATAACCAGAAAATGAAAAATATTTTTGATTAAAATAAAAAGTTAGTGTAAAATTGTAAAACAATTAGTGTAGAATTGTTTTGCTTCATTGGAAAACAAAGAGACAGCTTATGAAATACATTCACCGATTTTCATTGTTAAAACTTATTGGGCCGCATTTTGGATTTTGTTGTTTTCTATCAATAGTCAGTCGGATAATTGGAATCCCGCCCAATTTAACCACACACTCAAATTTTTACCCTCTTTATAAAATAGTTAACATTTTTGTAACATTTGTATATGAGATGTATATGAGATTTTCCACGAAGATTCTATAAACGCATACAACATAATTTGTAGTCTATAATAGAAAAAAGTAAATTAAAATTATTTAACTATATGAAATTATTTTTATGATACATATATAAAATAAATTTAAAAAATTTATTTTTTTCAGATGAAATAAAAAAATTTATTGAATATTATGTTAATTTAGTTAAATTTATTTTTTAAAGTGAAGCAGATAATTAGCTGAAAAGTTTCAACCTAATTAGCTTGAGATTCTAAAATTGATAATAATTTTTAGACTAGGTTTTTATATTAATTTTACTAATAAATTCGACTAAGCAAGAAAATTCATTAGACTATTATTTAAAAAATCAATACTTTTGTATATTATATGAAATTATTTTAATAAAAATTATTAACTGTGTGATAATAACCAATTACTTTTGAATTTTTCTTTATATCTTTTAAGTAACTAGTAATTAAGTAATTAGTATTGTAAACGTTTACTGTGCGACCGTCGTTGACGCTTGAACAACTGGAGTAGGAAAAGGAACTGAGGCTATTCTACAGGTTTTATTATGTAAACAAAAAAGCTTGCGGTTTTCTAATTTTATAAAATTTTCCTATTGTAACATTAATAGGAAAATATTTAAAAAAGTATTGATTTTTTAAATAAGTTTTCAATAATATCAATTATTTTGATTGTAATGCTAAACAAAGTTACAATAGAAATGAGTATAAACAATATTTATTTAATTGACAAAGACGAAAATGAAAATTCAATAAATAATAATTTTTATAAATTTTCGATAATATAAGTTTTCAATAATATCAATGGATATAAATTAAATAGAATATAAAACCCGCATACAAGGAATAGGGAAACAGAAACGTAGCATTGAGAAGTTGATGAAAGGCTTTATGATATAAAATTGAGATAGGTAAATACGAAGTAAATAAGCATTTTTAACTGTAAATAATTAAATGAAATTTTTATTATAAATTAAAACTTCTATGTTAGCTATAGTATTTAAAAAATAAAGAAATGATTAAAAAAACAGACAATTTTTAGTAAAGAATTGTATTATAATAAAAAATTTATAGTTACTTAAAAAATTTTTATTTAACTTAAAAAAGCAAATTTTATTTAATTAAAAAATCATTTCAGCCTTTTATATGCTATAAAATCTTTTACCCCGTAACTATTGTAACTGATAACGGGAGACAATTCTGTTCAGTAGAAATAGAATACTTTATTTGATGAGGGTATAAGTCATGTAAAAGCCCTATCTATCACCCCTAATCAAATGCAAGTGCTGAAAAACCAGTACAAACATTTGAAACGGGAATAAAAAATTATTAAAGGAAAAATATGAAATGAAAAAAGCAATACAAATATTACTAAAGGAATATCGGGCTGCGACCCTAAAACACATAGGAGATTCTGTTCAAACAGTACCTTAAAAATATAAAGACAAACATGTAAATAAAATAATGCTCAAATTAATACTAAATAAAATAAATACTAGTGCAATCTATATTCTAATTTACAATGTAATCTGTAAACTAAATAATGATACTGAACCTCGATCTGTTGGCCATGAATAGTGCGACCGATAGAAATTAATGAAAGAAAGAAATGAAACATAAATGGTACTACAACAAAAAACCAGACGCAAACTATCGCAATGGAAGCAGAAATTGAAGTCTATTAATAGAAGTCAGAGCAAATAAATGCAATTGGGCACGATACTGTTTGCACAGAATCTGAAACTTGAAATTTATGTAGTTTTATTTATTTTGTAGTTTAATTTATTTATTGGAAAAACAACTTATATAATCCTTTTTATAACATGGTTTAATATTTTTTTAATTCAATAATGCTTAAAAAATATGTGTATCAAAATATACAGTTAGAAGTAAGTAAAGTAAAAAAATAATTAGAAAACAAGTTTTATTAAAAATATAGAACGGAATATCTCAACAAACAAAACAAAAAATATCGCCTAATAAATATTTATGTTATGATTTAAAATGGACAAATTGTATTTTCAATAAAATACGAAAATTGAGATTTTTAAAAATTTTTATAAAATAATTATAAAATTAATATTGTTATTGTGGTTTAATTACCCAAAGGCAGACTATATAACATTTTTAATTAATGTTATAATAAATTAAATAATAATTATATTTTATTTATATATTTAAAAGATGTTAATTTTATAAAAATCTACTACAAGCTAAAATCTACGTCTGCAAAAACTTCAATCTACAAAGTTATATAGTCTTTGTTAAAAAGTAAATTTCAACAAAAAATTTAACTCACTCAAGAACGTAGCTTTCCATTTCTCAAATAAAATAAATTAGATAAATAAAATTTTGTAAAATAGCATTAATATTAAGAAAATATTAAGTGGTTAGCGTATATAATAATTTAAAATAATATTAAATATCATATATATTTCCTAATATAAATAATTCACTTAAGCTTTATTTGGATAAAAGATAACTAAAGGATCTTACTGTTCCTCTATTTTTTAAGAGTTTAGTACATGTATAATTTGAATGATTGTTTCAAATTTCGAAAATATAATATTAAAAAAATTACAATTTAATTGGTAAAATCGTAGAGTTCTTAAAATAATTTTAATTAATATTGCTCTTAATGATGGATACAAATTATCGTTGATTTCAATAAATGTTAAAAATTTCAAAATTTCATAAATATATATTAAATGTTTATTCAACTACATGTATAACACATATTTTAACATTTATAACATTATCCAGGTGGTCAAAAGAAGTAGCAGTGGCTCATCAAAAGATGCGTTCCATCACTCATTCATTTACACTATACCCCATAATCAACCTAGCGTGAGATTTATTTCCAAAATACTTCATTTGTCTATATGAGCCGCAAAAAACAAAGCGTTTTGAAGTGGTAGCATTATCTTTATTATTATATTAGGATCTTTAAAAGGATATGGCTGCTTTTGAACGTCTGATAGCAGTCGAAACTCCATCTGGCAAAATGACTGCCGGACTTCAGAAAATGTTTTTTGAAGATGTTCTAGTAAAAATAAATATACTAAACTAAAAATTATAAATTTTATAAATAAATTAATTTTAGATTCTTTAAAAATAACACAAAATATGTTATGCTAAATGTTATTAAACCAAAAAATAGTAAATAATATAATTATTTAGAATAATTTAATCAATAATTCAAAAAATTTTAAATTTGTACATAAATTATGAGATTGAAAACTGCACAGATAAATTTCTAAAATCGCTAAATAAAATTGCTGAAAAATAAAATTGTCAAATAACATTGTTGAAAAAAAGTAAATTGTATTTAAAGCATGTGAGTGTATTAAAGCATGTGATGTAAATACATATTAACTTATTACTATATCATTTATTATACATATTTACTTATATCTTTTTATGATATGTATTTTATAATAAAATTGATATGAATAGACAAGTATTGTCTAAGTATTATCTATTTGTCTATGTATGTCCGATTCTAATATCTGAATTTATACAATTCTGGTTTATAAATTAATAGATTTTTAATTCGCATGTGTAAAAGATAAAAACCTTATTCACATTTCATGTGAGAATTGATTAATTTTATTTACAAATACTTGTAAAATAGTTTCCGAGTCGTAAAATAGTTTCCGAGCCAGATTCTCTCAATTAGATATCAATTAGAAATTATCAAAATTACAGTACAATTATGAACTTCCTTGTATATAATGGCAGGTTACTGTTAAAATAAGTCAAACCTAGCAAAAATAAATATTTTTATTATGTAATCGACTTTGAATTAAGTTAAAATGTTTAATATTTAGATCTATTATAAGAAAAATTTTCATTTAAGAAATAATTGAATATATTTAATTAAGTTTGCATCTAAATAATGTTTGAAATATTTAAATAAAAAATTTCATTAAAAAAATTTAAAATATAAAACTAAAATATAAAACTTTTTCGAAAAAGTTTTTTCGAAAAAGATTTTCAAAAAACTTAGAAAGTTAAAGAAAATGACTTAATGTATTTTTGATATATTTAATTTATCATTCGAAAAATTCTGTTGTGAAAGTAGCATTATTTACTGAAATAAAACAATAAAAAATTTATATAAAGTTCACATTTTATAAATATAAGAATTTCAAGAAGAAAGATGAAAATAATGAAATTATGTTTTAAAGACTGGTCATCTTTAAAAATTTTAATTTATTTATTTTAGAACGATCAAAAGTTTTGTGAGGTAATATTAATTTCAAAAATAATATATAATTAAAATTTAGCTATTACTCCATCAAAAGATCTAGATAGATTGATAGACAAGCATAATAATCAACTACAAATAGAAATACAACAAATTTACATTACATATCATTTTTCAAAACAAGAAAATTTATAATGAAACAGTTAACAATCAAAATCAGCGTTAATCTGCTTAATTTATATAATTTTATTTTGTAATGAAAAAAAAAGTTTTTGATTTTAATAATAGAAAGATTTAAGTATGAAAGTAGTGAGCGACGTTTGTCAGATAGGATTTATTTCGTGGCTGGAATAAAAGGAAGGAATAGTTAATTGATAGACATTATTGATGATACTCAGTATAAGGATATATACCAATTCCCAATAATTTAATAGATTAATCGCCGCATCTGAAATAAATGACCGGTCAGTTAAAAGTAGTTAAGTTAATCATGAGCGAAACATGTGAAACTTGGATATTTCAGTCTGTGATAAAAAATTATTATAATCTAAGATACATTTTTCAACACTAGAAAATTTATAAACTAGAAAATCTATTAAATAAAAAATAATTAATCCTTGAATAAAAAGTTAAAAGTTATTTAGTACAATTCAATAGGAAAATAAATAATTTCAATAAAAAATTGCATGCAACAAAATAATAAGATGAATGTATGTATAATAAAAAAGGTTTTCTTTAAATTTCTAATTGATTCTTAAATTTCTAATTGACACAACTAATTTTCAATAAATTTTCTTCGATTACAGGTGGCCAAATTAAATGATCATTGTTTTTACTGTAGTGGTGTTTGTTACAATCCTATCGCGTGCTGTAATTTTTTAATGGTGCTACATATTCTTTCTTTGAGTATATATTAAATAATAAAAGCTGCGTTATTAATTGTGTAGATTGAAAAATTACAACGAATAACATTAAATTACAAATATTAAAATTTTTAATTCCTAAGAAAATACATTATGTGAAATTTCCAAAGATTATCTTGTAATGATTTATATTTAATTAATCCTGCAAAATCTTTTTAAGACATTTGACTAAAAAACTAATCTAACAGAACAAAAAACACATGATGGTTTATGTATGATTTGATGCGATAAGGAAGAAAATTAAATGAAATAAACTAACTTTTAATATTAAAATTATTTTTATTTAAATATCTTTCATTTTATTTTTCATTTGTGTTTTAAATTGTATCAAAAAAATTTTTTTTATTATTATTAAAATCATAAAGTATAACAAATATACAAAATGTTGTTAATTATAGCAATTATCGTAAAAATAAAGGTTCTTAAAAATTGTTAAAATTATTTGCATTAATCAAATTTGCTTCAAATAACGACATCTAAATTTTTGAAAATCTAGAAATTAAACATTCCGAACAATATAAAAATACAAAAGGGGGCAATGTACTAAATTGCTTTAGCAGAAAATTGTTCAGTATCATGTTATCAATATGTTCTATCGGTTCGGAACAATAAACTAGTTAGATTGCCAAGGATAATTGAATTAAGAATCTGAAGGTGTAACCATGTTTCGGTTATAAGAATTAATAAGTATTGTCAAATTTAAACTTGTAAGGTTTCTTTTTTTATATACTAAGTGCCTTAGAATAATAACACCGGACACGGAACACGTATTAAAATATTCCGAAAAATTTGCGAATTGTTATTTTTGTTACATTCTTTTTGTTTATATTACTGATAGTCATATTTTAATAACAGCTATTTTAATTAATATTTTAATTTTCCATTGTCTATTTAGAAATTGCTTTAACTATTATTTTAACTATTCTTATTAAAATTTCAAAATTAATTTAAGGCTAACTTTATTTAATTCGAATTAATAACAAATTTAAAATTCAGCATAAAAATTCTGGAAAAAAATATAGCAAATAATTTCCGGATAACTGAGTAAGAGAGAGTGCACTTTCTTCTATTGAGTAAACTCTTTTCAATTACTAATACCATTACTGAGCGGTTATAGAAACGCTTAGAATTATTTACATAAATTTACTGTAATTATCAAAAAGAAATATATTAAATAAAAATTTTGGAATAATAAATAATAAATTAATTGAAAATATTAAAAATATCTACATTTTGTACACATTTCCTTCCAGAAAAAATAACATTATGCATCCAAATTACAATAGATTTCGAATTAATACAAAAAAGTAAACTAATTCTAACATAAATTATTATTAAAGCTCTCATATTTTTATTTATTAGTTTCAGTCAATTAAATAGTTTTAACAAATACATTTAAACATTGGTGCTATGATGGGTAAAGCCATATAATGGATATAGCAAAATCATCATTACCAATATCAATATTAGATGATTTTGTTATTGATTTAATAGAGGCAGATGTTAAAATGATCTCATTATTTTCTAAATTACAAAAATAAATATTAATTCATCATTAAAAAATTTTTAAAAATAATATAAAAAATAATTATTTTATAAATTTTAAAAATAATTTAAAATAGTCACCTAAATTTACACATCAATTGTAGTAATTTGACAGAGCTTACGAGCAACAAAAGAGATATGTAAAAAATTTATGGGACAATAAATAAAGGATGTATAAGAATATTAAATAAAAATTATATTATGTTGATAAAATTCCTATTAAATTTTGTACGGATTTGAAAAAAGATAAATTAATTATATAGTGAAACATGAAAATTTAATCGACAAATCAAAATAAGAACTTCATTGTTAAATGAAACGTTGATGATGATGGAAAAACAGAAAAATAATAAAAAGAGTGATAAACGCCATAAATCGTAAATATTTTAAATAAATGTGAATTATAATTATTACTTGAACAAGATAATTTAATAAAAAAGCTGGACCCTCAAAATGCATATGTGACCTATAATTAGTGAATAATTACATAGATAAATTAATAAATAGTAGATAAGAATCATAACAACTTTCATATAATTCTAGTATTTTAAATAATTTATAGTAATTAATAGTAATAATACTGAATTATATATTAAATTTTACAAACAAATTCTTTCATAAAAGTCTTTTTGTTAAATATAAAATGAATTTTATCCACTTACTAGGTCGTTTCATAAAAAAGTTCGTTTTTTGTTATCGCGTGTTTTTTGTGTGATAACTATTTTTATCCGATTTTATTTTTATCTTATTTTTAGCCCAGAGTCTTAGCTTCATAATGATACTAAAAGTTTAAAAATAGACAAGACCAAAAAATTTTTATGCCTTCAGAAATGAGCGTGGGTAAGGGTTTTATTTAGGAGCATTTACACATCCCATTAAAACAAAGTAATAATGCAATGCTGGAAGCAAGAAAAATTAATGAAACGTTAAGCAGGGATGTGGTCTATCCTGGTGCAGCTCAAAAATATTTGAAAAAATTTTGTTCAGGGAGCTGCAGGACCAAACACAAACATGGGTCGTGAAGACAACCGACTGTAAACAAACGCGTCCTTGCTCGCCGGTTAGTATGATATCCGGATATTTTTTTATAAGAATTGTAGCGGGGACATTCCTCTATAAGTACGTCATGGCATTTGTTCGAAAAAACGGATCGCGAGCCGAGGAGGACAAAAAGAGTAATGCACCAACCGACTAAGAGACAAAAATAACAAGGACTTTTTCTTTGCCTTTCAAGCCTGGATAACAATCGAAAGGTTTATTCTTGGAACCGGATTGTTACCTAGGTTTAAATATATGCCAATTACGATAATAATATACGAAAACTGTTTGGAGGAAAAAATATTAAGACCCGCTTTTGGTCCCCCGAACAACCAACTACCCAAAAAACGTATGTTGTGTATTCTTTTGGATGGTGCTCGGTCCGTTGGTGACGGAGGTACTTCAAATTGGTAACTTATCCAAGAAGATTTTGTTTGTTGCCTTCAACGTCGCCAAGGACTATTTACTAGACCTCTGGTTTTCCATTATAATAACGCTCCTTTACACCGCTCATTTTTGACGACCTGCCATACCCCAAATAAGCTTTGTTGGAAAGTGTTACCCCACCCCCCTTGTAGCCCTGAGTCTGCTCTATCAGATTAACATCATTTCAGTTCTCTAAAAAATTTCTTACGGGACGGGCACTTGACTGAAGACACCGAGGTCGAGACTGCGGTGGGGTAGACAGTGCTTCAGAAAGGGGGTCAGATTTTTTTAAAAAGGGGTATCCACAAACTTTTTTCTGTTTTAAGAATGTTGTTAAGACTCGGGGCAATTATTTAGTACAGTTAGATTTTTTATCTGTTTGAGTTTGTTTGAGATTTATCGATTTTTCTCGGAAAATTTATTTTTGAAAAAAACGAACTTTTTTATGAAACGACCTAGTAACAGAAAATTAAATCTGGAAATTTATAAAAATGTTCAATGTCTTTTGTAAAATGTTTTAAATTTATACGACAAACAATGGCAAAACAATGTGAATGGCAATTTACAAATTTTCAACGACATAGTTTTCAACACAACAAATATTTTTAAATTAATAATAACAACAAAGTTGATTATCTCTCTATCCGCCTTGATGTTCAGGAAGTATTTTTGCATTTGATTAAAGAGTTTGCATAATTCTAGTGGAAAGTAAACAGTGATTCGGAAAAGAAATAAAGGAATTTTCTCAGGCTTTGAGGAATTAGGCGGACGTGGCATATTTAACCCATCTTTTAAAATGGGTTAAATTTTATCAAAAAGATAAATTTAAAAAATATTATTATGGAGCAATAAATAAATTATGTTTAATTATCCACGGAAAAATTAAAATTAGTAAATAAATATATTTTTAAATACCTATATATTAGATTGTTTTACAAAAGTTCGGAGGAAAAACTCACCATATTATTATTATTTAAAAATTGAAATTTTGATATTTATTATAATTAAATAATATAATAATACTCTTAAGATTTCTAAAAAATATTATATCTAGTAAAATTTATGAATATCTGAAAAATGATTTTAATGCAATTAACAAAATGGACACTAGTAAACTTATTTATTTAAGTAATTAAACTTTTTAATAAAATAAAATTTTCCAGTAAAATACATTTACCAGTTAAATATGATTGCAAATAAATAACATTTATATTTGATTATTTAACTAACCCAATACCAAATCTGAGTCATTTAAAATTTTAATAACGAAATGTTTAAAGAAGCTAAACTCGCTTATTTGGCCTTTATAATGGGGCCTTGAGTCTTGTTACAAAAGCACTCTTAATTCAAAAGAAATTGTGGTCAATTCAAAGGTTTTTAAAAAATTTTAATGAATTTCAAGAGCAAAATTGACAAACTATAAATTCTTACGCATTAAAAAATACAACTTTTGTTAAAGTAAAAATATTGAACTATTAAAGAAAAATATGAAGAAAAATATAACGAAGTTAATAATTTCTCGCGTCTATTGCTCTAATTTGAGGCATATAAATTACAGTGATATAGGTTAATGATATCGATAATTCAAGACTTATATAAATTTATAAAATTATTTAAAATAATTTTTAGATAATGCTTGTAATTAGTCCTATTATATTTGTTTTAATTAGTTTTTTTAACTAAAAATTTTTTAAACATAAAAAAAATTAATTATTAGGAGTAGAGAAATTAATTATTAGGATAGATATTATAGTTACTTAACAATCAGAAATTATAACGATTTATTATTTTTCATAAAAATCTGGTTTATAAAAAAGTTTCTGTAAAAATCTGTAAAATCAATACATTACCTAATATTTTTTAGAAAAGATACCGTTTACTACTGAATTTAACAAACTTATATTTGTAGGTCAATTTTTCAGTTTTAAATTAAAAATAATGAATGATCACATAATAAATTTGGATGACAATAGACAATTAAAGATAAAAGATTTAGACAATTAAAATATTTTATTTTTTGTCAACACTCGTTTCCTAAAAAATGATAAAATAGATTTAAATAATGTAGATAATAAAGAAACAGTCGAGCAAGCAAATTTTTTCGGGGAGAGTGCTATGAACTTAGCTATAAACATGTAAAACTTTCGTCATTCTTAACGGAAAAAATAAATTATAAAATTAAATCAGATTGTTCAATTATTTTTATGCAAGATAATATGAAATTTTTTAAATATTGAAACAAAATTAACTTACATATTTAAAAAGTCTGTTAGTATATGGGATCCGTAAATAAAATTAAATAATCTAATAATTAGCATTGTTATATTTTTCAAATAAATAAAATACATTTTTATATAATTAACAAATTAATTTAATTTCTACATTTAGATATAAATTCAAATTAAAAATTTTTTAATAAATTATTATTAAAATTTAATAAAATGATTAATTTTTTTTATTAAAATTGGTCTTTTAAAACAAGCACTTATAATATAGTAGTAAATTTATTAATACTTAAAAATATACCCATGTTTAAGGGGAGGAATTCAACATAATGTCATACATTAAATAATGAATAAGTATAAATTTAAATAAATTGTTTAGTTTGTAAAGTACTCAGAAAATAAAATGTATAAAATTATATTTTGCACATAATTTAAATCTTATTTTAAATTAATATAAAATTAAATTTTAAATGAAGTACATATGTTTATACGAATGAATTGACATATAAAACAATTAATTATTTTCACTTATATATTTTAGTATGCAATTTAATTAGAAATTCTGATATTATATATGTGATATGCTATAATATTAAGATTAAATCCTTTTGCATATAAGTTAAATGAAAAAGATAAATAAATCAGAAAAGAATATGAAAAAATATTTAATATAAATTTAATTACTTTGACAATGGAATAATAATATAAAAGTTTTTTCAATCTAAAAATGTTGCTGCATTAAAAAGTAAAAAAATTATAATTAAAAAAATTATATCTGGCTAATTAAATCACTTTTACAAAAATAAGTTTTATTACAGAAATTAGAATATAGATGGAATTTATGCGACAAGAGATACAAATTATAGAAGGTAAGTCAAATTAAATATAATGTAATAAAATACTTTTTTTAAAATATTTTATCAAAATTTTTAAGGAAAAATAATCAATTGAAACAAAGTTCAATTGAAACGAATATATTAAATAAATTAAAGTATAATGGAAAATGAAATAATATTATTTATTTCATTTATTGAGTTTTGTGAGAGCTAATGTATGTAATAAATATATGCATAGTTTTTGTATAACAAAAAAGCTTTTAGTGATATTGTTAAATAATTGAAAAATTTGCCCTGCAAAGATTCTCTTCATTAATAACATAATATTTCATAATATCAGTCTATTAATGTATTAAATTTTGAGATAGTTTATTGGAACAAATTTAAACTAACCATCACAAGCCCACAACATCCACAAAAATAACACCCGTTCCCTTTATAGACCCTCTCAATTTGATTAATTAATTACCCCATATTTTTCGATTAATTAATTACCCCATATTATTCCTTTAATATCGCCAAACTTCCAAAAATCAAATTACCCATTTCCATCTTCCTCCTATTTTATTGACCTCTCAAAAATTCAAATATAAGATATTTTAACAATAGGTATTGACATTGGAGTGAGTTTGTTTTATTAAAAAGTTTGTTCTCATTCCTTTAGTTAATTTCTTTACAGTTTGTTTAACCATAGTGATATTTTACAACATGTTTCTCTTCAAAAAATTAATAATTTTGTGTTAAGTTTTGACATTTATTTCTGAAATTGGGGTATCTAAATATAATAGCGCAATGCCAAATGCAGATTTAATTAACTATGTATTACAGTTAAAATCTAATGTAAAAATATTATTTATATCTTTTGAATTAAAAAAATTCATTTATCTCAAATTAAACCTATTTATACAATATAATAATTTAAATTATTTTCATATTAAAATTAAATTATTTTCCATAATAATGTTTCTCCAGAAGTAAACAATGTTGCAAAATTCATCTTGCAGATACATCCTGGCCAAGATGTAACTATTACGTTTTATAGAGTATAGTGATCCAGAATATAGTGTTCCAGATGTCATGGACGACTCTATTTTAATATGGACATCTGCGACAGGCCAACGAGCTATATATCGTAAATTTACCTCAATATACTATTTACTAATTATATAAATTGATGTTTATTTTATTTAAAATTCAGTAAAATAAAATTTAGTGCTTTTATACACCATTTAATATTTTTTTAAAATCATTATTCCGGGTAAGGGTAACTAAGTTAATGAGCAACGGATTCTATATGGGTAAAAATATTATAATAAAAGAAAATTATTCAATTTAGAATCGTCAAATAATATTTATATTATGACATTCGATAGAATAAATCGTATTTTATCTAAAATTAAAAAATTGAAATTTAAAAAAATTTACCAAAAAATATGCAACGTGATATATGTTAATTGGTGCGGAAAGAATGAGTTAGAAAAATGACTTGTCAGGATTGTAGAAAAACATTAAATTATTATGGAGTAATTAAATAAACAATAAAGGGAACATAAATTTAAGCAAATTTTATAATAAATTTCTAATTTATTATTATGTCATCTCAGTTGGGCTACAAGTTGCTTCGCGTTGTTAAAGAAGACAATTGAATGATAAAATCGTTCATTCAACAAATATTAATGTAATATAATTAGTGAAATAGAAGTTCTTATCGCGTATTATTGAGTAATATCGAAAAAAATCTACACTATTATTTCAAGTAAAATTTAAAATTTTAAAAACTTCTGTGTAATATAATAAAAATACTGTGTAATATAATAATTTTTAATCAACACAAATGAAGAATAATCAGTTAAACAAGATTAACACAATAAAAACATATCTAGAGGATAATAAAAAATTTTGAAAAATATCAAATAAAAAAATTTTTCAGAATATTACATTTTCAGAATTAATATTAAATAGATTTTTACCTAATAAACAAACAATCAAACACATCTTAATTAACATCATTTAAATAAACCCTTCAAAATATGATAAACAAAAAATTTTTGTTGATTAAAGAGTTTTTATTTTATATTTAAGTTAAAACAAGAAAAGTTAAATTTAGAAGTTATGCGCCAAAGAGACGTCGTAACAAGGAAGAACGTGCGGCCCGGCGCAGAGCCGAAGATAAAGCTGAGAAATGTCAGAAAGAATAGCGGGAGAGAACAAATATAACAACATAACTATATGAAAATACATTTAAATATGGATGACATTTGTCTTGTTTTTTAGTAAACGACATATATCTACCAATAATTAAAGTTATTTAGAAAAGGCTACAAGCTAGATATTTTTATAGATAACCCGAATAAATATGAATCAGAACGAACCTTATTTACTAAATATTTTTTATTACAAAAGATGTCAATAAAGTAGTTTAAAAATTCTGCAATAAAATGAATTTATTAATCTATTTGTTAAAAAATTAAAATTATTTAAAAAATGATAAAATGTATAAATAATAAAATGTATTATTCAAATAAAACAATTTTTAAAAATTAACAAAAATCTAAATATATATTAAAAGAATTGATTTTATTTTTATATATTATAATTTTAAAAGTATGTAGGAAGAATATGTAGAAATTATTATAAAACAAAAGAATAAATATAATTTTCAACAGTGAAGAAAAAATTAATGGTCTAGACTTACTATAATGGCTCCAAACACTGTTGGGGTGTAGACCTATAGGAGGAGCCAGTTTTCTGTGCTGAAATCTCTCCCATCTTCTACCCCGCTGGAAATGGAATGGCTATTTGGGTAATAAAAATTGAATATAAAAATTGAATATAACCCCGCTGGAAATGGAATGGCTATTTGGGTAATAAAAATTGAATATAAAAATTGAATATAATTTATTACCCAAATAGCCATTCCATTTCCAGCGGGGTTATATTCAATTTTTATTTTCAATTTTTATTACCCAAATAGCCATTCCATTTCCAGCGGGGTAGAAGATGGGAGAGATCCTAATTTCGTGGACAGGCGTTGTCCCTTCAATGTGAAGATTAAACCATTTTAGTTTAAGATCTTGACAATCCTGATAAATATTTGGATAAAATAAAAAAATAAAGTAAAATTACTGAAAGATTGTTCTCGTCCTCCCAAGTCATTTCTTGATATGTGAAACCTTTCCACTTTATAAGGAATTGTCGGTTTCTAAAACCCGTTCTTAGATTCTGAATAATTCTAGAGGTAAGAATTGCCTCCACTTCATATTCACCTTGAATAATTGGTGGTGGGGTAGGTAGACGTGGAGGTGGTGTAACAAATCCTTTATTAGATGGAGGTCTCAGATTCAACATTTCTTTAAAAAATTGAGTTTATTTCCCGAAATAATAATTAAATACAACTTTTATTTTTAAACCAAGTAAACTATTCTTTGAAAATTTATAAAAGAAAAAAAAACCAGTGATAAAACTTTCTAATAAGGATAAAAGGGAGGACACTTATAAAGTCAGTTCGCCACACCTAAAGGCCGGTTCACCAACAAGTTGGGTCGCCACACCTAGAGGCCGGTTCCCCAACTTTATAAGCTAAGGAAGGTATTTTCCCCCGAAGAATCCTTATATCACTTATAAAGTCAGTTCGCCACACCTAAAGGCCGGTTCACCAACAAGTTGGGTCGCCACACCTAGAGGCCGGTTCCCCAACTTTATAAGTTAAGGAAGGTATTTTCACCCGAAGGATCCCTATATCACTTATAAAGTCAGTTCGCCACACCTAAAGGCCGGTTCACCAACAAAAGTTGGATCGCCACACCTAGAGGCCGGTTCCCCAACTTTATAAGTAAAGGAAGAAATTTTCCCCCAAAGGAAGTTAAGGACAGTAAATTATCCCCAAAGGATCACTAAAACATCTATAAAGTTAGTTCGCCACACCTAAAGGCCGGTTCACCAACAAAAGTTGGATCGCCACACCTAGAGGCCGGTTCCCCAACTTTATAAGTAAAGGAAGAAATTTACCCCCAAAGGAAGTTAAGGACAGTAAATTATCCCCAAAGGATCACTAAAACATCTATAAAGTTAGTTCGCCACACCTAAAGGCCGGTTCACCAACAAAAATTGGATCGCCACACCTAGAGGCCGGTTCCCCAACTTTATAAGATTAGACATTAAAGACCGATGACATTTAAACCCGATTTAGAACCAGGAACCCTACACTTATTCTCTTTCAAAATCTTAAGATGATAGTTTACATAATTTAAAAATATAAGTCTTGTATTTAATTATGTTTCAGGAAATAAACTCAATTTAAAAAAGTTGATGATTCAATAAAAAGTTTAAAAATTTTAATTAATTTAAATAAAAATTGTTTAAAAATTTATGATAAAAGTTAGCTGAAAGAATCGATCAAATTAATTATTAAAATTTTTACTTTAAAAAATAAATAAAAGCAAAGGATTAAATAAAGATAAATATATTCTACTAAATGGGGATGGATAAATTATTAATTTTTACTCGCACCTAGGACTAGAAGAATAAAAGTTTAAGCAAATTTCTAGCAATATTGGTACATTTTAGCTTAGTGAAACAAAATAAGTATTTTTACTCTATTGAACATTTTGAGATGTGGCGAATTAGGAGTGGACCGAATTATGGTTGGGCCCAAATAAGTGTCCAAAATATTCAAAACGACAAACATTTTAAAAATTTTTTGAAAAATGACTAAATATGGATAAAATATGAAAATGGAAGTCCAAATTTTTGAAAGAAACCTGAACGGAGTTGTTTTTTGTGCTTTTCAAAAATTTATTAATGGCATTAAATAGACGGAGTGCTACTAGAACTTCAGTGCGGGAATATGGCTTAGTTGGTAAGGACACCCACCTTAAAGTGAAAAAGCAGAAGGCTCAAACCTTTTAGTGAAAATTAATTATATAAAATCAAAATCTTATTAAAATCTCTCCTATTTACATTTAATGGCATTAGAAATTAAAATACATTTTTTAATAAGTTTTTTCTTTTATTTTACATTTTCTAAAATTTATGAAACGCGACCGTTAAAAATGATGAAAGAATAGATAATCGAGATAAATAATCACGATGTTGGTAACTAAAATCCTTAGGGAAATAAAAAGAAAGAAGTAGGAAGTTCTATTTATTTCAGTCACTGTAACAATCTTGGTTGCAGGTTAAGTTGCTGTGTAGATATAAGTAAGCAAGCAGAATAAAGCAGAGCTTCGATTTTTGTGGATTTTTCCTTATTTTGAGATTGCGTATTTGCGGATTTTTGTGGTATTGCGGATTTTTGTGGTCTTTTCAAGATTATGAGGATTTTTTATATTTTCTTGTAGTTTTAAAACAAAAATTCATTTTTTTTCTTCTGGCCTTCCAAAATCCTCAAAATTTCCGCCTGCGGCACAAAAAATAAACTTTTTGGCTTAAGGGTCTTCCGAAATTAAAAAATGTTTCGCCTGTGACGCTAAAAGAGGAAATAAAAATGTTACATGCAATTCTTCCTATTTTCATAAAATGTTAATAATAAAATTTTCCTCAATTCAATTATTGGAGTAAAAAAATATAACCTACATATAAAGTGTTTTTATTGTTTTTGATAAACGCTGCGGCGCAAAGGTTTTTGCGGATTTTTATATAAAATGTGGATTTTTTAGCTCAGAAATGCGGATTTTAAAAATTCGAGATCGAAGCCCATGAATAAAGCGAAATAAGAAGAGAAAACTATTATTTTAAATTAATAATAATGAAAGGAAATTTTTTTGATTATTAAAAGGGGAGGAAAAATTAAAAAAGAAGAGATATATAAATTAAATTTGGTTTAAAAATTAATTAAATAATTTTAAATATATATAAAAAATATTAATTGTTTAAAGGCTAAATATTTCTAAAAATAAAGGAATTGAAAAAATATAAAATAAGAAATTATTTTTTTTTTGGGATTGGAAGAAAATGTGGATATCTTTTCAATCTATGAACATCTGCTATGAGCAAGTCTTAATTTTCATTTTTCCTCCTATTTTAAGAAAATTTTTCTCTTGCGCAATCTTTTTTCCACCAACATTTTTGGCCATTTCGCTATTTTTCCCCATTTTTCAATCCTCAATTTTTTCTCTTTATTATTATTGTCGAGAGCGAGAGAGAGACTACTATTGCCTCTTTTCACATCTGTTATTTTTTTACATTTTTGGTTGCGCAACCAAATATCTTTTTCTTAATTTTAATATATTCAATATTTTTATAGAAAAATAAAGTTAAAGTTATTAGAAAAAAAGTTTAAAAATGATTAAATTTTTTAAATAAAAGTTTTTTGTGGTAAACATTATAGTTATTATAATATGAACAATTTATAATAATAAATTCATAACTTTGTCGGCACATTAAAGAAAAAAGTAAACCGATTAAATTCAAAGTATTTGCGGGAAAACCTATTAAATTGACATAAAAATTAGTAATCATATCCTTAAGTTGTTGGTAGTTAAAAAATAAACTCATCATTTATTTGTGTGTAAACTTACTTCAAATGTTTTTTTTTTAAATTTTGCGCGAAAACCACCGTCGCGAAAAAACAAATTGTAATTTACTATGTTTTCGCCATAGTTTTTAAAATTTTGCGCGAAAATCACCGTCGCGAGAAGAAATAATTTTTAATTTGTACTTGTCGGCTTCATCAAAAAGAAAAAAAAAAAAGATAATTAGTATCTTTAAATTAATTAACTTTCACTAGGTTTCCAACGTGGCATTTAAAAATTTTGCGCGAAAATCACCGTCGCGGGAAAAACAATTTGTAATTAATTCTGTTCTTTTTTTGGCGGCATCTTGAAAGAGATAAAACTTAACATAATTACAAATTGCAGTAAGATAATTGGTCAAAAACACCGTTTACTAGGATTTAATTGACCGGCTGGTAATAATTTACCCCAAAAGGAAAAGGGTCAGTTATTGACAGCCGCGACGGTCCCCTACGGATAACTACTGCCTATAGAACTATTTAACGAAATATGTATAAATAGGCAGCTCCTTAACTCACCTGACATCCGTCAGTAATCCCATGGTGTATTTTTAAATCTCCTTGATCCCCACTAATTACATGATAATCTCCGTAATCCCACGCTACTTTGTTAAACCCCTTGATCCCTCTAAATAACTGATATCCTTCTTAATCCCTTTTATCCCATATATCTCTACAAATCATTACACATCCAACTTACATGTATCACAAAATTTATTAGGACTCGCTGACTTGTAGATAAAATATAGAAATTGAAATAAAAATTAAAATTTTTATTTCAATATTTTTAGATGTATAAAGGCAAAAGGCTGGAAAACAATCGTATGTTATCTGTAGGGATGGGATTTATATGGATTTCCATATTTTTTTCCTGGCTTAGTTGGGTCGTGAAACGCACGAAAAACGTTGTTTTAGCATATGTTGATAAGACCGATAATGAGTTATCAATCCATATTTTCCATATTTTCCATATTTTGGCGTTCCGTCCATATTTCCATATTTTATCCATATTTCGTCATTTTTTGTAAAATTTTGCCAAAAATTGGTCAAAATTTTGAAAATTTTACCAAAAATTGGTCAAAATTTTCAAATTTTGGAATTTTTTTGTCAGAAAAAAAATTTTTTTTGAAAAATTTAAAAAAAAATTTTTGAAAAAATTAAAAAAATTTTTTTGGCAAAAATTTTTCGAAAATTTTTTTTGATCAGCTATTATTAAAATTATTTCCCCGGGAAACACTTTAAATCTACCTTTAATTGACAAAAAGCCTTTAGAAAACACTTTAAATGAACAAAATCAAATTATTTATTTGTGAAAATTCATTTTTACGTTAAAAATTTTCATATTTCGGTCCATATTTGATCCATATTTTGGATTTTAGTCCATATTTCAGTCCATATTTTGAGATTTTTAGTCCATATTATATGTCCATATTTTTCGATTGATAGTCCATATAAATCCCATCCCTAGTTATCTGTAAAAATAATTTAAAAAATGACGCTATCTGAAAGGAGTGCCTGGTTGAGTTTTTTTTCCTTATTTCATTAAACTGCCTAGGAATGGTCGATTTTCTTTTATATTTGATATTTTTTCGTAAGGCAAAAATGTGTAAAAGGATTAATTTTTTCCATTTCCTTTCAGATAGAGCCTAAAAAATTATTATAATTTTTAAAGTTTAATTTTTTAAAAATTTAAAATATAGATACGATAAGAGGTTCCAACATTCAAACTAATACTGTTATTCATAATTTAGTGCGTTTCAATGGTGGAGGTATGTAAATTTGCAAGGTTGAGATGAAAGGGGTTTACTTTCAAATTTAACAATCAAGAAATTTTGTTGCCTAAATATATTTTTGTTTTAAAAATACTTTTAATGGATATCTAGACTGAAGAGTATAGAATGCTTATGGCCCAATTTTAAAAATAAATTTTGTTAATAGTTCTGTTTATTCTCCTCTTTTCTTTCCTTAGGAATTTAAATAATCGTTCCTACTCACTTAAGTATGGTACAAACTCAATAGGAGTAGGAGATTGCGATTCAATATTGCGATTCAATATCATTGCGATTCAATATTCCTTTATTTTAGGAATTAGGGGTGATATAAGGGAATTGGAGGGATTAAGGGGAATATAAAGGCATTAACTCTGTTACAAATAATTGAATTGTGGGTCAAATACCATTTTATTAAGTCTGATAAACATTAAAAATATTTTTTCATTTTTCCTTTAATTTAAAAAATATAATCATAGGGTCGGATTTTTAGGTTGTAAAAACCTAAAAATAGGTAAATAAATAGGTTGTAAAAAATGCTAAAATCTATTTCCCTTTCAAAAATTTTATTAGCATAACAAAAACAAAAATATTAAATTTTTTTGTTTTTGTTAAATAAATCTCTACAATTAAAGATTTTCACTGGAAAATATAAAATAGGAAAAATTTTTTGAAAAAAATTTTCCAAAAATTTTTTTAGGTGATAAAATCATAAAAACCATCAAAATGAGTTAAAACCTATTTTAGGTTGCAAAACGCTAAAATAGGTTTTGACAGGTGAAAATAACTCCGGTAAAGGATGGATTTTTAAAAAATAACAGCGAATTTTATCACGATTCATCATAACTATTTCGCAAAAAATAGGGTGTAACCTAAAAATCCGAGCCCAAATAATCACCAAATACATAAACTCGATATTATTACAATCAAAGATTTTTTTAAAAATATTCAATTATATAATTTTTAACTCTGATTCTTAAAATATTGCTTTTCATAGTTTTTGTTAATTTTTCTAGTAAATAAACATTCTTTCTTAACTATGAAGTTTTGTTTTTTTAATTTTTTTGATTCGCATGCTAGAACCCAAAATACAGTCTACGACAAAAATTGAAAATAAATTTACACGTTTTTTATATTTATTTTTACTTGGGCGATATTCAAAATAATCGAGAGCGTTTGAACTCTACCAGGGGTGGCATTGCGTTATTTGCGTTAAATTTTAGTCTTGCGTTGCGTTTAGACTTGTGTTGTATTTTTGACTAAATTAACGTTAAAACTACAACTAATCTGAGGACAAAAATTTAAGAGATCTTAACCCTTGACCTTCTAAAATTTTCAAAATTTTCGCCTGCGGCGCTAAAATGAAGAAGGATCAAGTATAGTTAAGGGAAAGATCAGTAATCTGAATGGATAGAAGATCCTTGTTATCGTTCAATCCTTGTTATCGCTCAAATCCTTGTTATCGTTCTAATTTGAGGAACATAGTCCTGTCAGCTTAATTTGTTGATGTAACCTTATACTAATATTGATATTAATTTTATTATATTAACCTAGTAAACGTTTTAAATAATAAGTGTTTATCTAAAAATAATGAGGCCTTTTTGTGAGTGACTGGTTTATTTTTAATAAAATTATTTGAAAAATAATATTTCTTCATATATCGTTCATATCATCGTTTGTGACCTTAATTTTAGTTAATAATTAAGATCAAATTATGTATAATATTATCCAAAATTATGTACAAAATTATATATCCAATTACAATATTTTATAAACCAGATTATATACAAAAACTAATCATGAATAAATATTTTTCTATAAAATAAATTTCTCACAGTTCCCAATAGATTAATGAAGGGAATTTGTTTTACTATTCTTTCTAACCTTGTAGCTATAATAATAAACTTGTGCTATAGTATTAATACTAATTAAGAGTTTTATAATTGCATTTATCAAGGAAGAACGTTTTTATAAAATATAAAAGTTATAATAAAAATAATTCAAAATTACAAATCTGCAATATTTGCAAATAATTTAAAAAATATTTAAAAAAATACACCTAAAAATACATCAAAATTGTTAAAAAAAATAATAAAGTATTGGCGTTTAAAAATATATGTCTAATTAGCAAACTAAAAATTGGACTTTTAACAGAAAAAACAACTTTAAAATGCACGATAAATTTTTGCTCAACAATTAAAAGACAGAACAGATGACTTTTTTAAAAAGAAAAAATGCAACTTGATAGATTTAAATATATTTAATGTATCAAAGTAAAGTATTGAATTTAAAAAACAAATTAAATAATCTAAATTATATAAACTTTTATAGAAAATGATTTTAAAGATAAAAAATTTATTTAGACTAAATCTATTAATCATAAGTTTTATGATTATTAGTGATTTAAATTTCCCGATTATTTCATGGATATAACGTGAAAAATTAAACCTATCAAATACTTCAATCAGAAATAAAGAATTAATGAAATAATAGTGAAATTAATTTTTAAATGTAAGAATTTGTAAATTGAAATAGTTAATAAATATAACCATTAAGCGCAAGAAAAGAAAGGAAACATAATGATAAAAAGGCCAACCTATGTAAATGTGACTCATAATTAGGGATGGGATTTATATGGACTATCAATCGAAAAATATGGACATATAATATGGACTAAAAATCTCAAAATATGGACTGAAATATGGACTAAAATCCAAAATATGGATCAAATATGGACCGAAATATGAAAATTTTTAACGTAAAAATGAATTTTCACAAATAAATAATTTGATTTTGTTCATTTAAAGTGTTTTCTAAAGGCTTTTTGTCAATTAAAGGTAGATTTAAAGTGTTTCCCGGGGAAATAATTTTAATAATAGCTGATCAAAAAAAATTTTCGAAAAATTTTTGCCAAAAAATTTTTTTTAATTTTTTCAAAAAAAATTTTTTTTCTGACAAAAAAATTCCAAAATTTGAAAATTTTGACCAATTTTTGGTAAAATTTTCAAAATTTTGACCAATTTTTGGCAAAATTTTACAAAAAATGACGAAATATGGATAAAATATGGAAATATGGACGGAACGCCAAAATATGGAAAATATGGATTGATAACTCATTATCGGTCTTATCAACATATGCTAAAACAACGTTTTTCGTGCGTTTCACGACCCAACTAAGCCAGGAAAAAAATATGGAAATCCATATAAATCCCATCCCTACTCATAATTTTATTTAACTTAAAACTTTTCATCACTTAATGTTTCTTTGGTTGATAAATATTTTGGATATAGTGTAGTGTACCGGTGGTAAAAGTTCGGGACGTGACATATGTCATTCGATTCGTCTCGACGAGCTGAGTCGAACGGTACCACTCTATACTTTAGGAAATGATTCTGGACCGAGTTATAGGTCCCTGAAAATCGAAAAACCATAGGGGGGAGTAAGCTCAATTTTGGGGTGAAAAATTCAAATATGCAAATAATAGCTCATTCGAAAGAACTCTTCAAGCTGAGTCGAATGACAAAAAATCAGCTTGATTGAACAAGTTTGAGTCGAGATATCGGGCTCGAAATGGTCAAAAACCATTGGGGGGATTTTAGGGTCAAAAAAATGATTCTACAAATGTTAGCTCATTCGAGAGAGCTCGTCGAGCTGAATCGAATGACGCCAAAATCATCTTGATTGCACAAGTTTTGACAAAGTTACGTAGAAAAACTACCAACATAAACCTATGGGTCGTCGGCGAGGCGCTTGTGCAAGACCCCGCGCTTCGCGCGGGGAGTCTACGGGCGCTGGGTCTGGGCCCGTAACATGATCCTATTCCTATTTCCCTTGCTCTGGACGTATTTGGAACCTCCGTAGCAGCAAAAATCTCCACAGATGCCATAGGTAAGGAGCTAAAACAAACGGTCATAACTTTGTCAAATCAAGTCGGATTTTGTTGATTTTGGTGTCATTCGACTCAGCTCGACGAGCTCTTTCGAATGAGGTATAATTTGCATTTTCGAATTTTTCACCCCAAAAAAGTGCTTGGTCCCCCCTTTGGTTTTTCGATATTTCGGGACCTATAACTCGGTCCAGAATTATTTCCTAAAGTAGAGAGTGGTACCATTCGACTCAGCTCGTCGAGACGAATCGAATGACATATGTCACGTTCCGAACTTTTACCACCGGTACACTACACTACAGCCAAAATATCATATTTAGAGATCTTTTAAATAAATAATATGCAAATAAGAATTATAAGTAAGGTAGTTTATTTATTTAAAATAATTTTTTATCATTAAGTATATTTTTAATTAATTTGGCATATTTGATAAGTTATTTAAATAATAAAAATTATTTGCATAAAAATATTAATATGGTACGATTGATTAAACAAAATATCTGCGATAAGAATATTTTAAATTAATAATTTCTTAAAGATATGTGAGAAAAAGTGACGGACTTTTGCAAACAATAAAACTTTTTAATATATTTTGTTGAGTAAAATTTTATTGAGATATAAAAATAATTAATCATTTATTGAAGATTAACAACGTTTATTATGTTTTTACATCAGTTATGTTTTATGTTTTTAAAAATTGAATATAAATATGAGCTAAATAAAGTTTTTTTTAAAAATTGATGCTTTTTGAAAATTTTTTAGGTAAGCTGGCAAGGATATAGCTATCAAAATAACACGTGGGAGCCTAAAAAGGCGCTTAAAAATTTAAATTTATTAAAGGATTTGAACAGATAGCTCTGGCTATCACCATGATATTATTTAAAAATGTGAGGGGCTGATTCAATATTTTTGTTTAATATTAGCGCAAAAGAATATTATTTTAATTGATTAAATAGATTTAATTAAGATTACTTTATTGTATATACCTATTTTTAAAAATTTTGACCAATGTTATTTTTGAACAATAAAACTCTATTAAATTAACAATATTATTTAATATATATCTAGTATAATATAATACATGGTTATTGAATAAATACTATTATAGCAATTTTTCATTATAATTTTTATTACATTTAGTAAGACAGATTTTACAATACTGGACAGTTAACTCTGTAACTTTTATTAAAATTAGGAATTCTAACGAGATTTACTTAAATAAAAAATATACAGGGTGGGGCAAAAGTTCGGCGACAAATTTTATTTTGCTCTTTCTTAAAATTTATTTTATATTTTGCTTTTTCTTTATTTTTCCAATATTTTATGATTCGCGCTCTACAAATTTTATCTTGAAAATTTTTTCCTATCTCTTAAAGTAAAAATTTTACAGAATGTCAAATAATCGTGATTCTATTATTTCTTTGTATTTGAAAAATGTTCGACAATGTGACATCGCAAGACGGCTCGATATCTGTCGTAAGTTAGTTTCCAAAACAATTAAACGCTATCAGGAGCTTGGTAATACTCAGGACCGCCCTCGTAGTGGCCGGCCGGTAACCGCAGTTACGCCTGAGAACGTGAACAAGGTCAGATGCCGAATTCGCCGTTTTTCGGAACAATCGATGCGAAAAATGTCCTCAGATCTCGGAATTAGCTCGAGGAGCCTCCGAAGAATTGTCAAAGTGAAGCTTGGACTTCGTAGCTACAAGATCAGCCGCGGACATTTCCTTAACGATCGTATGAAGCATCAGCGGCTTCAGAAATGTCGAAAGATTAAACGGCTGGTCGCAGCTGGTCGCCTTAACAAAGTGCTTTTCACTGACGAGAAGATTTTTACGATCCAACCGCGCCACAATAGTCAAAATCATCGACAATTGCTAAGAAAGAAAGGCCTTGCTGCAAAGCTTGTTGAACGAAGCCTTTTTCCTCGATCGGTAATGGTCTGGGGCGGCATCTGCGCAACCGGAAAAACACCACTTGTCTTTATTGAAAGAAACGTAAAAATTAATGCTACAGTCTATCAAAATGACATTCTGAGGGGGGTAGTTCATCCATGGGCACGGGAGCATTTCGGTGAAAACCAATTCTCGCTTCAGCAGGATTGGGCACCCGCGCATGGAGCCAAAACAACAATCCAGCTCTGTGAGGAGCTGTTTCCTGGCTTTTGGGGGAAAGACATTTGGCCTTCTAACTCACCGGATTTAAATCCGATGGATTATTCTATTTGGTCAATTCTGGAGCAAAAAGTGTGCCGAAAACGATACGCCACAACAGAGCAACTGAAAGTTGTTTTGGAGCGGGCTTGGAACGAAATAACCGACGAACAATGCGCGACCATTGTGAATAACTTTCATAAGCGTTTGAATGCGTGTATTTCAGTCAGGGGTGGTCATTTTGAGCAATTACTTAAATAAGATGATTATTATATTCTATTGATTGTATTTTATTATTTGTTTGTTAAATAAATTCTTTTTTTTAAATAAATTTCATTAAAAACATTTGTCGCCGAACTTTTGCCCCACCCTGTAATTTAGTTTTATTTAAAGGAAATAATTAATAATATTAATTTAACTGTCAATGTAAATAAATAATATATTGAAAATAAAATAAATATATTTTATTAAAAATCATATATACGAAAATTGAATGAGTACTAAGTGTGAAATATAAAAACAATAAATTCAATAAACTTTAAATTGGATAAAATTAAATGAAAAATAAAGATACTATCACTATAATGACCATATCTCTAGCGGAGACAATTTGAAGTTTTTTGAAGAGACTACTCTCCAAAATTTTTATCTATTCAAATAAATGTTCCAAAATTAAAAATATGATCAAAGATAAAAAATTGATGTATTCCACATATTTGGGTACAATAATGAGCAAATTATTAATATTTAATAATATTATTATTTTATATTTAAATTTTACTTTAAGGCACTATAAGCTTTTTTACATTTTTTTATAAAGCAAACTTATAATTTATGAATTTTAAAAATGCATTGATAAATTTAATAATTTCATAATATTAAAATAATATTGGAAATCATACTTCACTTACCGAAACAAAAGTTTTGATTATAAATACATGTTTATTATTGTAAAATCAACTTAATTTTGAAAAAAAAATATTAACTTTTTGTTAAAAATTTTTAATAAAATGTTTAATCAACTAACAGTTAAAATATAATCATAATTTAAAAATAGCATTTTCCACATAAAGATTAGGTTTCTTATGTACATATAATGAAGAACAAATGAAAAAACAGAAAAAAACATATCAGACTAAAAGAAACTCTTGGATTCTCTCTTGAATTTTGTACTTTCTGTTCGAAACTTTTTTCTGTTCGAAACTACTTTCTGTTCGAAAATATAAGTATAATTTAAAAATAACATATTCCACATAAAGATTAGGTTTCTTATGTACATATGTATAATCAATAATAAATGAAAAAACAGAAAAAAGAAATATCAGACTGGAAGAAAGAATCTCTTGGATCTCCCTGGGATTTTGTACTTTCTGTTCGAATAAAAACGATAGAATTGAAATGATATACACAAGTATACATATTTACTTTGAAAAAATGTAAGTTCTTAAAATTTTTAATCAACTATTGCTCTAATATCGTAACACATACATCTAACAAAACAATTAATAGTTAAGTATAAATCATGTGAATCTATTATCAGAAAGAGCCAATCTTTGATATTTTTATAATCTAAAAATAATTATAAGACGTACTTCAGGTTTATTTGGTAGAAGGATTATAGAGAAAGAATTTATATTTTTTACATTTTTGTAATATTTTTATTAATGAATTAAAAAAATTTTATAGAAATTTATAAGTAAAAACATCACTTTAATTAAATATGAATATTATAAAAACTATTTGAGTAAATAATAAATTTTATCTTCGAATTTTGTGTAATTTATTAAAATTATTCACCTCCCTTAGTCTGTTTGATAAACATTTGAGAAATAATAGCTAGACAGTCTTATGAATATCAAATTTAATATTAATTAACAAATAAAATTAAATGATAAAATTTTTTTTCTAATTTTTCCCCATTTATGTTGGCATTGTTACAACAAAAGGATTAACTGAATATTGATTGGTCGCTGCTCATTAATCGACTTGTCATATTAATTAGATAATTTAAAAATTGTAATTTATTGCAACATCTTTTAAACATTCAAAATTTTCGTGCTGAAAATGAAAGAAAAAATGTCTATCATTTCATTCTCGTGAGAAAGGGAAATTAGTAAATGTTGGCCAACCAAAAGAACACCATTTTTATCACCACACATTTTAGTTCTGCCTCAACAAAATAACACAAATAAAGGTATAATTTTGGCGTGAGGTCACAAAAAGGAACCTCGGCACAATAAAAGTATCACAAAACTTCAAATACGGGGCAATAAAGGAACTCTTCTAGAAAATAAACAATCCTTTTTTTAACAAAAAAGCATTAACCAAAATTAAACAATTTTTTTTATTTTAAAATTAGAAATATTTAGCAGAATTTTTTATCATTTCTATTTTCTAAGTTTCCATTTTGAATTTCGTCTTCAGATAAAAATATATTAAATTTAAAGATTTTTTGTTTCAAACAACTCGGTTAAAGATAAGAAAAGATGAAGAACGAAGTAGCAATGTATGGAAATCCAGGTTTTAATTAAATTCTGAATAAAATTATTTAAAGCTGCCGCTATTTTTTTACATTTAAAATGTTGTGACCATTAAAAGATAAATATAATATAAACATTATTTAAATTGACCCTTAAACTTGCCAAGTATTAAAACTGGATTTTTAATTGAATTATCTCTTGAATATTGGACTTTACAAATTTTTATAACTAATTTTAACATTTCTCAAAGATTGCTTTTCTTTGACATTTATCAAAAGTTTCAGCATTTCTATCGGACACAGCCTCAGAGGTATTTTGACTTAAATAATTTTTGAATATTCCATTAAAATTTTTATTACTAAATCAAAACTTAATATAAATTTATAACACTTTGTCTAAGGAAAAATTCCTTTGTTTAGCCGAATAATTACTTTAAATTAAAAATATTTAAATTTTTATAAATTTCTGAATTATGTAAAATATTTTGCTTAATAATTCTTATTAATATACCATTAATTGTGAAAACGATTATAATGTTGAGAGATCAACTAAATAATCCATTTTATAATCGTATAATATTTAAACATTAGTTTTTATATTTTAATATAATGTAAAATTCATAAAAAACAAATTAAGAAATGTTAAAAATACTTATCCATAGTTTCAACTTACTGTTTACCAATTAGGGGGAGTGTGACATTTACCAATTAGGTGGACAGTTATACTCTCTAAAATCATATTTTATTATTTAAAGTTTCAAACGTGTTTCGTTACTTTTCATACAAACTCGCTTATTTCTTCATAACTACTACAACTCGGGTCAGTATTTCCACCCGTCTATTGTCCTTATAGTTTGTAGTTAAGATGAAATAATATTGTAAAATTATCTTAAACAATTTTTTATAAATGTATATAATGTTTTATATCGTAATTTACGTAGAATGTTTTAAATAATTTTATAATAATAATTAAAAGATTATTAGTATAATCTAAAACACCTAATTTCTTATGTCTATATAATTTATAAAAGCGTATTTATTTATAAATGCTATTTTTATAAAAAACGTTTTTATTAAACGTCCTTCAAATCAATCAAAATCAATTCTTCGTTGTTATTCTGTTGTAAATTCAGTAAACAATAGTAATTTTTCTAAAATGAAATATATATTAATTATTCGAATAAATTAAATAAGTTTAATTAATAATTCAAAATGCTTATCGTGTTAAATTATAATTTAATAATTAATTATAATCGCTAATAATCACGGCACCAAGGTTTATTTTTTCGATTTCAAATTTAATGAATTTAGTTTAAAAATGTACGTTACACTGAATCTTTGATAATAACTTAAATAGAATTTAATTTAATCATTTAAGAATCTCTTTTTAAAACACTATCCTCCTAATCTTATAAAAATTTATGACATATAATTAATTCTTTAATGTTTCTAAATTTTTTAATTATTATATAAAATATAAAACAAATATAATCATAAAATTCCTTTGTTATCTGTTCATTTTTAACTTGTTGTTTGATAAATAAAATATAAGTAAGTAAATTTCCTGATTTTCAAATTAATTATTTTGTAAAATTGACCAATAGCTATCAAACTGTTAAAAGAGTGGTCAGCTTTGTTAGTGACAAACATTGTCCGCCGCCACCCGTTGCTTAATTATTGTTTGTCTTTTACACGAGAGACAAATAGTTATCAAAAGAGATTATTTATTCAAAAAGATAAAGTTTTAAACATTTTTAGAGATCAACAGTACAAAGAATAGAGGGGTTTTGCTAAAATATAGGTGTAAAAGATAATTAATCATCCCCTTCAAAAACTTTAGGAAACCTAAAAGACTAGCTAAATAGTTGATATAAAAGAAAATTTAACAAGTAGTTAAAAAGTACTAGAAGAGTCTGCAAAATAAATAAATAAATAAGAATAAATAAAGAGTAATTGGTACTATAATAAAACATGATTAAAACGTTTATGTAATTTCTAAATTTAAATATTAAGTAATTTGTTCAGAATAATTATGTTAAATGTGATATTGTTTAAAAGTTAATATTTATCTTGTTTCATAATTAATCTTTAAGCACATTGATATAGGAAATTAAATTTTTGATATAAATTATGTGTAATTATTTATGAATAAATATAATAATTATAAATTAATCAATCAATATTTCAAATAGAATTATGTTTATTTTCGGCTTTCATGTTTATTTATTTAGTTATTATGTTTTTGATAAAATAATCCTTTAGAACTATTGTAAATATAAAATATAAAAATTTATTTAAGTAATAATTACATTAAACCACGTCTACCCAGAAATATGCAGGATATATTTTAGACTAAATTTTACGGTCTTTGTCAAACTAATTGCCATATTTCCATCTTCCTTAGGTGAAAAAGGAGAGATAGTTCGCATTGCAAGGCTTGGCTTTCTCTAAACCCTAGCCAACCACCTTCATCCATTCTTCATATTTATTCATTTTATTTTCATTTTTCATCCAGGCTTAAATTTTGTCCTATATTTATTATTTTATAAATAATTATATATTTTATTCTAATAAGTTGAATCTTTATTTATTATTATTCTATTATAGCGATTTAATTATGATTTTACTCTAGTTCTATTTTCTTGTTGATTCTGATTTTTTAAATTTGTTCTGATTTTAGTTCTGATTTTTATTTTTTAAAATGTTATTTAAAATGCAACTATTTCTAATATAATTTATCTTTAAATATTTTAGAAAGCATATCTAAATAAATTCTGATTTATTTTGGAACTAATTATTTTTGATTAATTTGCTTTAGAAGAACGAGGTAAAAATAAAATTTTAGAAAATTTTTTAAATGTAAATTTCTGTTTAAAAATACTCTTCGCGCGATATTTTTTGTAAGAGGGTTCACAGAAGTAAAAATAAAACATTAAACAAAGAAAAGGTTATTGAAACTGGAAGCTTTCCTTGATTTTGGTTTCTAAATCGCCCTAAGGAATTTAAAGGAATTGTGCATTTTATTAAATCAACAATTGTTAATTTGCTTTTCATGGCAATACCATTAAAATTATGCAAGAAAATTAACTTAGAATAATCAATACTTCTGTGGTTGCAGATGTAAAACAATTTATTATTTATTTTATATATGTAGTAAAATGCATAATAATTTTTTTGAATTTGATAAAATATTAGAAATAAATGAAAGTGGAAATGAATTAATTATTTATGCTTTCATAAATTATTGATAAATATATCTATTGTAAACAGTCGTTAAAAAATTTTTTTAAGCATGAAATAATGTGATACACTTTAAAAATAGAACAGCTAGTTCTCAATAACAAATACTTTATCAACTACTTTAATTTATTACACATAATTATTTCAAATAAAAAATAAAACACAGGTTTAGACTACTTACGCTTTTTGGATAGCAACGGAATGCACTAGCAAAATGTTTCTCAGTCATCACATTTGGCCCATCCGCGCACATGGCAACAAAGAGATATAAGAGAAAGAAAAAAAATAGAAAAATACCAAATCCAGAAAAAACCAAATTTTATTTAAATTACCGGGAGAATTTAATACTGCTTATATATTATTTTAAGCAAAATATGACAAAAGATATTATAAAATTAGCATTGATAAAAAATATTATTTCAATATATTTCTAAAGAATATACATTGGTGGTCATATGTTTATTAAAACGGCACAATCTGAAGATTTCGCCTTCACGCGACGCTGGGTGTATTTACATATATTGCATGCAAACAATACAAAAATCATCGCTTTTCTAAAACATTTTAGATAAGTGTTTTTAAGGCATTTGCCAAGGAGAGGGAGGAGATTATTTCCATTATAATTCATTCTAAATTTGAGCTAAACAATAAGAAATCGATTATTATTATAATATAATAAGCATAATAAGCATATAACAAGCATTATAAATAAATTATTGGTTTTTCTTAATATTTGCTGTTTTTCTTAAATATTCTAATTTAAAATGTCTGACTTAGTAACCATTTCAGATCTTCAAATCGCTCTTGTTAACCTGTGAATAAAAAAATTAACAACAAATATTTTATAACTTAATCTTCTTATAAGCCTATTTGATTTAAATAAATAATATTACATGAATTCAATCCATAAACTAAATGTGTAATTTTCTGTTTTCATTAACGGAGATCATAGTTTATTTGTTTCTCCGACAGAATTAATAATTTGAAAAATATAATTATTGAAAAAATTTTTAATTTTTCATTTAAATTTTTAAAACTCTTCATTGAGAATAGAACATTAAGCACTAAAAGTTAAGCTATATTAAGAAAAAATTATAATAACCAAAAATAATTATTAAGAAATAAAAAATATTTAAAAATATAATATAAATCAACTCAACTTTATTAATTTAATCTAAAATACTTGGGAAAATTATAAAAAATGCGTCAAAATAATTAGATACATGCTCAAAAAATTGTTAATACATATAATTATATTTTTAAAAAGGCTATTTTAATAAAGCTTTACTTGGAATATTTACAGTCAAATCTTAATAACCAAACTCTATATATAATAAAGAAATACGAATTAAGATATAGCACTAACAATTAACAGACAAATTATTTTTGTGGATATCTTTGGCTGGGTGGTAAGATCTCATGATGAGTTTATAAATTAACCTTTTATTCCTGATTACTAATACGTAAATTATATTTAATGATTATTTCCCAATTAGTACGAGAATATTTTAAATTTAATTTTATCAGAATTCATTTTATCAATTTTATTTATATTATTTTACAAATTTACACTAAAACATTAAAAGACTTCACAATACTTAAATTTCATAATTATATGATTCATAGTAATTAATTTTATACAGAAATCATATTAACTCCTCATTTATATTTGCTTAAATGTATTAAAATATAAATTTTAATTTAATATTTATAGTTTAATTCAATTTGACAACTTGATTAAAATTTTCATTTTAATTTGTTCATATTTATTTGGGTCTTCGTAACATATCATTTCATTTTAATATAATTTAATTCTAAATATATTATCTATTCTAAATTATTTATTAATTCTAAATTACTTAAGCTCAATTGTTTTATTTTTTAATATTTAGTAAATTTAATTTTATTTCTTCTTATCTTTATTTGTCCTTTGGAACATCAGGTCCCCAGTGTACTTTTAGATTTTTTCTTTTTGGATTTTTCTATACCTTCATCACATGTAGGAGAATTCCACCGCCGATGTACCGCGTTATCATCATCCTATGCGCATTGCTGCTCTTCTGATTAGACCTAATCTTTTCCTGAAATAAACAATTAGTTATATTTTAAAATTATAGATACTTTTTGCCAAAATTTTTTCTTAAATTTCGACTTTTATTCCCTATTAATTGATAGACTATAAATTATAATAGCTAAAATTAAAAAAAATGATCAGTTAAAATTTTAATAGTATAAAAATAAATTTTAAATATAAAAAAGGAATTTTTTAATAAATAATATAAAGAAATTAATAGACAAATCATCCTAATAAGGTTGGCAACTTTTACGAAAGATGGGATAAATTAGAAATGTTAAAGAATTAGAATATCCAATCTATGGCATCAAATGCTTAATAAAATTTAAATTTGATAGTAGATTATATTTTAAATTGATGAATAATTTGCAAATACGACGGATTATGTATATACTCCTAAATTTTATTTTTTGTATTTGAGTTTAGTAATTTTTTAATACTTCAACAATTTTAAATTTTTATTTTTAACTATTTATTTTTTTCCATTTTTGGCAAATTTAATTATTTTCGTTGAAAATTATTTATTTTTACACCATTTTTGCCAACTACTATTGATGTATTTGCTTTTAATTTAAAATTGGTTGTAATTCTATTTAATTTTTTAATTTTTTTACACAAAAAACTTAAAATTAATAATAATAATAATATATTAATAAGGCTGGATATTCATTATAAGAAAAATATTTTCAAGTTGAATCTATTAGAAGGAACCAAATAACATAATTATAGTAAATTTAATGATAGTATAATAAATCGAAGTAACTTTTGATACATAAAGCAAAAAAATTTCTAATTTTAGCCAAACACTTTAGATTATTATTTATATTATTTTCTAGTTTTTAGAAAGTATAATTTCAAGCAATAATTAGAAAATTATTTTCTTTTATCGAAGATATAAATTTATGTTATATAAATAAGTTAATCAGTTATAATTCATGTTAAACTTTTTAATTTGTATTTTTTGATAGAATTATTGAAGGCAGTATTTCAAAGTGTTATTTACTTCAAAGTGTTATTTATTTATTATTTCAAAGTGTAAAAATTAAATATCCGTACCTGCAAAGGCCCAGACAAGAGATGAGTCCAGAATGTAAAGTTATAATTTTATATTTTTAAATCAATATTATATTATACTACAAACTTATTAAAATAATAATGAAACGAGCAGTACATATAATAAAAAGAGATTGCAGAAAAACAAAATGAAATCGAAGCATACAAAACAATATTTAAAAGTTTGCATTTGAGTCTTTTAGAATTTAATTCTTATTGTGTATATTAGAAAATCAAATACTTTAAAGATATCTGAAACAAATGAAAAAAATACTAAAAAATTAGTCATTTTTTTCAAAAAAAATTTTTTTTTCATACGCATTAATTGTACTTTTTAAAATAATAAAAATAAATAGTGTACATTCATACACATTTGGTAGAAAAAGTATATAAAATGATAAATTACATGAGAATGTTTTATTAGTTTTAATATGAATACAAAATATTGAGTATATATCCAAAATAAGGATTGAAGTGTTATTAATTCAATAAAGAAAGAAGCGTGTAAATTTATGAAGGAAGCCACTCCAAGATTCTCCTTTGTACCTCCTTTGAAAGAAGACGCGAATTTCAGCTGAAAAAAATGAAATTTGGAATTTTTTAAGATAGTATTATTTACAGTAAAGAATTGGATTTTCGCAATCAGGTACCATACAACGCAGCCCAACTCCACCTTTGGCCATAGGAATTTCGCCAACCGCCGCTGAAGCTGATGGATGGACTTGAGATTCAGACTTTTCTAAAAGAAATAACAAAAGTTAAGATGAAAACGTGATTAAGAAGAACAATTAAAGACAATTTTAGAAGAACAATTAAAGACAATAAACCCGTACAGATATGGGATGTCCCAAACTCAACTGCTATTTCTCAAATTATATACCTTTTTCGTTTTCTTTGAGCCCCTCATAGATCGCTCTGCTAGGACAAGGTTCGTCAAAAGCCGCCATCCGATAAGCAAGGAAATCACGAGTTGAGGTAACTGGAACGTTGCAGAAAATGATACGGTCGAATGGAAACATTTCAAAACAAACAAGACATTCGATGCGTTCTTCTTCTGGACGTACCCATTCAACTTGGTCGTATTGCTAAAATATAAAAGAATAAAGTTTAAAAACATGTTGAGTACATTGGAAAGTTTTAATTCTGGAGTTAACAGAGCACCATGCTCCCCATCACGGTAACCTGCCAAGTGATCAGTATAAAATTTAAATTGCTTAACAAAGTCATCAGTAAGATTCACGCAAGTTTTCTTGCACCGTTTTTTAAGTAAAACTGCGGTCGCAATGAGCCAAAAATTTGCAGTGGTAAACTTAGGAGGAAGAAATGAAAAAAGAAAAAAAATAACAAAGAGAAATCTTACATCGACGCAATTTGTCGGTAAAGTTGTTTTCATGAAGGAAGCAGGAAATCGCGACATTCTTGCCGCAAACTTACAAAATCAATTTTATATTAATATATTTTAGTAAAGTAAACTAATTAAGATAAATATTAAAAAATAGATAGATTTTAAAATATTGAGTCATTTATATATTATAGAATTTTGCTTTTAAAGATTGATAATTTTTTAATCTAAAATGGATTTGTAATTTTTCTCATAATATTATTTTATAATAAATCTAACTAAACGAAATTGTGATTCATATGGGAAGGAAAACTAGTTGAAAATACTAAAAAAGTAAAAACAAGAATTAAAAAATACTAATACAGAACAGTAAAAAAATATCTGAATTAATTGAATATATCTTTTATCTTAAACAAATTCCGCTAAAATATATCAACGTGAACGCTTCTTCAGAACTGATAAGTAGGTTAATTTTGCTGAACTTTGTTAAGAATGCTTAAATCTTTTTATTAATTTAGTTTTAAAAGCTTAATAATTAACTAAAATCTAAAAATGGATTAATCATAATTTAAATTATTTATCTCTTATTTTCCAGAACAGTTTATATTTTTACACAGTTTTTTTTTATTTTTTTACAGAGTTTTTTCTAATTTAATTTAAACGGAAATGGAATTAGAATTAAACACTATAAGTGTAAATTTTTATTTTTATTTTGAGTTAATAAATTTAAAAATAAAATTAAAAATTAAAATAATTTTTTAATTAAAGACATTCCTAAATACAATAATAATATTAAATAGAATTAATTTCTAATCATTTTCAGCAAAAAACATTTATTTAATTTCTCTTGTTGTACTTTCGCTTACCGATCATGTTTCATCTATTTCGATAACATAATCTAAGAAGCAAATTTTATAATCAATTTAATACACTATACGTTCCTTTATGTTTTTAAGCCTTTATTTTTAAATTATTATATTAATAAATTTATTGAATATTGTTGGTCTCGTTTTCCATTATTTTTTCTTTAGCTAATTATATTTTCTTTAGCTTTTGTGATGTAAGACGAATTAAATTTCATATTTGATATGTATTTATATTTAGTATTTATATTGCAAACTCGAAAAGACGTATAATATATTTAATTATATGCTAAAGTAATTATCTATTAGATAGAGTAGATCATAACTACATATATGTAGATCAAAAAATAGCTAATTAATATTTTTTACTAATATGTATTTTTTAAAAACTTTTATTAAATTTTTAAATATTTATCAATTAGATTTTAATGAATTTTTATTTGAAAGGCACAATCAGCACAAATCTATTTTTTAAATTTAGTTTAAATATATTGAATCGTTAAAAGAACGCTAGTTATGTTATTCTATTATTCTTGATCAATATATATTTACACATTTTTATTGCTTTTCATTTCAAGTTTCACATAATAATGTTCATACGTGATAAACCCCATTCTAGAATATTAAAGCATTTATCATATAAGATAATTTAATAATAAACTATTAATTAATTATTTTACATAATATGTGCGTTTGCACAAAAAATAAGTTGTTGTTTACTTGTGCTCCAATTACAAAAAGTTATAACATTATCATTACATTTTCTTTATTTAATATCAACTAAATAGTATATTAAATTTTCATGTTATTAAAATATCGATTCTGTTATTTTTCATAATTTTGTTAATATCATAATTAAATAAAACAACTTTACTACCTTTACTTCTGAGGAAACTCATTAGATTTACAAGTTTTCTCGAATAGTCTCTCCCAGCACCTAATAAGCGCGTCCCCGCACTTACAGATTGTTGAGTATTGGAGATCTAATAGATAATTTTGAATAAATTTGAAAGTCTTTTTATTCTTTTTTAACAGTTAGTGAAGTTTTTAGATTTAGAAAAAGTTCGATCCTTCGATGCTTAATTTCTTCTATAAAATTGTGGGATTTTATATCTATTAAATAATTATTAAATAATTCTATTATTTATTGTAATTTAAATATTTAGAATTTTTTAAATTATAATCACGGTGCCGAGGTTTCTCCTCTCGATTCCATGAGAAAAAATTTTTTTCTTAAGGCTATTTAATTCCTAAGGCTCGTAAAACATCTTTATCAGCTTCTCTAATTTACCCTTTTTTATAAACAATTTTAATAGCCTTAAATAGTCTAAAGGCTTAATTACTTGAGTACAAAGTCTATTTGTACTTTTAATTTTTTAACATTTTTAATTTATGTTAATTATATATTTAAATATTTTTAATCTTCCAAAATTCTAAAAATTTTTAATTATTTAATATTCGCATTAATTTAAAATTTTTCATTTTTTACTCTATTTTTAATTAATATTAATAATTTAATTAATATTTTTATTATTTAACATTAATTAAATTAACAAATCCATTTCCTTTATAATTTTTTTCGGTAATTTTCAATTTCGTTCCCCCCTCATTTCTCCTTACTCAAATTATGAAAAAATGCTCCGGCTCCGGGCTCCGGCCTTTTAAAATCTTGGCTCCGGCTCCAGCTCCGGCTCCGGAGCCGGAGATTTTCGGAGCCGCTCCCTGTTGGCTCCGGGCTCCGGGTGGAAAATCAAAGAATTATTTTTCATTGGGGGGTTTGGGTAGATAAAGGGGGATATCGAGTTATATAAGAGGATTAAGAGGGTTATCAATGGATTGAGCGGGATTTGGGTGGATTGTCGTGTTATTTTTGTGAATTAAGGGCGATATCGGGGGGATTAAGTGGATTTGGATCCAAAAATCTTCCTTTTTTGCGCCGCAGGCGAAAATTTTGAGAATTTTGGAAGATCCTTAAGCAGATTTCTTCCTTTTTCAGCGCCGCAGGCGAAAATTTGAAAATTTTGGATGACCATGTGCAAAAATTCTTCCTTTTCCAGCGCCGCAGGCGAAAATTTTTAGAATTTTAGTAGGACGTAGACTTAAAAAACTCACCATTTCAACGCCGCAGGCGAAAATTTGAGAATTTTGGAGGACCAATGGGCATGATGTCTTCTTTTTTCCTAATTCTAGGATCTTAAAATAGTCCCAAAATTTTTGACATTTTTTCTCAAATAGATTGAAAATATCTCATGTCTCGTGGCAAAATACGAGATACGAGACCTCTAAAAAACACGAGATTTCACGAGATACGAGAATCGAGATAAGAGACTCAGCCCACCCCTGGTATGTATATTTATGACAAATATTTTAAATTTCATTAGATTCATCTTTTGTTTAAGAAAAAAAACTATTTGCTATGAAAAATTTATAAACTAAGAGCTGTGACATACATCCTATAGGCAGACACACTATAGACTCGTACACTTGGAAGCTTACTAATTATAATTATTAAATTTAAATAATTTTAAATATTCTTATATGCCAAAAACTATAATAGATAATGTTTTAAATAATACATAATGCTTTAGATAATCTTTTTATAATGTTTTTTTCTTTATTAAAAAATTTAATATCTGTTTTCACATTTATAATAATATTCTATCTATAATATTAAATATTATCCACTAAAGAGCTTTCAATCGTGAATAGCATTTTATTCTGTTGTACAAATTTCAATAAAATATTATTCGATTAATAAATACAAAATACTTATAGATATATAATTTTATTTTAATTTATATTATTAATTGTTTAGATAAACTAATTTTAGTTTTATCAGCAGTAATTTTATCAGAAATATATAACTTTTTTAGTTTAATTATTTATTTTTTATTTTTGTTATTTGACACTTATATTATTTTGCGTATATTACTAGTGAGTGAAATTTGAATGTAGCCTCTCATTACAATTATAAAGTGCGAGTAAATATTTTTCTAGCGTCAATGTCTCTCTTGGTCATTGGAGCGGATTGATGATCGTTGATGAATGAAATAGTCAAATTTTTTTGCTAGCTTCTTCAATTATCCAAAAGGCGTGGACGATCAGGCTTAAGGATTTGGTAGCGAACCTCGTTATTAGCTTTATTAGTTACCTTATCAAGGGTCATCAGGTTCATATGGAAATGCAGGCGCTACGTAATTCTGATGGTTTATTTTTCTATTTATAAAATTCCAAAATATATTTCTAATTTATAGAAACAAATTCGGCAACGACTGGACATTTAATTTACAAATGTGGTGGAATTGACAATTCTGCTTGTGAAACAAGTTGACAACCTGGCATTGTTTATCAGGTTTTATTAAAATTATTTTAATTCTAAGGGTTTTTAATTCTGGTTGACATTTTAATTAAAATTCCAAATTGTTCCACTTTCTACCCCTCCAAAAAGCCATAATTGCATTCGTTATATTTTTATCACAATTGAAAATTATAAACATAATTTCTTTTAATATTTATGTTGATTGAGAGGAAAATTTACAAAAACAATTTACTTAATATTTACTTATTATTTTACATCATGATTTAAATCTAACTGATTTAAATTAACTGATTTAAATCTAACAATTAATTATAGTTGCTTGCAGCAATACAATTAACTTGGTAATATTGTGTAGGTATTAGATAAACAAGTATTAGATAAATAAATATATTTTTTGAACAAAGTTAATTTAAAATAGAATTAATGCCTAGTCATCAATATTTTTGGTCTGCATCAACAAGGAAATCATCCTTTTTTCATCGCTCTGGATATATTTCCTTTTTACTTAGAGAATAAAAAATGATTTAATAAAATATTTTTGATTTTATTTGCATGAACTTTATTTTAAACTTTATTTTTAATTTAAAAAACATTTGTTAAATTAATTATTAATTCAATTTTGCAATTCCTTCTCAATACACCAATTTATCTTCATATTATAAAACATCTTAAGTTAGAAAAAAATTAACAAAATAATAGTTTGAAAAATTAAATTAAAATTGAGTATTTATCATATTCATCAAGCTCAATATCAATAAAAAATCATTGAGTATATATTTATAATAAAGATTGAAGTGTATGCAATTTAATAAAGAAATAATATGAGTAAATTTATGAAGGAAGCCATTCCAAGATTCTCCTCAACAATTCTTTCGTCCAATTTCCTTTGTACCTCCTTTGAAAGAAACACGCGAATTTCAGCTGAAAAAAATGAAATTTGGAATTTTTTAAGATAGTATTATTTACAGTAAAGAATAAGATTTTCGCAATCAGGTACCATACAACGCAGCTCAACTCCACCTTTGGCCATATGAATTTCGCTAACCGCCGCTGAAGCTGATGGATGAACTTGAGATTCAGACTTTTCTAAAAGAAATAACAAAAGCTAAGATGAAAACGCTGATTAATAAAGATTGTGACGGTAAAATTACTCGCAAAAATTACTTAGGGAAAACCCCGTTTTTAGAAAAACAATTAAAGACAATAAACGCGTATAGATATGGGATGTCCCAAACTCAACTGCTATTTATCAAATTATATACGTTTTCTTTGAGCCCCTCATAGATCGCTCTGCTAGGACAAGGTTCGTCAAAAGCCGCCACCCGATAAGCAAGGAAATCACGAGTTGAGGTAATTGGAACGTTGCAGAAAATGATACGGTCGAATGGAAACATTTCAAAACAAACAAGACATTCTATGCGTTCTTCTTCTTGACGTACCCATTCACTTGGTCGTATTGCTAAAATATAATAGAATAAAGTTTAAAAACATGTTGAGTACATTGGAAAGTTTTAATTTTGGAGTTAACAGAGCACCATACTCCCCATCACGGTAACCTGCCAAGTGATCAGTATAAGATTTAAATTGCTTAACAAAGTCATCAGTAAGATTCACGCAAGTTTTCTTGCACCGTTTTTTAAGTAAAACTGCGGTCGCAATGAGCCAAAAATTTGCAGTGGTAAACTTAGGAGGAAGAACTGAAAAAAGAAAAAAAATAACAAAGAGAAATCTTACATCGACGCAATTTGTCGGTAAAGTTGTTTTCAAGAAGGAAGCAGGAAATCGCGACATTCTTGCCGCAAACTTACAAAATCAATTTTATATTAATATATTTTAGTAAAGTAAACTAATTAAGATAAAAATTAAAAAATAGATAGATTTTAAAATATTGAGTCATTTATATATTATAGAATTTTGCTTTTAGAGATTGATAATTTTTTAATCTAAATGGATTTGTAATTTTTCTCATAATATTATTTTATAATAAATCTAACTAAACGAAATTGTGATTCATGTGGGAAGGAAAACTAGATGAAAATACTAAAAAAGTAAAAATAAGAATTAAAAAATACTAATGCAGAACAGTACAAAATTAACTGAATTAATTTAACATACCTATTTCTTATCTCAAATACATAAATTCCGCTAAAATATATCAACGTGAACGCTTCTTCAGAACTGATAAGTAGGTTAATTTTGCTGAACTTTGTTAAGAATGCTTAAATCTTTTTATTAATTTAGTTTTAAAAGCTTAATAATTAACTAAAATCTAAAAATGGATTAATCATAATTTAAATTATTTATCTCTTATTTTCCAGAACAGTTTATATTTTTACACAGTTTTTTTATATTTTTTACAGAGTTTTTTCTAATTTAATTTAAACGGAAATGGAATTAGAATTAAACACTATAAGTGTAAATTTTTATTTTTTATTTTGAGTTAATAAATTTAAAAATTAAATTAAAAATTAAAATAATTTTTTAATTAAAGACATTCCTAAATACAATAATAATATTAAATAGAATTAATTTTTAATCATTTTCAGCAAAAAACATTTATTTAATTTCTCTTGTGTACTTTCGCTTACCGACCATGTTTCATCTATTTCGATAACATACCGTATTTTCTCTATATATTTTATCGGAATTTGTTTAAGATAAAAGATATATTCAATTGTTTTTAAGCCTTTATTTTTAAATTATTATATTAATTTTAATTATTTAATATTCTCATTAATTTTAAATTTTTCATTTTTTACTCTATTTTTAATTAATATTAATAATTTAATTAATATTTTTATTATTTAACATTAATTAAATTAACAAATCCATTTCCTTTATAATTTTTTTCTTTTCTAATAGAGAATTTACGGTAATCTAAGAAGCAAATTTTATAATCAATTTAATCACTATACGTTCCTTTATGTTTTTAAGCCTTTTGTTGGTCTCGTTTTCCATTATTTTTTCTTTAGCTAATTATTTTTTCTTTAGCTTTTGTGATGTAAGATGAATTAAATTTCATATTTGATATGTATTTATATTTAGTATTTATATTGCAAACTCGAAAAGACGTATAATATATTTAATTATATGCTAAAGTAATTATCTATTAGATAGAGTAGATCATAACTACATATATGTAGATCAAAAAATAGCTAATTAATATTTTTTACTAATATGTATTTTTTAAAAACTTTTATTAAATTTTTAAATATTTATCAATTAGATTTTAATGAATTTTTATTTGAAAGGCACAATCAGCACAAATCTATTTTTTAAATTTAGTTTAAATATATTGAATCGTTAAAAGAACGCTAGTTATGTTATTCTATTATTCTTGATCAATATATATTTACACATTTTTATTGCTTTTCATTTCAAGTTTCACATAATAATGTTCATACGTGATAAACCCCATTCTAGAATATTAAAGCATTTATCATATAAGATAATTTAATAATAAACTATTAATTAATTATTTTACATAATATGTGCGTTTGCACAAAAAATAAGTTGTTGTTTACTTGTGCTCCAATTACAAAAAGTTATAACATTATCATTACATTTTCTTTATTTAATATCAACTAAATAGTATATTAAATTTTCATGTTATTAAAATATCGATTCTGTTATTTTTCATAATTTTGTTAATATCATAATTAAATAAAACAACTTTACTACCTTTACTTCTGAGGAAACTCATTAGATTTACAAGTTTTCTCGAATAGTCTCTCCCAGCACCTAATAAGCGCGTCCCCGCACTTACAGATTGTTGAGTATTGGAGATCTAATAGATAATTTTGAATAAATTTGAAAGTCTTTTTATTCTTTTTTAACAGTTAGTGAAGTTTTTAGATTTAGAAAAAGTTCGATCCTTCGATGCTTAATTTCTTCTATAAAATTGTGGGATTTTATATCTATTAAATAATTATTAAATAATTCTATTATTTATTGTAATTTAAATATTTAGAATTTTTTAAATTATAATCACGGTGCCGAGGTTTCTCCTCTCGATTCCATGAGAAAAAATTTTTTTCTTAAGGCTATTTAATTCCTAAGGCTCGTAAAACATCTTTATCAGCTTCTCTAATTTACCCTTTTTTATAAACAATTTTAATAGCCTTAAATAGTCTAAAGGCTTAATTACTTGAGTACAAAGTCTATTTGTACTTTTAATTTTTTAACATTTTTAATTTATGTTAATTATATATTTAAATATTTTTAATCTTCCAAAATTCTAAAAATTTTTAATTATTTAATATTCGCATTAATTTAAAATTTTTCATTTTTTACTCTATTTTTAATTAATATTAATAATTTAATTAATATTTTTATTATTTAACATTAATTAAATTAACAAATCCATTTCCTTTATAATTTTTTTCGGTAATTTTCAATTTCGTTCCCCCCTCATTTCTCCTTACTCAAATTATGAAAAAATGCTCCGGCTCCGGGCTCCGGCCTTTTAAAATCTTGGCTCCGGCTCCAGCTCCGGCTCCGGAGCCGGAGATTTTCGGAGCCGCTCCCTGTTGGCTCCGGGCTCCGGGTGGAAAATCAAAGAATTATTTTTCATTGGGGGGTTTGGGTAGATAAAGGGGGATATCGAGTTATATAAGAGGATTAAGAGGGTTATCAATGGATTGAGCGGGATTTGGGTGGATTGTCGTGTTATTTTTGTGAATTAAGGGCGATATCGGGGGGATTAAGTGGATTTGGATCCAAAAATCTTCCTTTTTTGCGCCGCAGGCGAAAATTTTGAGAATTTTGGAAGATCCTTAAGCAGATTTCTTCCTTTTTCAGCGCCGCAGGCGAAAATTTGAAAATTTTGGATGACCATGTGCAAAAATTCTTCCTTTTCCAGCGCCGCAGGCGAAAATTTTTAGAATTTTAGTAGGACGTAGACTTAAAAAACTCACCATTTCAACGCCGCAGGCGAAAATTTGAGAATTTTGGAGGACCAATGGGCATGATGTCTTCTTTTTTCCTAATTCTAGGATCTTAAAATAGTCCCAAAATTTTTGACATTTTTTCTCAAATAGATTGAAAATATCTCATGTCTCGTGGCAAAATACGAGATACGAGACCTCTAAAAAACACGAGATTTCACGAGATACGAGAATCGAGATAAGAGACTCAGCCCACCCCTGGTATGTATATTTATGACAAATATTTTAAATTTCATTAGATTCATCTTTTGTTTAAGAAAAAAAACTATTTGCTATGAAAAATTTATAAACTAAGAGCTGTGACATACATCCTATAGGCAGACACACTATAGACTCGTACACTTGGAAGCTTACTAATTATAATTATTAAATTTAAATAATTTTAAATATTCTTATATGCCAAAAACTATAATAGATAATGTTTTAAATAATACATAATGCTTTAGATAATCTTTTTATAATGTTTTTTTCTTTATTAAAAAATTTAATATCTGTTTTCACATTTATAATAATATTCTATCTATAATATTAAATATTATCCACTAAAGAGCTTTCAATCGTGAATAGCATTTTATTCTGTTGTACAAATTTCAATAAAATATTATTCGATTAATAAATACAAAATACTTATAGATATATAATTTTATTTTAATTTATATTATTAATTGTTTAGATAAACTAATTTTAGTTTTATCAGCAGTAATTTTATCAGAAATATATAACTTTTTTAGTTTAATTATTTATTTTTTATTTTTGTTATTTGACACTTATATTATTTTGCGTATATTACTAGTGAGTGAAATTTGAATGTAGCCTCTCATTACAACTATAAAGTGCGAGTAAATATTTTTCTAGCGTCAATGTCTCTCTTGGTCATTGGAGCGGATTGATGATCGTTGATGAATGAAATAGTCAAATTTTTTTGCTAGCTTCTTCAATTATCCAAAAGGCTTGGACGATCAGGCTTAAGGATTTGGTAGCGAACCTCGTTATTAGCTTTATTAGTTACCTTATCAAGGGTAACTAATAAAGGGTAACTAAACTAATTAAGATAAAAATTAAAAAATAGATAGATTTTAAAATATTGAGTCATTTATATATTATAGAATTTTGCTTTTAGAGATTGATAATTTTTTAATCTAAATGGATTTGTAATTTTTCTCATAATATTATTTTATAATAAATCTAACTAAACGAAATTGTGATTCATGTGGGAAGGAAAACTAGATGAAAATACTAAAAAAGTAAAAATAAGAATTAAAAAATACTAATGCAGAACAGTACAAAATTAACTGAATTAATTTAACATACCTATTTCTTATCTCAAATACATAAATTCCGCTAAAATATATCAACGTGAACGCTTCTTCAGAACTGATAAGTAGGTTAATTTTGCTGAACTTTGTTAAGAATGCTTAAATCTTTTTATTAATTTAGTTTTAAAAGCTTAATAATTAACTAAAATCTAAAAATGGATTAATCATAATTTAAATTATTTATCTCTTATTTTCCAGAACAGTTTATATTTTTACACAGTTTTTTTATATTTTTTACAGAGTTTTTTCTAATTTAATTTAAACGGAAATGGAATTAGAATTAAACACTATAAGTGTAAATTTTTATTTTTTATTTTGAGTTAATAAATTTAAAAATTAAATTAAAAATTAAAATAATTTTTTAATTAAAGACATTCCTAAATACAATAATAATATTAAATAGAATTAATTTTTAATCATTTTCAGCAAAAAACATTTATTTAATTTCTCTTGTGTACTTTCGCTTACCGACCATGTTTCATCTATTTCGATAACATACCGTATTTTCTCTATATATTTTATCGGAATTTGTTTAAGATAAAAGATATATTCAATTGTTTTTAAGCCTTTATTTTTAAATTATTATATTAATTTTAATTATTTAATATTCTCATTAATTTTAAATTTTTCATTTTTTACTCTATTTTTAATTAATATTAATAATTTAATTAATATTTTTATTATTTAACATTAATTAAATTAACAAATCCATTTCCTTTATAATTTTTTTCTTTTCTAATAGAGAATTTACGGTAATCTAAGAAGCAAATTTTATAATCAATTTAATCACTATACGTTCCTTTATGTTTTTAAGCCTTTTGTTGGTCTCGTTTTCCATTATTTTTTCTTTAGCTAATTATTTTTTCTTTAGCTTTTGTGATGTAAGATGAATTAAATTTCATATTTGATATGTATTTATATTTAGTATTTATATTGCAAACTCGAAAAGACGTATAATATATTTAATTATATGCTAAAGTAATTATCTATTAGATAGAGTAGATCATAACTACATATATGTAGATCAAAAAATAGCTAATTAATATTTTTTACTAATATGTATTTTTTAAAAACTTTTATTAAATTTTTAAATATTTATCAATTAGATTTTAATGAATTTTTATTTGAAAGGCACAATCAGCACAAATCTATTTTTTAAATTTAGTTTAAATATATTGAATCGTTAAAAGAACGCTAGTTATGTTATTCTATTATTCTTGATCAATATATATTTACACATTTTTATTGCTTTTCATTTCAAGTTTCACATAATAATGTTCATACGTGATAAACCCCATTCTAGAATATTAAAGCATTTATCATATAAGATAATTTAATAATAAACTATTAATTAATTATTTTACATAATATGTGCGTTTGCACAAAAAATAAGTTGTTGTTTACTTGTGCTCCAATTACAAAAAGTTATAACATTATCATTACATTTTCTTTATTTAATATCAACTAAATAGTATATTAAATTTTCATGTTATTAAAATATCGATACTGTTATTTTTCATAATTTTGTTAATATCATAATTAAATAAAACAACTTTACTACCTTTACTTCTGAGGAAACTCATTAGATTTACAAGTTTTCTCGAATAGTCTCTCCCAGCACCTAATAAGCGCGTCCCCGCACTTACAGATTGTTGAGTATTGGAGATCTAATAGATAATTTTGAATAAATTTGAAAGTCTTTTTATTCTTTTTTAACAGTTAGTGAAGTTTTTAGATTTAGAAAAAGTTCGATCCTTCGATGCTTAATTTCTTCTATAAAATTGTGGGATTTTATATCTATTAAATAATTATTAAATAATTCTATTATTTATTGTAATTTAAATATTTAGAATTTTTTAAATTATAATCACGGTGCCGAGGTTTCTCCTCTCGATTCCATGAGAAAAAATTTTTTTCTTAAGGCTATTTAATTCCTAAGGCTCGTAAAACATCTTTATCAGCTTCTCTAATTTACCCTTTTTTATAAACAATTTTAATAGCCTTAAATAGTCTAAAGGCTTAATTACTTGAGTACAAAGTCTATTTGTACTTTTAATTTTTTAACATTTTTAATTTATGTTAATTATATATTTAAATATTTTTAATCTTCCAAAATTCTAAAAATTTTTAATTATTTAATATTCGCATTAATTTAAAATTTTTCATTTTTTACTCTATTTTTAATTAATATTAATAATTTAATTAATATTTTTATTATTTAACATTAATTAAATTAACAAATCCATTTCCTTTATAATTTTTTTCGGTAATTTTCAATTTCGTTCCCCCCTCATTTCTCCTTACTCAAATTATGAAAAAATGCTCCGGCTCCGGGCTCCGGCCTTTTAAAATCTTGGCTCCGGCTCCAGCTCCGGCTCCGGAGCCGGAGATTTTCGGAGCCGCTCCCTGTTGGCTCCGGGCTCCGGGTGGAAAATCAAAGAATTATTTTTCATTGGGGGGTTTGGGTAGATAAAGGGGGATATCGAGTTATATAAGAGGATTAAGAGGGTTATCAATGGATTGAGCGGGATTTGGGTGGATTGTCGTGTTATTTTTGTGAATTAAGGGCGATATCGGGGGGATTAAGTGGATTTGGATCCAAAAATCTTCCTTTTTTGCGCCGCAGGCGAAAATTTTGAGAATTTTGGAAGATCCTTAAGCAGATTTCTTCCTTTTTCAGCGCCGCAGGCGAAAATTTGAAAATTTTGGATGACCATGTGCAAAAATTCTTCCTTTTCCAGCGCCGCAGGCGAAAATTTTTAGAATTTTAGTAGGACGTAGACTTAAAAAACTCACCATTTCAACGCCGCAGGCGAAAATTTGAGAATTTTGGAGGACCAATGGGCATGATGTCTTCTTTTTTCCTAATTCTAGGATCTTAAAATAGTCCCAAAATTTTTGACATTTTTTCTCAAATAGATTGAAAATATCTCATGTCTCGTGGCAAAATACGAGATACGAGACCTCTAAAAAACACGAGATTTCACGAGATACGAGAATCGAGATAAGAGACTCAGCCCACCCCTGGTATGTATATTTATGACAAATATTTTAAATTTCATTAGATTCATCTTTTGTTTAAGAAAAAAAACTATTTGCTATGAAAAATTTATAAACTAAGAGCTGTGACATACATCCTATAGGCAGACACACTATAGACTCGTACACTTGGAAGCTTACTAATTATAATTATTAAATTTAAATAATTTTAAATATTCTTATATGCCAAAAACTATAATAGATAATGTTTTAAATAATACATAATGCTTTAGATAATCTTTTTATAATGTTTTTTTCTTTATTAAAAAATTTAATATCTGTTTTCACATTTATAATAATATTCTATCTATAATATTAAATATTATCCACTAAAGAGCTTTCAATCGTGAATAGCATTTTATTCTGTTGTACAAATTTCAATAAAATATTATTCGATTAATAAATACAAAATACTTATAGATATATAATTTTATTTTAATTTATATTATTAATTGTTTAGATAAACTAATTTTAGTTTTATCAGCAGTAATTTTATCAGAAATATATAACTTTTTTAGTTTAATTATTTATTTTTTATTTTTGTTATTTGACACTTATATTATTTTGCGTATATTACTAGTGAGTGAAATTTGAATGTAGCCTCTCATTACAACTATAAAGTGCGAGTAAATATTTTTCTAGCGTCAATGTCTCTCTTGGTCATTGGAGCGGATTGATGATCGTTGATGAATGAAATAGTCAAATTTTTTTGCTAGCTTCTTCAATTATCCAAAAGGCTTGGACGATCAGGCTTAAGGATTTGGTAGCGAACCTCGTTATTAGCTTTATTAGTTACCTTATCAAGGGTCATCAGGTTCATATGGAAATGCAGGCGCTACGTAATTCTGATGGTTTATTTTTCTATTTATAAAATTCCAAAATATATTTCTAATTTATAGAAACAAATTCGGCAACGACTGGACATTTAATTTACAAATGTGGTGGAATTGACAATTCTGCTTGTGAAACAAGTTGACAACCTGGCATTGTTTATCAGGTTTTATTAAAATTATTTTAATTCTAAGGGTTTTTAATTCTGGTTGACATTTTAATTAAAATTCCAAATTGTTCCACTTTCTACCCCTCCAAAAAGCCATAATTGCATTCGTTATATTTTTATCACAATTGAAAATTATAAACATAATTTCTTTTAATATTTATGTTGATTGAGAGGAAAATTTACAAAAACAATTTACTTAATATTTACTTATTATTTTACATCATGATTTAAATCTAACTGATTTAAATTAACTGATTTAAATCTAACAATTAATTATAGTTGCTTGCAGCAATACAATTAACTTGGTAATATTGTGTAGGTATTAGATAAACAAGTATTAGATAAATAAATATATTTTTTGAACAAAGTTAATTTAAAATAGAATTAATGCCTAGTCATCAATATTTTTGGTCTGCATCAACAAGGAAATCATCCTTTTTTCATCGCTCTGGATATATTTCCTTTTTACTTAGAGAATAAAAAATGATTTAATAAAATATTTTTGATTTTATTTGCATGAACTTTATTTTAAACTTTATTTTTAATTTAAAAAACATTTGTTAAATTAATTATTAATTCAATTTTGCAATTCCTTCTCAATACACCAATTTATCTTCATATTATAAAACATCTTAAGTTAGAAAAAAATTAACAAAATAATAGTTTGAAAAATTAAATTAAAATTGAGTATTTATCATATTCATCAAGCTCAATATCAATAAAAAATCATTGAGTATATATTTATAATAAAGATTGAAGTGTATGCAATTTAATAAAGAAATAATATGAGTAAATTTATGAAGGAAGCCATTCCAAGATTCTCCTCAACAATTCTTTCGTCCAATTTCCTTTGTACCTCCTTTGAAAGAAACACGCGAATTTCAGCTGAAAAAAATGAAATTTGGAATTTTTTAAGATAGTATTATTTACAGTAAAGAATAAGATTTTCGCAATCAGGTACCATACAACGCAGCTCAACTCCACCTTTGGCCATATGAATTTCGCTAACCGCCGCTGAAGCTGATGGATGAACTTGAGATTCAGACTTTTCTAAAAGAAATAACAAAAGCTAAGATGAAAACGCTGATTAATAAAGATTGTGACGGTAAAATTACTCGCAAAAATTACTTAGGGAAAACCCCGTTTTTAGAAAAACAATTAAAGACAATAAACGCGTATAGATATGGGATGTCCCAAACTCAACTGCTATTTATCAAATTATATACGTTTTCTTTGAGCCCCTCATAGATCGCTCTGCTAGGACAAGGTTCGTCAAAAGCCGCCACCCGATAAGCAAGGAAATCACGAGTTGAGGTAATTGGAACGTTGCAGAAAATGATACGGTCGAATGGAAACATTTCAAAACAAACAAGACATTCTATGCGTTCTTCTTCTTGACGTACCCATTCACTTGGTCGTATTGCTAAAATATAATAGAATAAAGTTTAAAAACATGTTGAGTACATTGGAAAGTTTTAATTTTGGAGTTAACAGAGCACCATACTCCCCATCACGGTAACCTGCCAAGTGATCAGTATAAGATTTAAATTGCTTAACAAAGTCATCAGTAAGATTCACGCAAGTTTTCTTGCACCGTTTTTTAAGTAAAACTGCGGTCGCAATGAGCCAAAAATTTGCAGTGGTAAACTTAGGAGGAAGAACTGAAAAAAGAAAAAAAATAACAAAGAGAAATCTTACATCGACGCAATTTGTCGGTAAAGTTGTTTTCAAGAAGGAAGCAGGAAATCGCGACATTCTTGCCGCAAACTTACAAAATCAATTTTATATTAATATATTTTAGTAAAGTAAACTAATTAAGATAAAAATTAAAAAATAGATAGATTTTAAAATATTGAGTCATTTATATATTATAGAATTTTGCTTTTAGAGATTGATAATTTTTTAATCTAAATGGATTTGTAATTTTTCTCATAATATTATTTTATAATAAATCTAACTAAACGAAATTGTGATTCATGTGGGAAGGAAAACTAGATGAAAATACTAAAAAAGTAAAAATAAGAATTAAAAAATACTAATGCAGAACAGTACAAAATTAACTGAATTAATTTAACATACCTATTTCTTATCTCAAATACATAAATTCCGCTAAAATATATCAACGTGAACGCTTCTTCAGAACTGATAAGTAGGTTAATTTTGCTGAACTTTGTTAAGAATGCTTAAATCTTTTTATTAATTTAGTTTTAAAAGCTTAATAATTAACTAAAATCTAAAAATGGATTAATCATAATTTAAATTATTTATCTCTTATTTTCCAGAACAGTTTATATTTTTACACAGTTTTTTTATATTTTTTACAGAGTTTTTTCTAATTTAATTTAAACGGAAATGGAATTAGAATTAAACACTATAAGTGTAAATTTTTATTTTTTATTTTGAGTTAATAAATTTAAAAATTAAATTAAAAATTAAAATAATTTTTTAATTAAAGACATTCCTAAATACAATAATAATATTAAATAGAATTAATTTTTAATCATTTTCAGCAAAAAACATTTATTTAATTTCTCTTGTGTACTTTCGCTTACCGACCATGTTTCATCTATTTCGATAACATACCGTATTTTCTCTATATATTTTATCGGAATTTGTTTAAGATAAAAGATATATTCAATTGTTTTTAAGCCTTTATTTTTAAATTATTATATTAATTTTAATTATTTAATATTCTCATTAATTTTAAATTTTTCATTTTTTACTCTATTTTTAATTAATATTAATAATTTAATTAATATTTTTATTATTTAACATTAATTAAATTAACAAATCCATTTCCTTTATAATTTTTTTCTTTTCTAATAGAGAATTTACGGTAATCTAAGAAGCAAATTTTATAATCAATTTAATCACTATACGTTCCTTTATGTTTTTAAGCCTTTTGTTGGTCTCGTTTTCCATTATTTTTTCTTTAGCTAATTATTTTTTCTTTAGCTTTTGTGATGTAAGATGAATTAAATTTCATATTTGATATGTATTTATATTTAGTATTTATATTGCAAACTCGAAAAGACGTATAATATATTTAATTATATGCTAAAGTAATTATCTATTAGATAGAGTAGATCATAACTACATATATGTAGATCAAAAAATAGCTAATTAATATTTTTTACTAATATGTATTTTTTAAAAACTTTTATTAAATTTTTAAATATTTATCAATTAGATTTTAATGAATTTTTATTTGAAAGGCACAATCAGCACAAATCTATTTTTTAAATTTAGTTTAAATATATTGAATCGTTAAAAGAACGCTAGTTATGTTATTCTATTATTCTTGATCAATATATATTTACACATTTTTATTGCTTTTCATTTCAAGTTTCACATAATAATGTTCATACGTGATAAACCCCATTCTAGAATATTAAAGCATTTATCATATAAGATAATTTAATAATAAACTATTAATTAATTATTTTACATAATATGTGCGTTTGCACAAAAAATAAGTTGTTGTTTACTTGTGCTCCAATTACAAAAAGTTATAACATTATCATTACATTTTCTTTATTTAATATCAACTAAATAGTATATTAAATTTTCATGTTATTAAAATATCGATACTGTTATTTTTCATAATTTTGTTAATATCATAATTAAATAAAACAACTTTACTACCTTTACTTCTGAGGAAACTCATTAGATTTACAAGTTTTCTCGAATAGTCTCTCCCAGCACCTAATAAGCGCGTCCCCGCACTTACAGATTGTTGAGTATTGGAGATCTAATAGATAATTTTGAATAAATTTGAAAGTCTTTTTATTCTTTTTTAACAGTTAGTGAAGTTTTTAGATTTAGAAAAAGTTCGATCCTTCGATGCTTAATTTCTTCTATAAAATTGTGGGATTTTATATCTATTAAATAATTAATAAATAATTCTATTATTTATTGTAATTTAAATATTTAGAATTTTTTAAATTATAATCACGGTGCCGAGGTTTCTCCTCTCGATTCCATGAGAAAAAATTTTTTTTCCTAAGGCTATTTAATTCCTAAGACTCGTAAAACATCTTTATCAGCTTCTCTAATTTACCCTTTTTTATAAACAATTTTAATAGCCTTAAATTGTCTAAAGGCTTAATTACTTGAGTACAAAGTCTATTTGTACTTTTAATTTTTTAACATTTTTAATTTATGTTAATTATATATTTAAATATTTTTAATCTTATAAATTCTAAAAATTTTTAATTATTTAATATTCTCATTAATTTTAAATTTTTCATTTTTTACTCTATTTTTAATTAATATTAATGATTTAATTAATATTTTTATTATTTAACATTAATTAAATTAACAAATCCATTTCTTTTATAATTTTTTTCTTTTACTCCAAAAATTAATAAGGGAATCCCACAAAAGTGTAATAAAAATATATTTTATCAAAATTAATCTAATATTACATATAATGTATTGAACTTATGTTTTAATTTCAAGCATCTACTTTGTATGAAAAAAAACATTAAAAGTATGAAAACTATAAGATAAAAAAATCTGTTATCATTATAGTAAGATTTTTAGTAAAGTTAAATGATTTAATTGATTTATATATTTAAATTATTGAATTATAATTTTTGATTCTTAATTTTAGAAATAATTAATTGAAAATTTAATAAGAAAGGAATTAGAAAAAAAATAAAGATTATATGGGTATTTCAATTTAACTAAGAAAATAACTAATAGCATCGAATATAATGGATTTATATGAAAAATTGGAGGAGCTTAGAAAATTATCGAGTTGATGAGACTTGATATTTCAACCAATTTCTTTCACATGAATTTTTATTCCCATATATGTTGTTTATCCTTTACAATTTTACTCTCCTGAAAATAATTCTAAATGCAAAAAATTTATTTTTATTAAAAATAATTCAATTAAAAATTATTAAACTCTAAATGTTGTATATATACTTAATTAGATGTAATAAACAGTTATTTATAATAAACAGTTATTTATATTTTCAAATTGTTTTAAAAAGTTTATTAAAAAAAGATTAATAAATTTATGAATCAAATAATTAATGTTGAATTTTATAATTATTGTCGAAGTTCGACATTTTAGAAGAATATTAATAAATTTTTATTTTATTTCACATATTTTTCACGTGCTCTATTTCCTTCCATTTTTTACTCTTTGTACCCTCGATTATAGGGATTAATCATTTTTCTATTTTTTCTCTTCCTTACTTTTAAGTTTCACACACTTTAGCGTTAAAACACTTCCGCCCTTAGTGGCATGAACGAATAATTTTATTTTCCTATAAAATAAAATCTTTTCCTTTATATTTTTATATCTTATACAATCACTTTAATAAAAACTTTTTAAATAAAACTTTATGTTTTTAAATTAATTTGGAATAAAAATTATTAATTTTTATTTTATTCTTTGGAATTAATTGGATTAATTTCTAATTAATATTATTCTAATATTTAAATTATTTTAATTAATTTAATATTTATTTGGGTTGCTAAAAAGAACCTGCCGAATTCTGTTTTCGACATCTGGCGAGCATTGGCTTTTATTTTGGATTTAGCAACTCTATTTTGGAAAATTAAGTAAATTTAAATTTTTTAAAATTTTAAATTTCTGAAATTTTTGAGAAAAAATTAATTTTTTAAATTAATCTAAAAATTATATTCAAACAAAAAGAATTAAAATTTTTTTTAATCTAAACTGTTTGGAGAATTGAATTTGAGTTAGATTCAAATTCAAGGAAAAATAAATTTTTTAGATAAAAATAAAAGGAAGTTAGTTTTTCCTCGCAAGTAGTAAAAGGAACTTAGTTTCCTAGGAAAATGACGGAGTACATTACTTTAAAGTATGAAATGTCGTTGGGAAAGCTGAAGATATGTTTGGTACGAGAGATGCCGCAGGACTTAGGGCCTGAAGCAACTGTTAATCAGTTGAGACGGCAGCTGTACTGGACTAAGGAGACGATTAAGGATTTGGAAGAAAGCTCTGCAACCCTAGCGGAGTCAGACGTGAAGATAAAAGAGAAAATAGAAAGATTGCCCGCCACAATTAAAGAAGAAAAGATGTTAGAATATAGAAAATGGGTAAAGGAAGCAGCAGTTAAAAATATTTTAGAGGCAGCAACCACTCATTTAGCCAATTGGAAGCAGCATCGAGTCAGTCTGGCCCAAAGACTCGACTTGCCTATAGATTTGGAAGAATCAACAAACGAGTCTCAGACCTCGAGTAAAATAGAAATGAAGCGACTACAGAGGCCAGCAATCCAGTTACGCCGCTTTGACGGTAGCATCGAAAATTGGTGTTCGTTCTGGGAAACATTCCGTGTTTTAATACACGAAGACAACGCACTGAGTCACGTAGAGAAATTTAATATTTTAGAATCAATTTTAGACAATGAAGCGAAAGACCTGTTAGGAGGTCTGCAAATGACTAGGGACGGCTACAACACGGCAATCGACCTTTTGTTAGCGAAATTTGGGAGTGAAAAGAAGTTAATTCGGTCTTTGAACCATGAATTATTAAATTTACCGAACAGTGAGAGTTTTGAAGAAGATGAAAAGCTTCATCTGAGAATTGAAAAGTTGTGTAGACAATTGAAATCATTGAACCAGAATATTGACGACGCTCCATATTTTATGACTTTGGAGGGAAAAATGTCAACGAAAGTTTTGGGAAAATATTTCCACATTAAAGATGCGGAAGATAACGACAATTGGAACACGGCAAAATTTAGGAACGCGTTAGGGCGAGCCATAGCACAAGTTCGAAATAAAGTTGAGGTAAAACAAAAGATGAATTTCGTCCTTAGAGACAAGAAAGAAGAACCAACGATGAACTTTGCGGTAAATTACTCAAATAAAAGCACAATAAGAAGATTCTCACCCGAAAGAGCTGAAAGGTCCAGAGGTAGAAAAGAAAGGACTAATAGAAGACAATTTGTAGGGCAAAGTTCAAGTACTTCCGGGTCTCAGAGCCCGATAGAAGAACGAATAAAAATAAATTTAAAGAAATTTGACCCCCCACTAGGAAAAGAACCACGCTACCCACAAAGAGAGTCAAGTAGCTCGGAAAGTAGGAGCCCAACGAAATACCCATGCCAGTTCTGCGATGGACCGCATACACCCGTAGAATGTTGCAGGGTTAGAACTGCAGAAGATCGACGAGACAGAGCCAGTGAACTAAGTCTTTGTTTTATGTGTCTTAAAAAAGGGCATTTCGCCAGCAATTGTTATGCCCAAAAAAGATGCCTATTTTGTGGAAGAGCCAATCATCATTCAGCATTGTGTGAGTACAAATTCGGAAAAGTAAAAGAAATACAAGAACATAACAGAGGCGTTAGTGCCACGACTACACAAAAAGAAATTGTTGCAGCTGCAGCTTGTCAGTGGGTTGAAAGGAACTATTATGATAGACTGTTAGAGGTCAGCGGTGCTCAATTAGATAAATACGGTCTTAGAACCGAAAATGGATCTCAAAAAATTTTTAAGGGGGGAGGGATCTATGATGAGATAAATACATCATCGGAATTGGACGTACCGATCAGTAAAAAATCGATAAATTTAAATAAGGTTGTCAGTAACCAAAAAGTAGAATGTGTGAAGGCAAAAGCAAAAAGCAGCACGCCAGAGGACAAACGGAGACCTTATCATTTAAAACAAAAAGTGCGTGTTAGGACGCAAGTAATTACTGACAGAAAGCCGTTGGTGGCGACATCACCGATAGTAATTATTGGAGACAAGAGAGCCTTAGAGCTTCGAAAAATATTTAAAGAGGAAAATTTAAGAGGAATGGTTTTTAAACCAATGTCCTGGGACGCCAAGATTTTTGATAGAGAGATTCAACTCTCTAAAAGCGTTGACACATTAGTAGTATGGAAGCAAAATACAGACAACGGACTCTTTGAAGTCCTACGAAAGGCAAACGAGTTTAAGCAACAGCTGAGACAAATTGTCTGGATAAAACCAGGTGATGGAATAGAAATTCATTGCCTTTACAATGTTACGTCATATAAGGAGCCTAAAGATTTACGTTCAATACTCATCAAGCTAAGCACTATGGGCACGCCATTAATACCCGTGAAAAATAGAGAACTCAGAAGCAAAAGTGGAAAAGAAGTACTGAAGACGGAACCAATCAGGTCGTATGATATTAATGGCCATAAAGCTAGATTTCGGGAATTTTATCCCAGGAAAATTGTTGCCGGACTAATTGGACCAGACAATAAATTTGGCCTTGGAGCCATAAACGAAGTAGTTAACCATCGAGTGGGACCACAAATGGCAAACATCTACAGAAACTGGCACTCAAGAATATGCGCACAAATGCCGAGGACACAAAGAACAAATGAAGGAATGCTGGAACCAATTTCTCTTAAAGTGGGAGGATGTCGAAGTTCGACATTTTAGAAGAATATTAATAAATTTTTATTTTATTTCACATATTTTTCACGTGCTCTATTTCCTTCCATTTTTTACTCTTTGTACCCTCGATTATAGGGATTAATCATTTTTCTATTTTTTCTCTTCCTTACTTTTAAGTTTCACACACTTTAGCGTTAAAACACTTCCGCCCTTAGTGGCATGAACGAATAATTTTATTTTCCTATAAAATAAAATCTTTTCCTTTATATTTTTATATCTTATACAATCACTTTAATAAAAACTTTTTAAATAAAACTTTATGTTTTTAAATTAATTTGGAATAAAAATTATTAATTTTTATTTTATTCTTTGGAATTAATTGGATTAATTTCTAATTAATATTATTCTAATATTTAAATTATTTTAATTAATTTAATATTTATTTGGGTTGCTAAAAAGAACCTGCCGAATTCTGTTTTCGACATCTGGCGAGCATTGGCTTTTATTTTGGATTTAGCAACTCTATTTTGGAAAATTAAGTAAATTTAAATTTTTTAAAATTTTAAATTTCTGAAATTTTTGAGAAAAAATTAATTTTTTAAATTAATCTAAAAATTATATTCAAACAAAAAGAATTAAAATTTTTTTTAATCTAAACTGTTTGGAGAATTGAATTTGAGTTAGATTCAAATTCAAGGAAAAATAAATTTTTTAGATAAAAATAAAAGGAAGTTAGTTTTTCCTCGCAAGTAGTAAAAGGAACTTAGTTTCCTAGGAAAATGACGGAGTACATTACTTTAAAGTATGAAATGTCGTTGGGAAAGCTGAAGATATGTTTGGTACGAGAGATGCCGCAGGACTTAGGGCCTGAAGCAACTGTTAATCAGTTGAGACGGCAGCTGTACTGGACTAAGGAGACGATTAAGGATTTGGAAGAAAGCTCTGCAACCCTAGCGGAGTCAGACGTGAAGATAAAAGAGAAAATAGAAAGATTGCCCGCCACAATTAAAGAAGAAAAGATGTTAGAATATAGAAAATGGGTAAAGGAAGCAGCAGTTAAAAATATTTTAGAGGCAGCAACCACTCATTTAGCCAATTGGAAGCAGCATCGAGTCAGTCTGGCCCAAAGACTCGACTTGCCTATAGATTTGGAAGAATCAACAAACGAGTCTCAGACCTCGAGTAAAATAGAAATGAAGCGACTACAGAGGCCAGCAATCCAGTTACGCCGCTTTGACGGTAGCATCGAAAATTGGTGTTCGTTCTGGGAAACATTCCGTGTTTTAATACACGAAGACAACGCACTGAGTCACGTAGAGAAATTTAATATTTTAGAATCAATTTTAGACAATGAAGCGAAAGACCTGTTAGGAGGTCTGCAAATGACTAGGGACGGCTACAACACGGCAATCGACCTTTTGTTAGCGAAATTTGGGAGTGAAAAGAAGTTAATTCGGTCTTTGAACCATGAATTATTAAATTTACCGAACAGTGAGAGTTTTGAAGAAGATGAAAAGCTTCATCTGAGAATTGAAAAGTTGTGTAGACAATTGAAATCATTGAACCAGAATATTGACGACGCTCCATATTTTATGACTTTGGAGGGAAAAATGTCAACGAAAGTTTTGGGAAAATATTTCCACATTAAAGATGCGGAAGATAACGACAATTGGAACACGGCAAAATTTAGGAACGCGTTAGGGCGAGCCATAGCACAAGTTCGAAATAAAGTTGAGGTAAAACAAAAGATGAATTTCGTCCTTAGAGACAAGAAAGAAGAACCAACGATGAACTTTGCGGTAAATTACTCAAATAAAACCACCAATTTCTCTTAAAGTGGGAGGATGTCGAAGTTCGACATTTTAGAAGAATATTAATAAATTTTTATTTTATTTCACATATTTTTCACGTGCTCTATTTCCTTCCATTTTTTACTCTTTGTACCCTCGATTATAGGGATTAATCATTTTTCTATTTTTTCTCTTCCTTACTTTTAAGTTTCACACACTTTAGCGTTAAAACACTTCCGCCCTTAGTGGCATGAACGAATAATTTTATTTTCCTATAAAATAAAATCTTTTCCTTTATATTTTTATATCTTATACAATCACTTTAATAAAAACTTTTTAAATAAAACTTTATGTTTTTAAATTAATTTGGAATAAAAATTATTAATTTTTATTTTATTCTTTGGAATTAATTGGATTAATTTCTAATTAATATTATTCTAATATTTAAATTATTTTAATTAATTTAATATTTATTTGGGTTGCTAAAAAGAACCTGCCGAATTCTGTTTTCGACAATTATTATTTTTATTCATTACAATTAAAATCCCTTAAAAACCTGCATATAAATAACTAATGTAATAAATATCAAACATAGACTCTAATTTTTTAGTGAGATGTTAAGTTAACAATATGCGTTTTTATTTAAAGAAATCTGTGAGAAATTATTTGTATTATCTATTGAACATTTGAGTATTCAAATATATAAAACAAAGTTTTTTAACTAGTTAAAAAATAATATCTTGTCATTTTAAATTAATTGGTAAATATATTACAACAATAATATATTATTATATTAAATATTATTTCCTATGATATTATTTATAATTTAATTATGGCAAAAAGAGGAAAATAAATGGAATTAGTGTAGTGTATTGTGAAGGAAAATTGAAAACAGGATCCAAGACAGATTCGAATACCTAATTAGAATAGTTAAAAGGCAGTTCTGAACAAAAGGTATTAAAATAAATTACAACAAAATAAATTACAACAAGTTTTTTCTTATAGAAATTAGAGTACTCAGAACTTTTTGTGGAATTATGACTATTTAACTGACTAATAATAACATATATAATTTTAAATATAATTTTAAATGTAATATATTTCTAAATTATAAAAGATAAAAAAATTAAAAATCTGCTTTAAACATTCAAATAAAATATTATAGATATAAAACACATTGAATATAATGATAGAAAAATGGTTATTCAATTATCGATTATTAGATAGAACCTTGTAAAAATAATTAATTACATAAAGATAAATTTTTCAAACACTTTTTGTTATAACATGTGTGAACGTTAAATTTTATATACGTTAATTTTTATATATTTCTATAAAGAAAATTAAAAGGAAAAAGGAAAATTCAAATTATTTATATTTTAACTTTTTACTAATAAATTTTAGTTAGTCAGTATAAATATCGTGGGTCAACACGTTTGTTGGTTTAAAACAACATGCAATCGGTTGGCCATATGCATGCGAAACAATTGGATACAATCATGCCAACATTTTGTACAAATTTTAAATTAAACAGAATGACGTAAATGAAATATTTAGACATAAAGCGAAAATTTTAAGGCTCTATCTTAGGACATGCGTCCCATGAACATTTATGCGTTCCATGAACTTTTATGCGTCCCATGAAGGTTTATGCGTCCCAAAAATAGTATATGCGTCCCATGAAAGTATAGACGTCCCAAAAATTGTATATGCGTCCCAAAATAAGATAAGCGCAAAACAACATCTTTTAAATGTATTAATGAAAATTAAATATTTTATTACATGTTTGCTTGCTCAAAGGACAGCGAGCAAATTAAAAAAAAGAATAAAATTTTCATTTTAATATGAAAAAATATCTTCCATCAAATGTTGAAAGATTTTACTGTTTGCATGGTATCTTCTAAACATATACTGAAATAGATAAGAAGGTAGCATATTTTTATTTGTTCCGTGACGGTGGCGTAAGCTAGTTTTAAGAACCTCCCTAAGATGGGAAAAGAAGTTCACCCATATGAATGTTAAATATTAATTTAATGCTCGTTGTCCCTTGAGCAAGGAAACATAAATATAATAAAATATTTAATTGTCAATACTAAAATTAAAAAATGTTTTTACAATTGTTTTACGTTTATATTAATTTTGGGACGCATATACTTTGAAGGGACGCTTATACTATTTTTGGGACGCATATACTTTCATGGGACGCATATAAGTTCATGGGACGCATAAATGTTCATGGGACGCATGTCCTAAGATAGAGCCAAAGTGACTTTTGGATTGTACGAAAAAGGATTTTGGCAGAGTTTCGAAATTCTATCATTGGAAATTTGGCAAAAAATAAATTAATTCATCTGAACTGGCAAAAAGAATATGCTAAGATTTTTCTCTCTCTTCTGTTAAAATTGGAAATACAGAAATACTCCCCATAAAATATTTATAAACAGTTTTACTCCCCATGATCTAATTCAAATAATAAATTTTTACAATATTTAATTTATTTTCTAAAAAATAGATAAATTAAAAAGACATGAAAGATAAATTGAGAGTAAAAAACAAAAAAACAGAAAAAAAGAGTAAAAAACAAAAAAAACAAAAAACACACCAATAAATAAGTAAAAAACACAAAAATTAGAATAAATGAGTGAACTTATAATATTAGGAATCAATGGATTAACAAAAAAATATTAAAATGACTAAAAACGAAGTAATTTTCACTAAGATAACTTTAATCCAATGAAACCAGACAAAATAATATAATAAATTGGCAAACTAAGATTATGTATTATCTAATTCGGAAAAATGAATCTGGCATAGAGTATGTATTTGTTCTAATAACAAATAATTCTAAAATAAATAATAATCAGACAGGCAATCGAAAAAAGAATACCGTATTTTTCCCAATAGAAGCGCATGCGCTTCTATTTTTCAACCTCCTCGTAGACTGCGCTTCTATTGGGACGTGCGCTTCAAATGGGACGTGCGCTTGTATTTTTCAACTCCTATGCGAATTAATTTTTATAACATTATGTATAGAAATTTAAAACAAATATTACATAAATCTCTATAGAATTATCAATTTCAATTCCGTTTTCATTATCTTAATTAAGATAAATTTCTACCTAACTTTCTGAAATTTCTTTATCCTCTTAATAAAGCCTGATCTTCTGGTATAAAAAATGTATTTCATCATTTTCGGAACCGTCATTTGGAATTCCAATTCTACAAACCCAAAAGCTTTTTGCAACATTTTCTTTTGAAATCACATCTCATGCTTCAACTATCCATCTCAAATAAAATTTCATGGTAGTGGCCCAAATAAGCAAGCGTTGTGAGAACAATGGTTGCCCTATAATTGCCCTCAAATATTCGATTGTGAGGGCAACATCCATTTAGCCTTTTCCACTCCTTCCCCTAGAGAAGATGGAAATGTTTTTTTCCAATTATAACTCAAAAAACCTTAAATCGTTTCGACGAGAGGGATCAGGTCGTTTAAGTGAAAGTAGTACAGCGGGAAGATTGAAAAAAATTTTCGATAGAATATAAGATTTGCATTTTTGAGTATGACACCGATTACATTATTTGAACATCACCTAAACATCAATTTCCGAACCGGAAGTAGAATCCACTTTTTATAAAAAAGTGTAAATTCTTAATTTAAATGTAAATGAATAATACTTGTTTAAAATAGTAACTAACAAGTAATTAAAATTAACTAAAACTAAATAGTAACTAAATTTTTTGAAAATTAAAATTTATATTGCTCAAATAAGTACTTCATATGTATAATGCGCTTATAATAGGACGTGCGCTTCTAATGGGACCTGCGCTTGTATTTTTCAACCTCCTCGTAGACTGCGCTTCTATTGGGACGTGCGCTTCAAATAGGACGTGCGCTTCTATTGGGAAAAATACGGTAGTTTGGTTATTTAGTATATTTTTTAGTTATTTACATTGTAGCGTAAAAAATATATTAGAATTAAAGTATTTATAATTAGGACAGCTCTTATCAAACCGAATAACAATCCATTTAAATAATAAAAAATTTGCATTTAAAATATTTCTTTATAAAATTCTAATAAAAGTATCAAAAATTGAAATTTTCGATAGTTAATTATCATCAATGATTAAGTACTAATAAAATATATTTTGACTAAAATACATCAAAAATATTAATAATAATATTAATAAATACATAAAAAATATACAATCCAATTCCCAAATAAACGAGATTAAAAACAAACTACATGTAAATGTATTTATTATAACTTCAGATCGATTAAAAACAAAATTAATGAGCTATATTTACAAATTTACAAGAAAATCCAAACATCATACAGTTAAGCAAAACATAGCTCCGTGAAAATGATAATTTATATTACATAAATTTCAAAAAACATAAAACAACAATAAAAACTAACAAAATAATAAAATGATATGAATATTATTTAAGTTAAAAATTGAGATTTTGGACTTCTTTAAATTAATTTTTAATGATTCCCAACAAATCAAACCCCATGAAAGAATAACCAAAAAAATACTCGAGTTGTTCAAAAAAACAAATTAAATAAAATTATTATAATCGAAATTATTATAATATTATCAAATAAAAACGAAAAACCCCATAGGGATCCAATTTTACTGGTAGCACCGGCCAAGATCGCCACAGTGGGAGTAATGGGGACAAAAAGTAAAAGAAACATAATATTTAAAAAAAAGTTAAACCGGTATATAAATTAAAATTAGTATAGGGCAGTGTACTTAAGTCCCAACCTTCGGTTTAAATACTCAGTATAAATATAAATTATAAATGTAAAAAAATATTAGTAATTCTTTTATTAAAAACCTTCGGGAAAAATCATATAAAGATAAATTTAAATAGTAATAAAGTTTCTATTTATTTATTTTATTAATATTTTCTGTTTTTTATTTTATTAAAGAATATATTTTTTATTGGGATGTATTTTGATATTTTACAGGGTGCGCCAAAAGTAATGGCCCACATATTTTTTAGCATAACTTTATTAAAACTTAATCAAATAATATAAAAATACTATCAAATAATAGAGAATTAAATGGAGAACAAAATATATCAGGATATTTCGAAATTCCTCCCTTTGGCTTTAAGATAGAGGCACAGACGCAAGCAAAAATTTTTGCAAAATTGCCGCACCTATTATGGTGTAATTTTTTCCCATTTCTGAACGAGTGATTGTCGGCGTGACTCCAAACTTTGGGGTTATTAAGCAAAGAACCTCTATCTTAAAGCCAAAGGGAGGTATTTCGAAAAATCCTGATATATTTTGTTCTCCATTTAATTCTCTATTATTTGATTGTATTTTGATCTTATTTGATTAAGTTTTAATAAAGTTATGCTAAAAAATGTGCGGGCCATTACTTTTGGCGCACCCTGTATTTCAGAAATTTATCAAATTCAGCAAAAAATCTTCAATTTCTCAAAATCTGATTTTTATTCATCGAAATCAAGCGTCTCTACAAAAAATCTCTTTAGGGAGTATTAATCTTCTTTATTGTAGGTTTAAATAATAGATTTTAGAGATCTGTAAACACAAATTCTTAAAATAAAAAAATGTATTGTATTGAGAATCGGGTAAAAAACTATTCTTTTTTAATTATAATTATGCCCTCTAAAATTATTATAAACAAAAAGTCAAATTAAATATAAAATGAAAAACAATCAACAGAAAAAGAATTATATTAGAAAGGGCATTATTATTAATTAAATAAAATTGATTCCGCTTAAACTATTACGATATTTAATGATATGATAATAAAAATTTTGTCTAATAAATAATTTGCTTATTAACCAATAATATTTTATGTAATTACATAAATATCCGTTAATAGCGGAATATATAAAAGGCGGACTTTTTTCATAATAGTGGATTTCAAAAAAATTATATTTCAATAAATTATTGTTGGAGGATTGGAGTATTTCAGTAAAAGGTTATCACAATATATGAAAAAGTAAAAAAATCTGAAATTATTTTTATAACATTGTGATGCTAGAATGAAATAGCACACGTTTTTCTTTCGTTCTCTCCCCATATTTTGACCCCATCTAATTATTCATTCCCCTCTTTTAATGTAAATCCTATTTTCACTCCCACATGTTCGTTCTCTATATTATTTTGTTATTTTGAAAAGGAAAAGTAAAAGGATTTTATATTTTGTATTTGTTTGTCTAAATTGATTAAAAGACAGAGAGAGAGTCCTCATAAAAGATATTACTTGGCGCTCCTGAGGCAGAGGTCTTTGTGTGAGAAGAAAAATAATTTATTTACGAATTGACTTTTTATTTTTTGTTCTTCAATTGGCCCTCGGTGGACCAAATTTATTTAATTTGTTTGGCAACACTGGTCTTTTGATAGACCAACAACAAAATTTGTTTGAAAGTTATTCCTCGGTGGGATAGTTTTCGGATTGACAACATTTTTTTTGAGATTTTTTTTTAAAAAGAAATCTTATTCAGTTTTCCCTCGGTGGGTTGATTGAATTTTCTACGTGTCAAATTTTAGCCTCGGTGGATAAAATTTGAATTTGGAATCCCATTATAAGTAGTGATTCCCATTTCCTTCAGCTTAAAAACAGTTTCATTCATTTCTCCAAAACAATATAATATTTTTGAAGGCGGAGGATCTATGAGTTGGTCAGTGTGTGCCAGAAATTTTAATAACCATTGGGTTTTGCCACTCCTTGTGGCACCCGAAATTATCATAGTAAAAGGAGCTATGAACATTTTTTATTTAACCATAAATTCTTTAATTTATTTATATAGCCTTAAAATGTATCAAAAAGCAATTATTCGAAACGTGGTATCTATAGCTACTCTACTTGAAGGTGACAATAAATTAGATCTTAATAAACTTGCAGCAAATATTCCTAATGCTAAATATCATCCTGAGCGGTTTTCTGCTCTAACATTTAAAATAAAAGAACCATTAACTGCTACAGCGCTACTTTTTGCTAATGGAAGAATAGTTTGCGTCGGAACAAAGTCTGCAAAGGACTCGGAAACCGCGCTCATATGTTTTGTTAAAATAATTTCCTCAGCAGCCGAATTATTCATAAATATTCACAATTTTAGAATTCAGAATATAGTCTCTTCTTTTTCATTTGGAGGATTCATAAATTTGCCAGGTATCTTAATTATCGTGTAAAAAAATATTGTTTAGCCTTGTATGATTCTCTGCGGTTCGTTACACCCTCATGGCTTGCTAGGCACATATCCTACTGTTATTAGCTAGTATTATATTTTACTGTTATTTACTGTTATCGTTCCACCCTCATGGCTTGCTAGGCACATATCCTACTGTTATTAGCTAGTATTATATTTACTGTTATTAGCTAGTATTAAAAGTGCTTCCGGATTTATTCAGTCATAAGGAACTAATTATTAATGTTAAATTATGAATCTAAAAATATTTAATTTAAATAAGATTGAAAATTTTTGTGATTTATGAAAATTGAGACATCATATTTAATTTTGACAGATTTAAAAAAATTTTATTATAATGACATTAATGACTTTGATGTGTCTTATACCGACAAAAGCACTAAGTTGATTTCATGCGTAAACTCGGCTTTCGTTAGATATCAGCTGTGGCAAATTGGAATTTTTAGATTTATTATAAATTAATTATTTTTATTTTATAAATTAATTCTTTTGCCAATTATTTTATTAACAATAAAATAGTTAAATTTTATATTTCATATTTAGTATATTTATAAATAATTTGAAAATTTAACGTATAATTTTCCTTGAATTTTAATAGCATTTCAGAATAAAATTGCACATCTTTATTAATTATTATAATTTTTTTCATATATAATCTTTAAATTATTCAGAGTTTTCTACTTAAATGTTGTTAGCATTACATGTAGCATTATTCTGTTGCAACAATTCATTTTAAATTTCTGATTTTGTTTAAGAATGTATTAAACTTATAATAAATTAGTAATTGTTAAATGAAAAACGTTGTAAGTTTTATAAAATTTTTAATATAAAATCTTGATTTAGATCTATAAAATCTACGATGAAAGTTGTTCCTTCATGTAGTAATTCATGAGCAATGCAAGTAATATCAATTGAAAAAAGTATATTGGTTATTAAAGAGTATGGGATCCAAGTAAATTTTTTTTCCTTTTCTAATTATTACTATAAATAATTAGAAAATTTATAGTAATCTCTGCAAATTTATAGTAATATATATATTTATAGTAATAATAAATTTATATTTATAATAAATTTATAGTAATCTCTGCAAATCTCTGCACCAAATTATACTGTTGATTTGATATATTCTGATTCGAAACGTTTGTTTATGGGTTTGTGAATATTGGCATCGATCACTATTATAGACTAAATTTTCTCTTATCTGACCGTAATACCTCCACAATATATTAAGTGTGTATAGCTATTATTTTTATAAAGAAATAAAATTTTTTAAATAATATTATTAGAAAAATTGATTCGCTTATATGTAAAAAAGGTTGTGAATTTAATGTTTAGTCAGTTATATTTTTATTCTATTTTTTCTATTCTAATATCTATTTAATAAATTTTGTATATGTAGTATATTGTTTTATTTCTGTTAAAAGTATTTAATCAACTTTATTTTTAAACAATATTTTTCTTTCTATTTTCCTATATTTTAAAATGTTATTTTCTATAATTATTGTTTTTGTGTTCCTCATAGTGTTCGGCAAATGGATTTTTTGGTAGCGGTACCGGGAGTACCGAAATGTACCGGTACCGAACCTCCTCAAATCCCTCATCACCTTTATATCCTTCAGATCCACTGATTAAACAAGGTTAATTATATTTAATTATATGTTCTTTATTAAGTCTTAATCTTCATATTTCCTTCATTCTTCATATCTTCATTGTCAGAAGGCTACCTTTAAATCCGTTAACACATAAATCGGGGATAAAAGGAAATTTTAGGGATGGCAGAAGATTTGTAGGAGAATTTTTGAAAATTTTTTACAACAATTATATGATTAGGTATTTATTAGTTTTACAAGCAATATTTTTCATTTTTTTCTTTAAATTTCTAGTACCGAAAATTCGGGAGTACCGTGGTACTGGAGATTTTGTTCGGTACAGTTCCGGTACCGAGTGGTACCGAAATTTCCCGAAATCTCATCGGGACGGTTACGGTTCCGGGAGTACCGAAAAGTACCGATTCGGTACTTTCGGGAGTACCGCGGGATACCGAAACGTGCCGAACACTAGTTCCTCATAAGTATTTTAATGTATTTTAATTAAATGCTATAATTTACAAATTAAAGTTTAGCTAAATTTAAAATTGGAATGCAGGCTATTAAACACAGGCGATGTTTATCAAAATAAATTTTAATGACAAGATTTAGTTATCTGGTGGTATATTTTGTTGTAAATTGCATTTCCACGTAAAAGTAATAAATTTAAAATAAAAAATCTTTTCCGTTTTTAATGCACTATTATCAAAGAAATAAATTAGGATTAGAAATTTACTAATTAGATTCAAAATTTCAAAATATGGTTAAGAATAGCTGAGAATAGCTAGTAGTCTAATTAAATTTCAGAACAGTACTTATTGTATTTATTATAATTTAACAAATAAAAAACATCGTCACTGCAAAAAAAAGCAAAGACGAATGATAAGAAATTTGGTAAAAGTGATGGGATAAAGAAGTTGTTAAATCAGGATAGATTTGCCTTAATAATAATAATGAAAAGAAATCAAAGAATATCGCAATTTTTTAGACCAAAACAATATTTTCATTTATTTAATAAATTTATGTAAATCGTAATTTATTTGATTTTTTAGAATAAAAAGTTTAATGTTGGGGTCAAAAAATTGATGGATTTTTCGCCGGAAAAAATTGCAAGAAAAAATAAAAACGGAATGCAATTCATTCTCAACTATATTGGAAAACTACAACAACCAAAAATAAATAGAAATAAAAAAATTTAACAAAAAATAAGAAGAATAAAAATTATTGTCGCTTACACAACAGATTAATAGAAAATCATTTAAAACATCCAATAAAACCACTGTAAAAATATTGACAACACAATAGAAAGAAAAAAAGTTAGTAAGAACGAATTTTGCTTTCGAATTTTATATTTTGCCATCGAATTTTTTGCCATCGTATATTTATATATTGAAAATTGTAAACATTCATTTACATATAAAATTATTATTTTTAAGATGGTAATTTTTATCGAGGATTTGCAAAAATATTAAAATGTAATGTCAATTCACCAATAACAAGACTTAATCAGCCCTCTAATCGTGGACTTATTTTGAACAAATTAAAGAGTTATAAGCTTAGGACAAATCAATAAGATCATAATGGATTTTCGAAAACAATTTTCTTTGTCGATCATAATCATAAGGAATTTTAATGAATAAATTTTCAGTACAGTAATTGAATGGATATATACAAAAAATATAAAATTATTACATATAAGTATTAATAGAGATTATATATAATTATTAATAGATAATAGATTTAATTATTAATAGAGATATTAATGCAGCAAAATCTGAAACCATTTTGATTAACCACAAATAATAAGTTCAATAATAATAGTATAGCATGGTGATTATATAATAGTAATTTGAAGTAGATGGCTTCTAAAAATGGAAATTATGAAGAGGAATTAAAATTGATAATTTGAAAATTTATTTTTCAAAATTTAGGAGCTATATTTGCTTAATATTGACCATGCTAGAGTCCATTGTGTTTGTGATTTTATTTTACGCAGGTCGAAATTTCACGATCATTTTTTCGTGAACATTTAATTTTTAAAAGCTAGTTCGATTGAATTTGATGGGATTACATGTTTTATTTAAAATTATATATTTACTGAGCGTATTAAGCATTATGGATAAAATTAGAATTTTATTATTAACAAATTTTAAGTAAAACGACTTAATTACATTACATTCATTAATTTGTAAGAGATAATTCGAATTTTTTCAAATTTATGTTCCATTTTTTAGCTTTAAATTACCAAACTTTAGATTATTTTCATGTAAAATTTTTGAATGCCTAATCCAATCTAAATGTGCGAACAAGTATTTCTAATACCATATTCCATTTATAAATTCAATACAACCCCAATTATCATGTTTGGTAAACTTTAAACATAAAACCAAAGGGAAAGGTCAAAGGTTCATTTATAAAAGCAGACATGAACTAATGGGATAAATAATGAGAGGGTACACCCCATTATACCGCCGCCCAATATACCGCCGCCCAGTATACCGCGCCCATTATACCGCCGCCCAGTATACCGCGAGCCCAGTATACCGCGGGCCCATTATACCGCCGCCCAGTATACCGCCGCCCATTATACCGCCGCAAAAATTTTTTATTATTTAGGCGGTGGATGCTAAATAGTGACGGGGGATGTCGGTCCGCCAACGGGGATGTTGACCCGATGACGGGGGATGTTAAATAGTAACGGGGGATGTTGTTCCAATAGCAGAGGATGTTGACCCAATGACGGGGGATGTTAGTCCGTCAACGGGGGTCATTGGAACAACATCCCCCGTCACTATTTAACATCCCCCGCCAAAATAATGAAAAATTTTTGCGGCGGTATAATGGGCGGCGGTATACTGGGCGGCGGTATATAAAAATTTATATGTATTTTTAAAAAACAAACTAAAATACTTTTTTTTATTCAAGAATTTTGTTCTACAGATTATATTAATTAATAATTTTAAATAAATTACTTTATTAAAATATTTATTCCTTTTAAATAAATATTTTTGTAACAAGATCAATTAAATGAATCAACAACAAACAAAAAAACCAGGTTAATTTAATTTAAATATTATTTTTGATGGCTAAACTTTAAAGGGTTTAGAGGTGGGGAAGCCCTGTTAAGGGTTCGATTGTTAGACGGAATTAAGCCTAAAAAAGGTTTATTTTTTAGGGTTTAACGAACTTTGTTTATTTTTAAGAGTTTAAATATGTTAATTGAAAGAAGATGATCTATAATAAAATAAATGATCATTGCAAAAACTTCTACAACAGTTGAATGTTTTATTAAAAATCTAAAAAATTTTAAATAAAAATATTAAAAATTAGGCTTAACAACAATTAATAACAACAATTACATTAGTAGTTTAAATTTAAAAAATAATATGAAAATGATTATTATAATAAAAATAATAGCATTTATAATAGAGTATTTTAAGTATTTTGATTGTAAAATTAATTTTGAATAAAGTTATTTCATAACAAAATACAATATTCTTATAATATGATTTATTTAAAACATATACATATTATCAAAAACATTGTTATTTGTGTGAAAACTAGAAATCTAATACATATGTATTTTTATAAAAGAAGTCGGGCGAATCAAAAATTTAATTCTTTACGATGTTCAGCAAAAAAATCTTTGTGCGTACATTAATGATGTCTGATTAGGGAGAATTAGAAAATTGTTTCTTAATTTATATTTTCATAAACATTTTTTAATAAATCATTTTAATAAATGATAATCATTTTTAATAAATGATTTAATAATCATTTTTTAATAAAAGAGGATAATTTACCGAAGAAATAAAAGCAATATATAGACGAAATCGCCATAATTATGTGAATTAGTATTATGAATGTTATTATGGGTAAATGTATTAAAATAATTAAAATAATTAAATATTAAAATAATTAAATTAAAATAAAATAAATAATTAAATTAAAATAATTAAACTCTTCTGATAGAAATTTTTAAAAATGAATTATATAATTTATATATACTTTATTGTCAAAAATTAATAACAAACTAAAAAATAAAATAAATTTCATAAAAAATATTAATATTTAAACTTTATTTAACGAAAATCATCTATTGATAAACTAAACCAATTTCAAAAAGAAATGATCTCCATTATGCAAACAGGCTTAAGATGCAAATTCATTAATCCACAGCATAAGTATATTCTTCTCTTAACCGGAAACGACCAAATAGTTGAATGATCTCCCACAAACGCCTTTATGTCTTTGTGGCAAAATTAAAAACTCGTTAATATGGATTATTTATTACATATAATTTTTAAGGTCTATGGCTGCTCTAATTAATGAAAATAAAAAAATTAAATTAATAAATTATGATTATTGACATATATAGAATCAATGAGTTATCAACAAAATAATGTATTGTTTTTATTAAAGAATAAAATATGTTGTTGATAAAATATAATAATCTAAAATTTAAAATAATTTTAAAAAAATTTCTAATAATCTATCAAATTGATCAATGCAAAGCGGCCTTATAATATTAATACGACTAAAAATAAAAAACAATTAACAGATTTGTTAGAATATTATATCAAAGAAATAACGATCAATTAATGAATTCTAAAATAATATGACGCATAGGTATTTTAGAATAAATATTAGAATGAAAAAATTAAAAAAATTAAACAATATTAGAATACAATGAAAATCAATTATCGTTCAGCGAGACTTTTTTTCGATAACTTATATAATATTTAGAAAATCGATGGCAATAAGCTGAACTTTTTCAAAATGCTTTAACGTTTATAAGGACTATCATCTGACTAATGTGGCAATGAGCGCAATATTGAATGTTGTTCAATATTTTTGTTTCTTGGAAGGGAGATGCTGGATAGTCAACTTTTAAATTAGCAATTAATTAACGAGCAATTAATGATAATTTAATTAATTTATGATAAATAAATTCTCTAGACCTGGAACTTTAAAGCTTGTAATATAATATTTAATCTCAAATAATTAAGCAAATTCATGGTATTGATATAATTGTTTATGATTCGGAAAAATAAAAATACTTAATCTGCTTAAATATTAAATTAAACTGATCAAAATAATAACAACTAAAATAATAAAAAATTTTGATAATAATTAATTCTATATTGAAAGTGGTTCAAAACAATTTTATCAATTGAATTACTATTAAGTCAATTCAAATTAAATTAAGAAAGATAAATCACTACTTATACTTAATCACTACTTATTCTCTAAATAAAAGTATTTTGAAAAAAAATTTTATGTAAACCAACTAGTTTATGAAATTTTTTTGCAATAAAATCGATTCCTTAAGCGTAGAAATTATTACATCGAGAAGAAGCAATATTTATATATTCTTGAAATGAAGAAAACTAAAACCGAAGAAAAAAATAAATGTAGATAATGGCTCAAAGGAGTTGAAGACTTAATATAATAAATTGAAAAAATAATGTTAAATTAATGAATAAAATATCTATGAAAATAAATTACATATTTAAACATTGTGTTAAATTTTTTCCTGAAATAGATAAGATTTTTTAAGTGTTAAATTCCAGAATAAGTGTTAAGCTCCGAAATTGTTTGATCATGCAGGAAAGTACACGATTTTTAGTCTGAAAAGTGAATTAACAGAATTTCGAGGAAATTAATATTAATTCCACAAAGAAATATTTTATATAAAGTTAACAATTTTAATAAAAAATAAAATTAAAATAGTTAATATTTTAAATTAATTGTGATAATTATCAGAATATAAAAACAATTATAAAATTTTGTGTATATTTTAGAATGAATGTTAGAAATAAATTAAAAAACTAACTATTGAATGAATATGAATATATAAGAAAATAATAAATTGAATAATTATGAATAACTTCAACCTAAAAAATTTAAAGTTTTAACTGAATTTATTAGTAAATACAACTATTGCTACATTAATACGGGTTCAGTACTTCTGAACAAATAAAATAGATTTTTAATGAAAGAATTAAGGAATGGATTTACTTAAAGTAAAATTTATAAAACATCTACAAACAAGCAACACGGCGAGTAAAACACACTATTTAAAATTGTATAAAATAGTTAATTAAATGAATATTAAGTAAGTGAAATGAGAAAATTTATACAATTTATAGTTATTTAACGATTTAGTTTATTTTATGAAAAATATACAAATAAGTTTATCGTTATTCTTTTAATTAATACGTACTCGTTTTAATTAGTTGATTATCTGAAAATGTCTTAGCAAACATAGTACGAAAAAGAATGTATATAAGCTGGTACGTGCCTAATGTTTAAATAAAATCATCAAATAAAATGCAAAATGAGCTAACTTTTCTAAACATTATATAATATTTGGCACTAATTATAAAATTATTATAAAATATTAAACTATATTTTGTTATTCTTATTAAATTATATTTAAATTTCTATCACAAATTTAAATAGTGCCACGACACGGGATAACATTTCAAACTCATAAATTTTTTAAAGACTAATTTAATTACAAATTATTTGAATTTATAAAATATAATTTTAAACTATAACGTAAATTTGATTATAATTAACAAAAAGCGAATTTTTTAAGTGAGAATTTTTATTAATGTTTTATATAAATATTTTATTATGCATAAATTAATGACACTAATTGACACAATACATAAAATAATTGATATAAACAAACATATTGCATAATGGACAACAAATTCAAAGATTTTAAACACGAATCCAAAAATGCTTTTTCCATCTTTTAAGAAATATCAAAAACAAAACAAATTAAATTCACAATTAAATCATTAAATTTGCTTGCAAATCTAACAATGAGTCAAACAATGAGTCTTTGTTTACCTATTCTTTTATAATTAAAATATTTAATATTTAATTTAATATTAAAAAATATAATATTATACTAAAATTTATTTATTTAACAACATTTTTAACGCATTTAATTATATTAGATAATCGAAGAATTAAATTGATTATAAATATACAAAATATAATTATAATTAACTAAACCATTTATTTCAGAATAAATTTTTAAATTCTATCTAGAATATCTTGTTTCTTGAATAAATATACAAAAACAACGAAATTAAAACATGTGGAAGAAGTAAAGGCCAGGATAATAATTAAATATTTTATTAAAAAGGCTAAATATAAATTTAAGTATTATGTGGAAAGTAGGGTTTCGCCGGAACCGAAATTTTGACCGGAACCGGAACCGGAACTTTTCTAAGTTCCGGGCCGGAACCGGAACCGGAACTTTAAGAAAAAATTAAAAATTTAAAAAATTTACAAAAATTTACAAATTTTTAAGAATTTGTATTTTAAGTAGCGTTGTCTGTTCTCAAATTTATTCGGTTAACCAAAACCAAACCGAAAATCTGTCGGCGATAAGTGATATATGTGGATTAGAGAGTGGTTTATAAACGGATTCGTTAGATATACGTGTTTGATATCGGGCGATATAAAGGTTCGGAATTGTAAGGGAGATTTAAGGGATATCAGTGGATATATATTAGACCCCTTGAACTCACACGTATGACCCCTTGAAATCACACGATATAAAAAAATCCACCTTGATACATCAAATCCTCCGATATACCATACAACTTTCTTTTACTTTACGCGCCGCAGGCGAAAATTTTGAGAATTTTGGAAGGCCAGGAAGCCAGATTTCTTCCATTTTTCATCGCCGCAGGCGAAAGTTTTGAAAATTTCGGAAAGCCTTAATAAAAAATACACTTAAAAATAAAACACTGAAATATAAGCATAATTTTTTAACATTTCTTAATTTCATTTATATCTCAATATTTTAAGATAAAAGTAAAAAATATTTATATCTATTTAAAACTTTATGATATGGCTGTCACTCCGCTAAAAATGAGCAGGATTACATATCTGATACAATGTGGATTCTTTGAAATCTACATGTATGGAAATAATTAGTATACGAAACAGATGAACTCATTCAACAATATAACCAATAAAGCAAAATAAAATTATAGAGTAATTTGAAGACAATGAAATTAAAAGCAATTGTATCTCCTTTTTGTGCAAATTCTTCAGTAAACGTGATTGTGCATCATTAAATTACTTAAAAAATATAGTAGTAAATAAATTATGTAAAAATTAAAATAATTTAAATATTATTATAATTTAGTAAATTAATATTTAATGTTGGTCACTACATTTATTTTGGGGACTCAGCAATTCACAACTCAACAACAACAATTTACAAAAATAAGATGAAAAAAGATAAAATAGAAAAGTTAAAATAAAAAATTAAAAATAAAATTATAAAATAAAATAAAAGTGGTCAAATATCTTTTAGAAAATGGAGGAATTATAATTTTTTATAATTAATTAAACTCCATTTCCCATTGTTATATTCAAATAAGACATTAATGAAGAAATGATTAATTTATTGCAAAAATATAATATTGTTATAAAAATACAAATTTAAATAAATAGTAAATGATTAAGATTATGTGCCTGAATTTATGTTATATTATGCATTATTAATAATAAAAAAATATCCCAAAAGTTTTGAAAAAATTATTAATGTAGGATTTTATGTGCGCAGTCAGTTTTAGCGAAATTAACTTCTTAAGAATATTACAATCGAATTTTAAGTAATTTTTATTTTTATAAAATTTTGAGATCAAAATTTTTAATCATTAAAAAATTTTTGAAAAATTTTTGATAAAATTCTCATTTAAAAAAATTTTAAGCTTAAATTTCTCAACGATCGTAAACATTATTGGACCAGTTTTAGCGAAATTAACTTCTTCCTTTTTCAGTGGATTAAAAGCAACTCCATTAATAAGATAACTACTAAGTGCCAAGAATGTGGCGGGAGACGATAATTTTATTTATTTGTGTTTGGGGTCAACACTTTACTGGAAAATATAAGGCCATAACTAACCACAATCTATCTTTTTATATAATATAATAAATAATAATTTACTCTTCTCTGATTTGAATTTAAATTGGTTTTCGCATTTCTAGTATTAGTCAAGCTTGTGCCTTTTGTAAAAATAATATGTCATTTTACTGCAACATAAACTTTTTTGTTTATGAAAATTTATCTAAAATTTAAATGAAAATTTTCAATTCATTAGTTAATTTGTTTATTATTTTAAAAATACTGACTGTAATTAAAGTAAATTAAGTATCATAATCTCGATCTTTATATATATCCGGAAAATAGTTTTTAATATATAAACATTACATATTTATTTTAAAAAAGTTTTATATTATTTTGATCATCAGTCTACATATCATTCATAAAAATAATGAATTTGAAGGTTATTCTTTTAAAATAAAATTTATAAATAAATTTAAAAGCTAATAGACGATTTTAATTAATTCAAATACTTTATTTTAAAATATTTTTTATTAAAATGATATTACGCATAATATCACCATCTTATATGATTCTTAATAAACAAAATTTTTTGGCTTATATAAAAAATAAATATTTTTTCTGACTTTAAAATATTTTCGTATTTTTTTATAAGAAATATAAATTTTGCGATAGACAATATTTCCGCATTAGACTGCAGATAATATAATGTAGTTGAGCGAACTGAACGATATAAAACTAGAGAATTATGCATAATTTGCCTGAAGAAGGTTTATATTATTCAGAAATTTTGTTTTAGACTTATTATATTCAAGTAACCGAATAGAGTTCAGCACTATAGAATGTTTGCTTTGTTTTAGACTTATTATATTCAAGTAACCGAATAGAGTTCAGCACTATAGAATGTTTGCTTTGTTTTAGACTTATTATATTCAAGTAACCGAATAGAGTTCAGCACTATAGAATGTTTGCTTTGTTTTAGACTTATTATATTCAATTAACCGAATAGAGTTCAGCACTATAGAATGTTTGCTTTGTTTTAGACTTATTATATTCAATTAACCGAATAGAGTTCAGCACTATAGAATGTTTGCTTTGTTTTAGACTTATTATATTCAAGTAACCGAATAGAGTTCAGCACTATAGAATGTTTGCTTTGTTTTAGACTTATTATATTCAATTAACCGAATAGAGTTCAGCACTATAGAATGTTTGCTTTGTTTTAGACTTATTATATTCAAGTAACCGAATAGAGTTCAGCACTATAGAATGTTTGCTTTGTTTTAGACTTATTATATTCAATTAACCGAATAGAGTTCAGCACTATAGAATGTTTGCTTTGTTTTAGACTTATTATATTCAATTAACCGAATAGAGTTCAGCACTATAGAATGTTTGCTTTGTTTTAGACTTATTATATTCAATTAACCGAATAGAGTTCAGCACTATAGAATGTTTGCTTTGTTTTAGACTTATTATATTCAATAAACCGAATAGAGTTCAGCACTATAGAATGTTTGCTTTGTTTTAGACTTATTATATTCAATTATCCGAATAGAGTTCAGCACTATAGAATGTTTGCTTTGTTTTAGACTTATTATATTCAATTAACCGAATAGAGTTCAGCACTATAGAATGTTTGCTTTGTTTTAGACTTATTATATTCAAGTAACCGAATAGAGTTCAGCACTATAGAATGTTTGCTTTGTTTTAGACTTATTATATTCAATTAACCGAATAGAGTTCAGCACTATAGAATGTTTGCTTTGTTTTAGACTTATTATATTCAAGTAACCGAATAGAGTTCAGCACTATAGAATGTTTGCTTTGTTTTAGACTTATTATATTCAATTAACCGAATAGAGTTCAGCACTATAGAATGTTTGCTTTGTTTTAGACTTATTATATTCAATTAACCGAATAGAGTTCAGCACTATAGAATGTTTGCTTTGTTTTAGACTTATTATATTCAATTAACCGAATAGAGTTCAGCCGAATAGAGTTCCTATGGTTTTTCGATATTCGAGGACCTATATTCGGGTTCAGGTACGACTTTTTCAAAATCGGAGCTCGGATTCGTAATCAGCATATTTTTTTACCCTAGAAAAATCCTTTTTCTTATTTTTAAACTATTTATTCGAAGAAACCCCTATTCTCCGGGATTGCCCTTCTTAATATAAATTATTATTATTTCTTCAGGTTTTAATAATTTTCACAAGTTATATCAAGATTAATTATAGTAAAATTTTATTTATGATTATATGTATATCCTCTGGAGTATAATGAAAACTAGTCGTTAAGTTACACGGCGAGAATTACAAAAGTTCTGACAAATTAACAATTATTTAAAATGTTTAATATATGTATATAGAAAAGCAATGCTACTTAAAATAATAGTTTACTAAACTAACGGTTTACTGAGAAAAAAGAAATGAATCTATTAATAGTTTTGTAAACATATTGAACTAGATTATTAGTTGAATAAATATTTTTTTGAGATTAATATATTTTTTTAATAAGCGTACAATTTATTGAGTTGATATTAAATAAAATTATTCATGAAATTGTATTTTTAAAAGTTATTATTCTAGCAAAATTTTAAAATTGATATAATAAATTATATATTTTATGCGATACTTAGATTTTTTTATCAATATTAAACTTTAAATAATTAAATAATGGGCTTCAATGCATTAATTCTAGATGATTATTATTTATATTAATATTATACTTATATTAATTAAATTATGTTATTTATAACTCTTTGACGCCTATTGCCCATTTAAGTCTTCGATTAACTTTAAATTTTGTTAATATTTTACTTATTTTAACATTTTAATAATTTATTTAATAATAAAACTGTTGCGAACTATATATCAGCTAAATTTCGAGTAGTTATCGCTCCAATGGTGATAATTTTATAAATTATTAAGCTTAAAATAACTTTATAAATTATAAAATGTTTTTATGTTTATTTATTTATTATTTAATTTATTAATAACTTTTATGTTAAATGGTGATAATTAAGTACAAAGTAATTTTTACTAAATAAATAAAAAATATCCATCCATCATGTTTTTCTTTACTTATTCTATATGACATAAATCATATTTTTTCATTTGACGATATACTAGATATTCACGTCGTTTGCTAATTACAGCGTTCTTCATATCCTTCAATATTGTAGTATATTTATACATATAATTAATTTAAAATGACAAAATATTATTTTTTATACATATATTTAAAAAGATATATATTCTAGTAGTTAATAGCTTTTATAGTTAAAAACTGTTAATTTATCTTACTCCTTAACATCATCCATTCTTTTACGGACAACATCTGCTGTCTAGAAAATTGCGATATATTTAAATTGAAAAAATTTTAATTCATTCTCAATCAGTTATCCTGAACACATGATTCGAATTATTATACTTGAAAATTGACTACCGTAAATTTAATATTTATCGAGGCTCTCTTAATGCAAAGCAAATTTATTATTATATAATTTCATTTTGTTCATATGCGTCACGATTATTTTTGAGTCGTTCTATTTTAAAATTATATTAGGATGATTAATTGATATAACTTCAAAGGGTTTTTTATTTATTAGCGAATTTATGTGCCGGCACTTCTACAATTCTCATCACCAGATCTCCTAACTTAAAATTAAATGGATTTATTTTAGTGTTAATGAATTAAATTTTTTAAAATTTATTAGATTTCTCAATAATTCTTTATAAAAATATACATTGGTTTTTCGAAATTTTTTTATTTATTGCTCGTCACAATTTAACTCAATAGCAGTTATTTTAATTTTTAACGTAGTTTATTGTCCCCTTTAAATTTATATGTTTATATTTCGAGTACCGTATTTTCTCGAGTAATAATTCTTTTAATTAAAATAGAGCTGGTCAAGACTGGTTTGAAATAAATATTTTGTTTGCTTGTTTTGACACCTTTTATCGTAAGTTAAATTGATTCTCATAAAATTTAATTTGAAAAATATACATGAACAGTAAGAGGTTGAAAAAATAATTACCAAGGATTTTTATTCAAGAAAATACGGTAGCTTGAAATTAAAATACTCAATCCAGAACCTTATCTTCCATATGGAAAATTTATTTTCAACATGGTATTACAAACAAATTTTTTACTTTACTTTTTTTTAAATTCCATTTTATTTGGTAAAAGACATTTAAAATTACTAACATTTATTTATGCAGCTTTAAAAAATATATTTAAAAAATTTTTTTATATTGATAAATTTTCTTTCTAGTTTTTCTGTCCTACTTTTTAACTACATATTTTTATTTAAAATATATATATAATATCGTGACAAATTTTCTAGTTTTTTATTATTATTATAAAAATATAATTTTTATTTGTTATTTTATGTCAAAATTTATTTTTCAATTTCTTACTTAAAAAAATAAAATTTACTCTTAATCTATACCGATTTTATCAAATCTAATATCTACCTCAAGACCGTTATTTGATTTCGTTAATTTATAATTTTCCATTTAAAAAAACTAAAGTTTTTTTATGCTAGAAATACTTGAAATGGATGAACCATAAAAAAGGTTTCTACTACCGTAAATCCTCTATCGTGACAAATTTTCTAGTTTTTTTAAAAAGATGCTAATGATTATCATTTGAAAGTTTTCCTGAAAATTCTTTCACTTAACTTTCCTAGTTAGATAGTTTCGTTTTTCTTAATTTCTAGGGAATTAACGAGAATGAGTTTTAGGAATGCGCTAAAATTTAGGAACCGCCTGGTACAAAAATCACTCTAGATAACCTTGAAATAGGACTATAATAAAGGATTTACGTTTACAGACTACAGTTTGATAAAAAATACTTCTCTGGATTTCAATAAATCTTGTTTTACCTTTCTTCAAGGCTTCTTGAATTTGTCAAGTTCATCCGTTATAACTTAATGATTGCTCCCACCTTTTAAATAAATATTATTTTCATTTTAAATTTAATATTTTCATTTAATTTTTTGATTAGAATCTAAGATTCTCTATCGATAAAATTTTTCTGTTTTCGGGATTTTATATTTACAATGGAATTTAATAAACGGCGGAAAAAGCTAGCATGAGTTTTCGATTCTGACAATTTTTTCCGTGTTTAGCACGTACTAGTTTGGTGCAAAACAAGCAATTATTAACCAAGTTTTCTTTATAAATCGGGCCATCTACTGAAAATAATTCAATAATATCTTAGTAATTAAGTTATCAACCCATTTGTAGTTTTGGTAACCGTTGTTTAGAAAGTGGATAATGGAAGTAATGGAATTAAATATAGATGAATAAGAATGATGCGAAAAAGAAAAAGGATGAATTCTGATCAAGCTTGTAGCTGAAGCAACGTAACCTTTTCATTAATTGTTTACATAAGAAAAGGAGATCGGAGCCGATTTATTTACATTGTTTTATAAAGATAGAGATTTTTTGAAATTTCGAACACAAACTCTATTATATTCATACATTCAATTTATTAAATAATTTTTGTTTGATGAATTATTAATGCTATAAGTATAAGTATTAACTACCAGGCTGTCCAAGATTATATACATGATAGTAAATTTCCCACATGTCGTTTTTGAGTTTATTTTGATGTGCCAGATTTTTCATTTTTCCTTCCTTAAAATTATTTTTTGAAAAAATTTGTTTTAATTTTTTAAATTTAATAAATATTTTCACCATCAGCTTGTCATAGTCTTCAGAATTAGGTCAATAAATAGCTTCAATTTGTAATTTTTCCTCAATTTTAACTAATTCAGCTTTATAATGCTCAATTGTATCGTGAAACTTGTTAAATTGCTCAACAATGTTTGTAATATTTATGTTTATATCTTAACAGGTTATTTATTTATAAGTAAATCTTATTTAATAAAATTTACATTGGGGTGAGTTTGGCAAATCTTTGTTTAACTCGACAAGCGGCTTTGGAATTGGACGAATGTAGTGGACAAAATCAGGTAGACCAGAAGGAGGATAAGCAGGCTACAATTTTTTAAATTCAGTATCTTTTGAAATATATCTTAATCCGGTTGGAGGAAAAAATATTATTTTATATCAATAGCGGTTCATAAAATTATCTTATGGAACGATTACATATATATTTCCTTGTCCAGAAGCATGTCCGGAGCTTTGTCCAACTTCCTTTTTGGTTCCATTATTTGAACCTTTTCCATGCTCCATTCCAACCACAAAAACACATTGAAAAATAAACAAAATTAATCTTAAAACTTGCATTTCAAATTAGCTATAAAAATATGTATTTAAAAATTTATAATTTTAATTAGACAACATTTAATAATAATTTTCAAATAATATTTTGTATTAATGGACTGCCTCTTTAAAAATATTTTATGGGATTCCTGTTAAAAAATTTTGATGCAAACGCATCAAAGAGAGTTTTATTATTTTTGTTACGCTATTAAATAGAAATAATGCAAATCAACCAAAAAAGAAGCTGTAATAAGAATTGTATTTTGATAAAAACAGGATTTTCCGGATTTTGATCCGGAAAATATGGTCTTCAAAAATTTGCCTTCGCCGCCCATAATGGAAGAAATTTGGTTCCCCAACTTCAAAATTCTCAAAATAATCGCCTGCGTTGCAAAACCCCTTATGATAAATTTGAATCTGAATTTTCAATATTCTCCAATGAACATAATTTTCCATCTGCATCTTATCCAATCGTTACCAGTATTAATTTATATAATGATCTTAACACTAGCATCGGTACAGTAGTTGCGTTTGCACGAATGATCCATTTTGTCGGATACTAAGGTTAAAACACTAAAATACAATCAATTAACAAATAAAAACAAAAAAATATATACAAATTTAAAAAAATCAAAACAAATTAAATTTTTCAACAATTTTTTAAATTAATAAAATGGATGGGTGAAGTTGCTTATAGACAGAATACAATTAAAAAATATGCCTCATTCTGCAAAATCCCTCAAATAAAATAATTAAGTCCACATAAACTCATAATAAAAAACATCCCTCAATTCACTAAAGTACTGGATGGGTACTGGATACATATGTTCAAAAATTTTTCTTAATATTTTTAAAGTGTTCATTACAATATTATACAAGATTTTATAAGTTTTGAAATTAGAAATAGTGCTAAACATTTAAAAAATTTATTTTAAATTTTTATTCTTTAAAAAAATTATTTTTATAAATGAGAGTCTTTATTCAATTTTCCGTTATTTAAAGGCAGTTAATCGCTCGCTCAACGTCTAACCTCGCTACTAATACAGAGTGTGACAGAGAATTCGAATTAAAGAGAGAGTATTCTTAAATAAAATAGTCGCAAATGAGAACGCCTTTTAATGTGTAAGGGAGGAAAGTAAAAAAATTTTTTCTTGAGTAAATTTCTATTTATTACCTGACATATGCTTTCTTGTCATAGATAAAACAAGCAAGTAAAACAAGCTTAAATTTTAATAAAGTTTCTTTCTGCTAAACTAGTAGATGATGGACAAACTGAAAATTAAATCAGATCTCTATTTGAACCTCAGTATATAATATGACCCAAACATTTGGAGCAACTAAAAACAGAACCGCTGTGGTTGTTTTAAATTTTGCGAATATATGGGTATATTTATAATTAAAAAAAATTTCTTAATATTTTACTTGATTTTTCTTTTTTTTGCTCTTGCTTTATTCTGTCAATAATTACACTATGAAAAATCATGTGAAAATCTATCACTAATTTAAAAAGCCAAAAAAAATTTTTAAGAGAATTAAACGACAGTAATAAATCAATAAAAGAAATTTTTTAAAGGCAATGAATTTTTAAAGGATTTTTTAAAGATAATAAAATCAATAGTAAAAGTTTACTTGATATTAAAAGATTTTTCTTTACCGTGAAATACAGAAAAAACAAAAAAAAATAAAACCCTTCTATCAACAAGATCCTTCTTAATAAATGCTCCTTTACTATCAAGTAGAACTTTTACTATTGATTTTATTATCTTTAAAAAATCCTTTAAAAATTCCTTGCCTTTAAAAAATTTCTTTTATTGATTTATTACTGTCGTTTAATTCTCTTAAAAAATTTTTTTTGGCTTTTTAAATTATTGATAGATTTTCACATGATTTTTCATAGTGTAATTATTGACAGAATAAAGCAAGAGCAAAAAAAGAAAAATCAAGTAAAATATTAAGAAATTTTTTTTAGATTATAAATATACCCATATATTCGCAACATTTAAAATAAGCACTGCGATTGTTTTTAGTTTCTCTAAATGTTTGATCATACTGAGGTTCAAATAGAATTGTTTAATTTTCAGTATGCCTCTACTAGTTTAGCAGAAAGAAACTTTATTAAAATTTAAGCTTGTTTTACTTGCTTGTTTTCCTATAACAAAATCTGACTTGTTTGGCAAAGTTATGAACTCTTGTTTTTACCCATTCCACAAGGTCTACGCGGAAAAGTTTTTGCCGCTGCGGAGGAATTTGCCGCTGCGACTAAATTCTATTAACTAATATAAATAAACATCATTCGATAAATGTCTTGTAATGTAATCTTTTAAATTTTTCGTTTTCTGTTATTTTTGGTATATTTTTGGAAAATATGTTAAGCCAAAATTTATTTTAATAATTTTAAGATTTTGATTCTATATTAGAAAATATCTCAATCGTTTTATTTTTAAAAATTCTTCAGCTTTCCATAGACAAATAGAACCTTTTTTCTTCTCAAATTAATAGCACTTTCAAATTCTTCAAATAATCTTATGAATTATTCAATAAGTTAAAAATTTTAATTAATTAATTTAATTATGTAGTTCATTAAATAAATTTAATGTGTTTATGTAACTTTAAGCCCACACTTGTCTGGCTGTAAAATTATCAATAGAATATAATCTATAAAACATTATATAAAATTCCTATATGATAAAAATTACTAAAATAAATAAAATTAAAATATAAAAATAAAATTAAAATGAGTTAAATGAGGTGAAGAAGTTCTACTATTTCATTTAAATTAAAGCTTAAAAATAAGATTTTGGTTATATGTAAAATTTAAAGATTAAAACGTGAAAAACTGGCTTGCCAGGAATAAATAATATTTATATTTTAACAAATAATAATATTTATATTTTAACATCAACAAATAATAATATTTAACAACAAATAATAATATTTTAACAAATAATAATATTTATATTTTAACATCAACAAATAATAATATTTATATTTTAACATCATTAAATATTCATAAAAATAAATTATCATGATTATTAGAATAACGTATGACATTTACGAGTTTATATGTAATTTTAGCTTTTTTAGAATAAATTTATCTTAATTTTATTTTTTAAATATATTTATAGTTTCTTTTTTTATTTTATGTTGAAAAACCTATCAACTTATTAGTTTTCTTGGACTTTGATTGTTCAATTTTTGTTGAACAAACAAAGTCTACACAAAGTCCACACTAAGTCTACAACCAACAAATGAATTTATCAGTTTTATTACTTTCTTACTGACCAGAAAATAATAACTGTGTTTAAATATTTATAATTAAAAATGAACATTTTTTTATTTTATTTCAAAGTTTACCTAATCCATCGCAGGCAACTGACGATCAAATTAAAATTATTTAAAGAAATAATTGAGTGAATTGATAAAAATATCGATTTATTTTAAAATTCACGAAAATTAATGATAAAATATTTTGTATTTATGTAGATAGAAGAAATTTACCTGAAGAAGAGGAAGAAACAGGCTTTAAAATTTTTGTCTTAACAGTTCTAGGCTTATTTCTTTTAACTGAATAAATATAAGAGTTTGGAATTTCAAAATTAATAATAAATTTCAACAATTAACTTTTACTTCTTAATTTTCAGGTCGATTTCTAAAGATTATACAAAGTTACAAACATTAGAAAGTTAACCTGGAACTGTTTTAGGTTTTTTTCTATTTGGTGCCATTAGATCCATCAGCAAAGGAATTAAAAATTATAAATATTAAAATATAAATTCAAATAAATAATAACATAAATACTTTTAAAAATGACTTTTAAATCTAATGATTGAAAATGTTGCCTGTTATTAATGTAATAAAAAAAAGTTAAATGCCTGCTGAACTAGCTGATCAAGTGGAATTTTTAACATTGTAATTTTAAAAATTCAAATAAATTTTAAATTAATAATTTAATAGTTAAAAAACAAACGTAAGTTAATTTAAATTCAGGATTGCTCATAAGCGATTGTATTATTTTTTTATTTTTTATTTTATTACCTGATATAATTAAATACTTTTATACATTTTGATGTAATATTTATTAATCGATAATTAATTAAATAATTTACTGGAATAATTTGCATCTTTAAAAGTATTTGAATTGACATTAAAAGCAGAATCTTGTTCTTAGTCTGAGTTTTATTTGCAAATTTTTAATGATACTATTAACTTATAGTTTCTAATTTAAATATAAAATAAATAAAAAATTAAATATAAAAGCAAAAATTTTTTTATTTCTCAATATTTGATTCTCATTAATTTAATAATCCATTGGAATTGATAGCATTATGCAAAAATATTTTTGTTTGTCCTTTTTCATAAAATTTTGATTCGTTAATTGTAACTAAATTAGCTGGTTTTGATAATAGTTATAATAATAATCTATAATTATAATTAAAAATAAATGTAGCATGAAACTAGTAATTTTAGTTTTGCTTTTCTTAACTTCCTTATATTTAATCAATATAAAATGAAATTTTTGCACTCCAGGGTTCATCTGCTAATTTTTTATTAATAATATTTTCTACTTTTTGATTCCTCTCAAATCCACCTCGGTAAATGTCAGCATCTGTAATTCCATCTGTGACCTTCACATTTGTTAAAACTCCTGGTGCGTCAACAAATACCGAAGCATCCTCCAATTCTGATTCCTCGGGGTTAAAAAAATATGTTTGTGCTTTTTCGTTGTTTGATCTATTTTTAGTCTTTCCATTAATGAGCTCAGTCTTATTTTTATTAAATAATAATGGATTTATATTTTTATTATTAACAGGTTTAATTATATAATGGGTTTAATTATTGGGTTTGATTATATAATTTTTTAATATATTAAATATTTTATGCATATATAGGTAAATCTATAATTTTATTTTTAATATTATATGCTTAGCATGTTATTAAATTTAAAATTTTCGTTTTTACAATTTCATTTTTAAATTAACATTTTTATATAAAAAATTTAAAAGTACATATAAGCAAAACAAAATTTAATTAAAAACTATAAAGCATTTGATTATAAGCATAAGTAAACTTAAAATATAATTTTTATTTAACTTTAAAATTTTTTCACTCCCTCCACCTTAATATTATTATGGAGGGCGCTCCGACTCGGGCACAGTGATCCATTTGCACAGTAAGGCAATTGCACAGTGGGCATCTGCACAGTAGACAATTGCACAGTAATTTGTGGTTAAGTGGATTTGTGTTAGATTTTACTTATTGTTATAAGGGAATAAAATGTTATTAATTATTAATATTTTATAATAACTTTACTAAAAAATCTTAAATTGTATTAAAATTCATAATTTCTTCTTTTATTTCAATTCAGTTTTTCAATTTTTTCAAATCAGAATATTCTTCACGATAAATATTAAGTATTTGATAAGTATTTCTTAATTTTTTTTTCAATTGGACAAATTCTTGCAAATCTTTATTAAAGAAGTGTGCAAGTAATTTGATGTAAAAATGAATTTTTATTAATTTTTAATAATATTAAATTATTAAGATTCACTAATTAATTTGATAATTATGATTTACTTTCTAATAAGTTTCATAATACTAAAATGTTTTCTTCTTAAATTCATTATCTATCTACTATTTAAATTTAAATACTGTCAAGGCTCATATAAAGCTAACTGACCAGCCGTTTGCCACCGTTGCTTCACACCACTCATCTTTGACGGCCTGTTATTTCTAATGTAGATTCTTTTTGTGATTTATAGGTTTTTCTTAGAAATCTTATTTTTGGAAAAAACGAACTTTTTATGACTCAACCTAGTTAATAAAAGAAGAAATTGTGAATTTTAATACAATTTAAGATTTTTTAGTAAAGTTATTATAAAATATTAATAATTAATAACATTTTATTCCCTTATAACAATAAGTAAAATCTAACACAAATCCACTTAACCACAAATTACTGTGCAATTGTCTACTGTGCAGATGCCCACTGTGCAATTGCCTTACTGTGCAAATGGATCACTGTGCCCAAGTCGTGTCACCTTATGGAGTTAGGTTTTCTAATTAAAATGCTCTTCGATATATTTAATAATTTTCTTATAACAAATTTATAAGAAATAAATTATTTTTATAACTTTTCTACAGAGAAATAAATGTTGCGAACTGGATCTTATACATATAAAGATATTCTTCATTATTTAAATCTAGTTTAAATTTCAACATTACGAGAAGGCAAAACTAAATCAATAATAGGTCGCAGAATGGTGCATGCATCGTCTAAATTTTCATATAAATACGTGATGTGCCTTTTATTTATACTAATTTTGTTTCTGTAGTATGTATTGTGCGCAATTCATCATATTTAAGCATTTTTCGACCTTTTGCGGCCTTTAATTCATTTTTCATTATTTTTACAATCGATTCAATATCGAACCAAACCAGTTAATAAGAAATTTCATCTTAATTAAAAAATTACACTAATAAAAAATTTAATAAATTATATATTAGATTATAATTCACTAATTTTGCGAATTTAGTGTTCTATAATTATTGACAGTGTCTTAGGGAAATAACATGAAGCCATTGTTTCAAAACATTTAGCACAATTTGCAGCTAATCATAAATATTATTATATTTTATAAAAGTTATAAAATTTATAGTCAATTAAAGACCAATATATGTAATTTATTAATAAATATAATAACTCTTTTTTGTTGAGAATCTTGCTGCTATTTTATCATTTTTTCATTCAATATATTTTACAATGTGATTTTCGCGCAGTCATTTAGAAATCCATTCATGAAAAATATTTTTTTGTAAAAAGCATTATTAACTTACTATACCGCTATTTCATTAATTTTATATTATTATTTTTTATTATTTACTTTTAAATTAATATGTAAGGAACCATTATTAAACTTTAAATATTAATCAATGTTCATTAAAGGCTTAATTTGTTTGTTATCGGGTTTTTATATCGTATTTTTTAAATTAGATTGCGTATAATTTTTTTGAGATTTAATTGTTGAAGACGTGTTGTTCGTTGACTTATTAATAATGAACGTACACAATGCCTTGGCTTCATTTTTAGTGTAAGTTATGAATGTGAAAATACTATCTAA